>WAAD01040481.1:354317-429150 GCA_013389945.1 Fregata magnificens | reverse complement strand
CGGGCGGGACGCGGCGTCCCGAGGCGTGTGGCGGTAAGGCGCCGCGAGAGCGGGGGGGCGGCTTTCCTGCTCGGCTTCGTGCGGCGGCGCTGTGTCAGAAGGACCTCGCTTGTGCCGTCAGTCACCGGCAAGTTCGTTTGTAGGGGTGGCACGTTGCCTGCTTCCAAAAACTTACCGTATTTCCTTTCATGGTTGCTCCAAGCATGAGATTTTAAAGCGCAGTTTGGGGTTTTTAACTGAAAACGTGTGGCGGCAAGTTGATACGCTGTGAACCTTTGATGTCTAATTACTGAAGGTCATGATTGACATCGTTTTCTTCAAGATAAGGTGTACTGAGATAATTAGCCCTAGAGGAGCCTTCGCGAGGGGAGCGAAGACATAATTATCTGAAACAGGGGAGGGAGCAAGGACATAAGCCTCCCAAACAACCGATACGTACATACCAGTAAGCCTCCTAAACAACTGATGTGTGTCTTTGAGGGTATGTACCAGTCCAGTAAATCAGCACATGACCTAAACTGGTGCCCTGAGGCTGAACTATGTCACTATGATATGAAAACCACACCTCCTGACTAGAAAAAGCCCCCTACTCAAATAAGCCCCTTACTCTCTGGGCACACGTAATAAATTTAGGAAGAGCTGTACTTTAAGTTGAAGCGAGAGAAAAACTAACCAATGACTAACTGGGGTGTGTGAATATTAAAACTATTAACATATTTAACTGTATAAATATCTGCTGCGATTTTAACCAGGTGTGCTAGCTTTGTGGAGTTACCACCTAGGACCCATCTTTGCACAAACATGGAATAAACAAATCTCTCGGCTCTGTGTGTAAGATTGGCTTATTGCACGCCAGGTGAAAGAACCCCGATTTTTAGGACAACACCTTGATATGACGTAGTGTGTAATGTTGTACACTTAAAGTTACCAGGTAAAGAAGATAGGTTAGGTCAGTTGTTTCCAAGTTGCATATATCTGCTATTGACACGTTTTGGTAGGTAAGTAAAGCTGGAAATTTTGATAAAAGTGGTTCCCCAAGTCAGATGTGCTAACTTGTAGAAAAGGCTTTCACCCAGTTAAGAATACTTCAGGTTTTTGTTGATCCAGAATTTAGATTTATTTTTGATGTTAGAGCTATGTCCATGTAATGGTGCAGTTGATAGTTTTCATGGTTGATATTGAATTACTGGTGTAGAACAGCTGTCTAAACAATTTTCAAGAAGCTAGGTGTGTCTAGATGAATTTCCTTATGTCAGTTTCCTGTGTTTCTTGGATGAAGTTACTTAAAAATTCCTGTGTTAATGTGTATATGCTATAATCAAATATTTATTGTACTGATGTACTGCCATTTTGCAGCTGAATACAGCTGCATATGCTGTTAGACCATATGAAATGGCTGTTGTGCATGTGGTGGGAAGAGTTAAGCTACCACTAGTCTCTTTTTGCTTTGTCTCTAAGTATATGTTTGTAAGACATTGCCTTAAAAGGAATACAGTAGCACACTCCAGGCAAAAGATTCTTTTTAGGTGCATTTAATATTTCATTTTTTATTAATGATTAACCAAATGTTCTTTTGCAGCCTCACAAGAAAAAGAAACCCTTCATAGAGAAGAAGAAAGCAGTAACGTTTCACTTAGTGCACAGAAGTCAGAGGGATCCACTTGCTGCTGATGATACTGCACCGCAGAGAGTTCTGCTGCCTACACAGAAAGTAAGTACTCACTTTTAACATTGAGGTTCATTCAGATAAGAAATGCTGCAGGAGAGAAAAATGGATATGCAATCATACAAGGTAGTTTTTAGTCCAGCTTATTGAAAAGAAGGGGATGTTGTAGGGAATTTGATAGTTGTGAGTTACTACCTGATGGGTTGAAGGATGACTAACTGGCATTAGGGATATAAACGTATTAAAAAAACAACAACAAAGGTTGCCTGAGCCACCCTGAAAAAACAGGCTTTGTTAGTTATGCTTCTTACGGAAAGAGTTGTTTAAGGTCCTGCTCAGGCAGCACCCGAACACTGAACCAGATGGTTACAATGTTCTAATTGGCTGTGCGTTAGGGTAATGAGTGAAGAGAGGACTACAAGGACTTTAGAATTCAGGCATTCTCAATAGATCACAGAATGGTAGGCATTGGAAGGGACCTCTGGAGATCATCTTGTCCAACCCCCGTGCTTGAGCAGGTACACCTAGAGCAGGGTGCACAGGACCGCGTCCAGGCGGGTTTTGAATATTTCCAGAGAAGGAGATTCCACAACCTCTCTGGGCAGCCTGTTCCAGTGCTCTGTCACCCTCACAGTAAAGAATTTTTTTCTCATGTTCAGGTGGAACTTCCTGTGTTCCAATTTGTGCCCGTTGCCCCTTGTCCTGTCATTGGGCACCACTGAAAAGAGTCTGGCCCCATCCTCTTGACACCCACCCTTTAGATATTTATGAACATTGATAAGATCCCCCCTCAGTCTTCTCTTCTCCAGGCTGAACAAACCCAGGTCTCTCAGCCTTTCCTCATAAGAGAGATGCTCCAGTCCCCTGATCACGTGTTACTTTTCTTTTTGCTAATAAGTTTTAAATGAACTTAAGTAACTAAATGTATTTCTTTTTACAATTCCAAGGGGCATGAGGAGCAAAGGAGGGAAGAGCAGCGGAAGTATGGAGTCTTCTTTGATGATGACTATGACTATTTGCAGCATCTAAAAGAAGCCTCTGGTCCTTCTGAGCTTGTCCCTTCTCTGTGTGGACAGCAAAGCAGAATTGTTGTCACAAGTGAGGGGCACATAGAAGATGAAATTCAGCGAGTTCCAGTAAGTACTATTTTTGCTAATAATAAGCTTATGCTGTTCTTTGGAGTTTAGCATCCTGTAGACACGTTAACCACATTCAACAAGCGTTATCGTGACTGTGATCTATCTGTCTATCTATCTATATATATATAGGATCCTTTTGACGCACAATCAGACTTTCCTACAAGTAAAAACAAAAGTTGACAAGCCAAAGTTTATTGATGAACAGTATTTTGCTAGCACAGTGTTAAAAACACTTTGTGTACCCATGACAAGCTTTTCTTGACAGAGATGGCTTACAAAGGTATTTGTTTGAACAGGTCATGTGTTTTTCTGGGGTTTGCATTTGTTTTTAAGATTTTTAGAAGTTTTGAATGCTCTGGGAGTTATGAATATACCAGGTTGTATTACCAGTACACCATGTTTTTAAAGTGGAATGTAAAAGAACCCAGAGGGAATAAAACCAAACTTTTCAGTTGCTGGCATAACTTGTGGAATTTCATGATGCTAGATCATGTTGGAATGGAAAATCAGTAATTAATTTCAAGCAACGAAGTATGCAATTGCCAGTCAGTCACTTTTAATTGAGGGAGTTTTGTTTAAGAAAATACTGTAATTTTAGTCGAAACTGATGTTAGTCAGAAATACCTTTCAGGTACTGTTTGGTGATACTACGTAAGATTTAAAGTTATTTTAGATGTGCATGTTAGTAAGCTTTTAATAAGCCTTTTGATAAAGGGGTAACTTCAAATGTGTGTTAGTGTTCTCCAAAACAAAAAAAAATTACAAATTTCATTGTGCCTGCTGTACACCCATTCTCTAAAATGCTTCAGAGATGCAAAAATACTGTCTCAATACCTGGAGAATATTGACATGAGAATTAATGCTGCTAACACTTTACCTAGCTTTCACTGCATAACTTTGAAAATTTGCCATCAATGAAGTAGCGCTTGTCTTAAATATTAAGTAGCACTCACAGAGTTTCTTTTGGTCACATGATTGTCTGCACATTTTTGTTAACGTGAGCTCAAATGAGAAACTGAGAACAAGTATATTGTGATGTTGGGTTTTTGTTTCTTTTTCTAAGGCTCCATCTATTAAGTTGCCTTCCTCAGTATTTGCCACAGAGTTTGAAGAGGATGTGGGCTTGTTAAATAAAGCTGCTCCTGTTTCAGGTATCATTAAATCTTTTACCTTTCTCTAATGTGAGTTGCCGTCTAGGTACTAGATGGTAATTATGGCTTTGATTACAGTGTCATATTTGTTTTGGTTTAGAACAGGCTCAATAGCAGACATAAAGAATGATCTATAAGAGACCTATGTTTGAATTTGAGACCTGTTTCTGTGGTTCACTAATAATAGCTTTTTAGCTTTGCTTAGGGGGGTGGAATCCATGAGCTCTTACTGTTGTGTAGCAAATATAAACTAACAACAGGGGAAAACTGTAGATAATACTGTTGATTTATTACTCCATCTGTTTGAATCCAAGTCTGGAACTGGATTTTCACTCCCAGAATTTATCTTCTTTTCAACTGCTGAGTGGTGTTTACTTCATTAGTATTATTTCAGTGTTACAGGCTGTAAGTGTGCTTTTGTTATGTATCCATGCTTGCACTGAACATTCACTTTACAGCTATCTTAATATTTTATAACAGGAAGTAATTGTGGTAGTTCTCTCTGTCCTGACAGGAGGATGCTAAAGACACTTCTGTTAATCGCAGTAGAGAAACACTTTCTGACCTTCTGTAACGTAGGAAATTTTAGGGGGTGGGAACTAGGGTTGGCAGTTGATCATACAGTACTTTAACTTGGATATTTTTCCTTCTACAATATTCTAAGTAAAATATATTAAAATACATTTATGGAAGCTTAAGACCTCTGGGGAATGTTCTTTTCTGGATGAGGAAAATTGACAAGAGGCTCGTGACTTGCCCTGGCTTGTATCAAATCTACAAATATTATTGAGGAATTTTGTGATTCTTAGGTTTAGTCTTTCCTTAGTGCAAATTAACAGTCTAGTCGGATTGGGTTTTATCCAGGAAAGTAACTTTGTAATGTCAGAGAAACTTATGTATTTGTTTTCGCGTTTTTTTAACTTTCTAGGACCACGGCTAGATTTTGACCCTGATATTGTTGCAGCTCTTGATGATGATTTTGACTTTGACAATCCAGAAAATATCCTGGAAGATGATTTTGTTCTACAAGCAAATGAACCACAGAAAGGGTACATAGAGCTTTGTAGAACTGTTTGCCATATGTAAATAGGAATGCTGCTATTTGTTATTTCATGTGGTGTTGTAGGAAGCAAGAAAGGTTTCAGATTTCAAATCGAATACTTATGTGTGTTAAAGGAAAAAAGTATTACCTTGTGTTATATGGGTGGTAGCTTAGAAAAATCAAATTTTCATCTGTTATCCAAGAGATGGGTTTCATTTGTTATTTTGAGCTCATGGATTATATATATTTGTTTACAGGTGCAATGTATGGAATAATAGGATTCTTGAACTATTTAAAACATTACATCTATCACATTTAAAATATGTCAGTAATAATATTGATGAAGGCTAACAGGTGTTTCCAGGCCCTTTACAAATGCTTCATGTGATACCCCACTGCATATTATTTCTTTAGGTTTTGGTATCATTCTCATCATTCTATGAACATTGAGAAATTTTGCTAGTTTTAATATTCAAGAACGCAGCTAGTATTTTTCTTTTTCCACTTTGACATGTATAGCTGAATGTAAACCTAGCCTCACTCTCCGTGCACAGATGTGTGATCCAACAGTTATCAGAAACGTTTTTAGCTTTCAAACAAAAGTAGTATTACGCTGACTTTGGCGACACCATTACTGCTAAACTTGTTTTTCTTTTACTGGCTTGAAAATAATCACTTTTTATCTTTGCCTCTCAAGATTTAAATCTATTATTGCCAAATTGTTTCAGATAACCCAACATTGGTCAGAGCTGTGGAAAGGTCCATGTATTATTCTAAAACTGTTTTATACTTCTGTTCAGGGGATCAGATGCTGAGGATGAAGGTGAATGGGAAGATGTAGAGGATGATAGTGATGAAAAGGATAGTTGCAGTAATGATAAAGACTATGATTCAGAAGGTCCTTTATCAGATGATTGCGTTGGTGGACAGACAAAAGAATTTCTTTTTATGCAAGAAGAAACCAGGAGCCGTTTCACGGAATATTCTATGACATCTTCAGTAATGAGAAGGAATGAGCAGTTAACCCTGTTGGATGACAGATTTGAGAAGGTGAGGCAGCTCAAGAATGTAACTGTTAAACATAAGGGTGTTAAATGCTTCTTTTGTCTTTTGATTCATCTCATAAAGTGGTGTCCTGTATGCCTGTGCAAATTCTTACTGCCTTAAGTAGTCAGGGCACCAAACAGCTGTTCTTTGCACATATTCCACATTTAGTATTTTGTGCACTAAGTGGCTTGTATTACATAGGTTGTAGTGTTAATTGCTATTAAAAGGCCTAACACTGATATAGTTAAACAAAATTATTCCAATCACTATAATGAGTGTTCATAGTTCGTGTTACACTTTTGTCTGAGAGGATCAGTTCAACGCAGCAAATCATGTACAAGTGCCTGGTAAAGACTCACTTCTTTCACCCTTTCTCCCCGCTGTGCCAAGTATACATTCATGAAATGATGTCAGAGCAGTGGAAGTATGGTGTACCTTTTGGCCTGAGCAGTGACAGGCTTTTTAATGTACAGATTGAAATAATGCATCAGAATAAGAAACATTTTCCAGAAGCTGATTTATATATTATTAAAAGATAACTTTGTGATTCCCGTGCTGAAAGAATACTGACAGTAAGGAGGAAATCCTACTGCAGATGTGTTTGGCAGTTATTCAGCAAATGAGAGGGGAGAGGAAAAAGGGGCAAATAGAAAGAAATGTGTAGATCTTCTTTAAGCTATCCAGAAGTTGCACGACAAATGCCATCTAATTACAGATATCCACTTCTTTATTTTAGTTTTTTGAGCAATTTGATGAAGATGAAATTGGAGCCTTGGATAATGTGGAGTTAGAAGGCTATCTTAACACGGACAATGCTCGGTTGCAGGAAGTCCTGAATGATTACTACAAAGAGAAAGCAAAGAAGTATGTATTCCCAGAAGTACTGCTTCACATAAGTAGTTATGTAATCCTGTGTTTATATTGAACGTTTGGGTATGTTGTTTCCAGTTCATGTACTCAAAGATTACATCCCACAATAAAAGCGGCTACATATGAGTATTAACCATTTTTTATGTCACTGAATGTCAGTCTTAGCTTATGAAATTATAAAATTAAGTGGAGGCATTTTGTTGGTTTATGTGAGATTATGCTCCTTTTGTATAATTGCATTGAATTTAGTGTAAGTAATATCTAGAGACATTCTTCCTTTCCCTTTTTAGTGTAACTTACCTTTTTCCTTATACCTTTAATTTATTTTTAACAGATTCTGTAGCCAAGTATATTCTGTCCTGCTGATATGCAGCTGATTCCACTGTATACCTAGTTACATGATAATAAACTCGCAGGCGACTGTTGCATGGGTACCGCTGTTTGGAGCACTGCAAAAATCAGTGCTTATAAAGCAATCCCGTGTCAATGTAAGGCTGCATTTCCACAGTATATTCACTTTGTCTTAAAGAGGTGATATTATCCCAAAGTTAAATGGCTAAATGTTCTCACGTTAGTCTTGTGTTTCCTGATTGAAAGATATGGTAGTGTGTCCATTGTAGTGAAAGATGACTGGTCAGTAGCAGAGCACATAATCACCTCTAGGGCTGCCTTGCTTACAGGCTAAAAAGTACACCCTCTTCTCTTCCTGCCCTCCAATCACAAATTTTGTGTGCCACATAATTTTGAAATGCAGAAATACTACTTTTTTCGACTATGTCTCTTGTCCTAACGTTTTGATTTATTTTGGGGATGCTTAGTTAAGGAAGCTTATTTTTGCTGCAAATTTCGTTAGGAATAGCTTTCTTTGGTTTGGGGTTTTACTGAGGGGAGACTGGGTCTGTATAATTACGCATTTTCAAGAAAAGATAAACCTTATGTTTTTTCTTCTCTGGACTCCAAAGTTGTGTGAAATTGGATGCTCTTGAACCCTGTGAAGATTTAGACTCTCCTGTGAATGAAGAAAGTGAGGAAGAAAAGGAGGAAATAGTAGCTGTAGTTATTGAGGAACCAAAAGAAAAATGGGATTGCGAATCCATTTTGAGTAAGTGTTTTGGAGTTCACTTGTTTGTTCATGGGATTTCAAAGTAAATGATAGGTGACCTCAGAACTTTTCTAACAGTGCTTCCGGTAAAATGGTTTATACTTCTGGAGCACAACAGCAGGAATTCTTGCTAGATAAAACTACTGCTTTTGTGTGGATAACTTAATTCTTGCAATTTTATGTCTTCAAAGACTAAATAGTAGTACAATTCATAATAAATTTACCTAATTTCTATTTGCAAGCCTTTCTTCACTACTTTTTTTTTTTTCCTTTGCAACCTAGGTACATATTCAAACTTATATAATCACCCAACACTTATTAAGGAGCCATCAAAGGTAAAATCATTAAACTTATTCTGAGTAACAACCTGGCTTGGTAAAATTTGAGACAAAAGTGATTGTTTTCTCAATGGATATCTGTTTTTTAAAAGAAGGAGGGAGCAGAAAAGGGGGTTGGGGAGGGTGTTAGCCTCTGGTATTACTTTTTCACTCAAGAAGGATTTGGATATATTTTTTTCTATTAGAAGGAAATCGAGTAAGTTTAAAATTTCTGTAATAGACAAGAGAGCAAGGAGCTTACTTTCTTGTTATCTGTGATATACCTTTGAGTAATCTGTGTCTCACAACCACATATTACCTTTTTTTTCTTGAAAATAGGCTTGTATTTCCCTTCTACAGTTTAAAACAATTTATTCTAGTTCTTTGGCCTTCCAGACATTCCCCATCATTAGAGCACAGCTTGATGTTCAAGACCTGTGAGATTTTGAAAGGAAACCTTTTTCTTGAAAGCTTATAAAGGAATATTAAGTGCCTACTTAAGTTCTTTTTTTTTTTTCCGGTAATATTTAAATAAAAGGGAGAAACAACTTCTTGTTCTGGGAGGCCAGATTCTGCTCACAGGTGTGTTTGATTTCTTACTTTGGGATTAACGTGCATTTTTCTGAGGGAAGAAAATAGTTTGATGAAACTTATGTTTATTACAGTTAAATCTGAATCTAATGTTTTTATACTGGTAAGGCAGTGCGATGTGCACTTCTTGGAGAGAAAGCTAGGGACCATTAATACATACACGCTCTCTGTTTTAGCCCAAACCAATAAAAATTTCCCAGAAGACCGGAATTCCTCTACATATCTTGCCTCAGAAAGGTCTTACTGCTAAGCAGATTGAACGCATGCAAATGATTAATGGCAGTGACCTGCCAAGAGCATCAACACAGCCCCGTCCCAAAGACGAGAGCAAAGAGGTTCGCAAAGCTAGAAAACAGGCAATAAAAGAGGAGCGAAAGGTACGCCTCATTTTAAATAAAACCCTGCAAAACCATGTTATATTATCTGAATTCTGTCTTACGAACTTTTTTTAAAGCTCATTTGTTCTTTTGTCTGGAAATTAATGGGAAAAACTTTCTGGTCTCAAAGGATTAATTATTGCTTCTTTAAAAAAATCTACTGGAAAGAAAGTTAACCTCATAATTTTGTCATCCTAATTTCCTTTATGGAAATTTTGGTCTGTTATTGTGGCCACTATTACACATGTAACTTCGGAAGGAGCCCTCATATTTCCTTATTATCAAGGGAAGCAAAGAAAACAGTTACGATGTTTCAGATCACACAAAGTGAAAAGTCTCTGAAAGAAATGTGGAAAATCTAATTGGCCACAATGATATACTAGTTGTTTTATTTAGGAACAGAAATTGCCAGCATATTAGGAGCTTCAGCTAATCAAAAATGATAATCCTGGTTTTACACATATTAATTTGACTACTAATAACTAGTGCCATCAGTAATATTATTGTCCTGATTGCTGCTGTTTTCATGACCTAGAACTGTTAATGAGAATGGTTTCTTTTTGCATGTTATGCCTATTTTGTAAATTCATAATTTTTCCTATGCACAGGAACGCAGAATGGAGAAGAAAGCCAACAAGCTAGCCTTCAAATTGGAGAAAACAAGACAAGAAAAAGAGTTGCTCAATCTGAAACAAAACGTTCAAGGACTGAAGCTGTCTTGACGAAACTGAGGAACTTATTGTGGAAACATCCTTCAGTTTTCATTTGTATTGAGAAGGGAACTGCTAACTCATAGCTCTGCCAGTCATGCTCAAAGGGGGTTATTCAGATGTTACTGTAACAAGAACCAGTAACTTGTCATTCTTTTTGAAATGAAGTTATACATAAAACAACGTATTAGTGATGCCTATTCTGCCATGAGTGACATGGCAACTGTTGCAAAGTTTCATTACAGTAGAAAGGTATTAAAATTATAAAAAAATATTTTTCTTACAAGCTGTCACTGGACAAAGTTTTATATGTATATTTCTTGAATGTATTCAACAAATCAGCAGAATCCTACAGATTTGGTCTGATTAGATTCTTCTATTAAATTATTTCAGTTTACAAAGCAATATATCCATTTGTGTCTTCTCTCCCTTATACTGATAGTTAAATACAGTTCCTTGATATAGCACAGTTTTGTAAGTCAAGGACTTTTCACCCACTCCTTAGTTCTTTTCTGGGTTGGTTATTTATTGTTTGGGTCCTATTATGAAAGATGTAAAATAACCTTTTGTAAACAGAGGTGTCTGAAAAGCTGTTGTGTAGCTAGACGTCCCTGTTACCTAACCTGAGTTTTACATTTCTTAGCAAATAAAATCTGTCGCAACAAGCGTTGCAGTTCTCAGTGACCCTTACTGTTGCCGTTGAAATCAGCTTTGCTGAAAGTACTCAGTCTGAGTAGTACAGCAAACAAAACAGCAGATACTTAGAAAAATACTGTATGTTGCAGATAGCCATTGTCTGGTTTTTCCTGAAATGTTATTTTTCAGGTCTTGCATTCAGTTTGGTTTCATTGAAATACAAACTTATGACCCACTGCAATTGTTGCAAAGACTCCCTGAAGATGAGCAGAAGGCCGGTATCTTTAGGCTTGGTGTGATCTTAAATTTCTGTACTGTGCATGTGAATGAAATGAACAGGATTTGTAGTGAATCCTTCTGTATTCCTAAGAAACCCTCAGCTTTAGGTCTTTAGGGCTATAGACTGAGCAGTCTTCTGCCTTTGGGTGAAAAGTTAACCATTTTATTGGTAAGTAACACAGTAACCAACACACCAGTAGAGTGGCTTGACTACTACTAAATTCAAAGCATCTTAAATATTCCTTAAATAGTTTTGTGAATACTAGATGGAGACAAGCTAACAGAAGGACTGATGAGGCCTTTTAATGTACAGAAACAGTTCAAAGTTCTTGTTTTTATTGGAAGAAGGCTTTTATAATTGAGAAAGTAACATGGTTGTGGGAGAAGGGAATAAAAAGTCATTTAAGTCTGTTGATTGCTGCTCAGAAAATGGAAATGTCAATACAGTATTCACATCTAGATTAAGCCTTCATTTTTTAAAATTGTTCGAGTCTGTCTTAACCGAATCAGTAGAAATTGTCTGTAAGATTAGAACAAGTTTCAGGGGTTTCATTTAGCTGATATCTGTACTAGTTTTCGTATGTTTCACAGGCTTGAGCAGGGTCTGCCTGTGTCATAATTGTTAATTACGTAATTGCTGATGCATGGTAACTTGAAGTGTGAGCTTTTGATGATGAAGACTGACCACCTAGTCCTCATGACTCCTAACAACAACGCAGAAGAGGAAATCTGAGACACCATTATGTTGAGATGAGTCAGATACCAGGAAAGGAGTTAAATGGAACAAGTGAGTAACAGATGCTGTTCAGTGGTTTGGGTGGAATGTGATTTTGTGATTTACTGAAAAGGAAAATCTTTTACTAAAGACAGTGCACATGTTCTTTACTAGTCCTTAACTCATCTGCTGTTGTAGAGGTCTAAGGTAACTAATCTGGCAAATTGTCCTTTTTCCTGATGACTTGTTGCTGATTCAGTGATGTTGTGCTTGTACCTAAATTCCTTTTAAAGAAAAAATAAGCTATATCAGTCAAAACCTTGAAGGGATGAGAACAGAAAAAGAGATGGAGGAGGCAGAGGAAGATGCTTGAAAGGAAGAGTATAGTCCAGACTAAGCACAGACACGCAGAAAGATGTTGCTGGGGAACGAAAGTGGAAAGACATTTAAACAGAAGCAATAGAATTAAGAATCAAAAAGTTTAGAGAACTGCTTTGTTCCTCTTTACTTGCAATCAATGAAACGCTGTAGTAACCTTAACTCTGTGGCTTGGAGTATGGTAAAATCTGAATGAAAAGGTAACAAACAAAAGCAGTCGCACATCTGCTCGTGCTCAGCAAGACAAGGATTTCTTTTGTTTCAGCAAGAGCAGGTAAGGAACACTTAAATGAGAAGTCTTTCCCTCTGTAGGTTACAAGTCTCATGAAAAGGGCTCTTTGTTATTGTTCAAGTTTCCCTAAAAGCTGTTTTTGTTTAACACAAGTAATGTCCCTGCTCTGAAATGAGAGTATGTGACTGCCATTGGAGTCAGAAAGGCTTAGAACTACTTCCCGTGTAACTTAAAAACTTATTTTTTCAAAAAATTTTCTGATTTAAAACAAAAAAATCCCCACAAAGTTGACATCTACAAAGTAAGATCGTCTTGGAATGCTGTTTAGCACGTCATGGAAACATTCTGTCTTAAGAATGAAGATTGTGTCACACTTAGTGTGCCACCTGCTACTTTCTGGAACAGCGACGGTTTACCCTGAGCCATCACTGGGCATCGCTAGCTCCCGATGACTTAGAAGCAAAATGGAATAAATGTGGGTGCGGATCACCCGCTCTTGCTTTCCAGCCCCCCTCCCTGAATTTAGGCAGCGGTGACTTTGAGTACTCTTCCATCATCTCTGCACCCAATTGTGACGTCATTGTGAAAGGACATACCTGAGCAGTCGTGGAAAATAAAAAGCTGTCTATCATAGTAAAGGAGAGCTTGTGCTTCATAGGGGCAAGATAAATAAGGTAGTTCTGCAAAAGGGAGCCCTGGCACATGACTGCAGACGTCCCTTTCTGACAACGAAATACTGTTTCAGCAAGGGCTCACTCCAAATGCTGACTCTGACGGCCAAAAGCCATCTGGTACTGTGTAACTGAGACTCTTGCATGGTTTCAATTTTACACAGCTGTCCGAAGTCAAGATCTGGCTCCTTGTACAACCTGTGGAAGACATTTTGCACAAGATGTTCTGGTAAAACAAAACTTTTTTTTTTATTTTATTTTTAATGGGAATGTCAGTGCGCTTAGCTGAAAGGGGTGATGAGCACTGGGGAAGCAGGTGGCTGCCAGTAGAGAAATGGGTTGAACACATGTTCAAAAGAGCAAATGATCTAATAACAGCTTTCATTAGTGAACTTGATTAGAGAATTAATGTTCATAGAAATATTGTGACTTAATCTGCAATCTTGCACTATCTTAACTTACCTGCTTGTCCAAAACCAGATGTTTACTATAACGTGTTATCTCTTGGTGAGACATAAATTGCTAACCTGAAGCTTCCTTTGTGTTCCAGGTTTCTAGGCAGAACTTGTTATTTCAGGCTTCCTGGGAAAAATAGACTAATAAACCATCTGATAAGTAGTCCCTTTGACAGCATAATGTGGGCACCAGGCTCTGTTCCAAAGCCTGCTGAAGTGAATGAAAAGATTCCCCCTGACCTCCCTGATCCCTGGATTACAAACTAAATGGGTGGCTGCACAGTTTGCCTGGCACAACCCAACCGCGGGGGTTTTCTGCAAAGGGGGATTCTGCACACACCCCTCCCCTCCTCAGTTTGTATTACTGATCCCGTGGCTCTGTGGTAAATCAGATCAGCCCTGAGACAGAACTAAAAACTGATTTAGGGGGGGAAAAAAAAAAGACAAGAAAAATACTCTGAAAGCTGAGTAACTGTGAGCACTGAGATGCAGGTGGAACTACCCCGTGTTACTAGTTCCACATTTGGTATCTCAGATCAAATACATGAAGAACATGATGGTTTAATCTACCAAAATCATTTGAAAAGACATGCTTTTGGGGAGGCTGGAATTTTCTTGTCACTATGACTAGTGTGAAATACAAGTCCTGTAATGCCTGTCCATGCCCCGATGATGCAGGACCAGGGTGCTCCTCGGTGAGCAACGCACAGGTATCTGCTGCCCTCTTGGTCCTGCAGAGGAATCCTCCTCTCAAGTTTGCTGTCAAAAATGTCTAGAAACAGAAGATAAGGACCTGAAGCACTAAGTAGAAAGGTTCAAAGGGAAATGAGAATGTAGAAATGTGTGTTGTGGTAGAATGAGGTGCTTCTTGGCCCAGCTGAGCTGTAACTGAAATGCCTTGCTCAGGCGGCTGCTTAACTCATATGGGAAGAGAGTGGATAGCATAGAGAAATTAATGAGAAGATCAAAAAGAATAACTGAGAACAGGAAAGGGGGAGTAAGCAAAGGAAGATAGGAATGGAGTCTTTAATCTACCAGCTCTGGATGGGCTCAAATAGGTGTGATCCACAGCACAAGAGCGAGGACGTAGCTTGGCCCTCGCTTTCACGGTGTTCCTCACAAAGGGGACTGGCCATCCTGTTGCACAAGAGTGCGGTCAGTGCTAAAATCTGAGACACTTCTGAATCGTAAAACCTCCTTTGTTGTAAGGTGTGGCTCTTCCACAAATTCAGCACTGGATATCTACCTACCTAAAATTTCCCCGTGTTTTCAGCTGCAGGTGTTATCCCTAGCTTTTCTTCCGAGTTGTCAAGTTACGTGTGCTGGTAAGCAGCTGCTCCCTTTCAGCCTGGGGCTGTTGCTGTTTCAGTGGTGCTGATGGGATGGACAGTGCTGCTGTTTGTCACGGGAGCCCCCAGTCTGGAATACTAAAGAGTTGGACTAAGAAAAAGTTAGAACTTTGGAGTTCTAAACTCAAAGAACTGATAATGTAAATATCAGCCCCTTGAACAGGATCGGTCTGTTCTCCCTCTTCACCAAGAAAGAAAGAAAACCAAGGGTGGGAAGGGGTGTCCAACGGGACTGTTCCTGTTCACAGACCCACTCTGTTATTCTCTGCAAGTTGTTATTTGTGCTGGCCTCCAGCATGCCCCTGAGCGGAACAAACTGGAAATGGCTTCTATTTCTTATTTGTGTCAGACTGCAGCTGTACTTGGACACCTTTTTAAAGTTTTGCTGAACTCCTTCAGGAGTTAAACTGAACCCAAAATAAATACTGCTTCAGCTCCCTGCTCCTGAATAGAAGTAATTTTAAAGCCTGAGTAAGGAAGTATATTAACAAAGCATGACTTCAACCCATAAACGACTGTTTTTCTTTGCATCCCAGCTGAGACATGATCCAATATGCAAGAAAGTCTTCAACAAGAAGCGCAAGCCCTTCAGCTCTTTGAAACAGAGACTGCAGGGAACAGAAATCACCGCTGTGAAGAAGCAGCCCCCGCAAAAGGTATAGTTAAAATTGAAGCGTGTGTGTTATCTCCATATGAAGTCTTTCATTCAGTAACGGTATTGTTTCCTCCGGGGACAAAGCCTGGATGTTGTAGATGAGTCTCACATATGTGCTTGATTCGGTGCCAAGCTCTTTCCTCCCCCCTGTCGTGCGGCTAGTGTTTGAGAATATTTCTTCATTCAGAAGCCAAACCAGTAGGTGTCATGACTACTCTGGGCACGTAAATGTCTCTGCTCTTCTAGGAAATGTTCGAGTATGTATTTTAAAGATTATGCGAGTCTCTGACAGCTTCCTCTTCACTTTAATCTGAAAGAGAGTGTGATCCAAGATGGTTGGTGCATGAATGCCCCAGGTTGAACCCGAGAGCTCTCAGTAGCCCCAAATCTTTCACAGATGAAGCTACAGAGATTCACTGCTATTGAACTCAAGGGTTTAAAAATGTATTTAAATTGAACTTCTTTACAGAACTGGAGGGGAAGAGGCTTAAGCTCTTACTGGAACAAGGGGGTTTTTTGTGCGTTGTTGGGGAGGAGAGGAATACGCATGGACATGCATGTGTATAATTTTACCCAGAGATACCAAATCACTGCCGATTTGGTATCCATGCAGACTGCTGTTGTAAAATGCCCTTTAAAATCAGTTGTGGAAAAAACCAGAAGCGCACAACGGTTTAAAGCAAGAAGAAGAATCTGACAAGTGGAGGAGAAGGGAAGGCATTGGTCATAGTGTCTTTTCTGTTCTCTCTTAAGCGCCCTTTGGTCTGCCACGACCAGAGTGTTTTGTTGGAGGGCATTGTTCTTTTGTCCATCATCTGGTGCTGTCAATAGATGGCAAATGGCTAAATCAGCTTTCCTATGCCTTTCAAAAAAAGCAAATTTCTTTTCTTAGTAACATTTTTCCTTTCCCTCAGAAAGGAATAACCCTCACTCAAGGGGGAAATATAGTTTGTGTTTTCCTTTATTTCCATTACAGAAACAGCCAGGGAAGAAATCTGACTGGAGGCAACACCATGAGGATTTTATTAATACTATTCAATCAGCCAAGCAAGTCACAAAAGCTCTGAAGGAGGGCCACCCTCTTCCGCCTCCTCCCCCACCAAGCATCAATCCAGGTTTGTGGTCTACTTTGTCTTATTACTGATCTTGTACTGATCTTTGGTAAAGCAGTGACCTCTTATTATCCACAGCTGGGCTTCGGTTTTGCACCCCCCAGCACAACACAACGTGAACATAAATTCCCTCCGTACTCTCTAATTTTCAGCTGTATTTCTTGGCTTAAATTGAGTAGGAGTGCAATGCAGAAGTGGTGGGGAGGAAGAGAAAACTAACTGTACCTTTTAAGTTTAAAAGCAGCAAGTTTGGGGTCTGATATTAGACAGTGCTTTGGGAGGAGAGTCGGGGTGCCTGTGTTCTAGCACAGGCTGTACCACAGTATAACAGAGGGTCAAATACATCCCCTCACCGTTCAAAAGAACTGTAGTGCACCCAGGCTTCCCCACTCCCATGTGATGGCTTTGCCACTGTCCCCGTCTCCTGTGTAGTTAGGGGAAGTCAGTTAGAAAAAGACAGGTCTGGTTTATTACTAATACCAGGTGTGGTCTCTGCACAGAGCTCGCTGTGTTAGAAGTTACGGATCCAAAAAGATGCACACACAGCCAGTATTTCTCATATGTGATTTATGAAACATGGGAGCAATCTTGGAAAGGGTCTCAGTAGAGTCCTGCCTGCATTAGGAAGGGAGGGGGAAGGGGGGGGCTCTCTGGGCTCACTTCCAGAGCAGGAATTCGTGACTGATAGCAAAACCAGCTGCCGTGATTCCAACCTTTCTCCTCTTGTAGATGACAGCGATGCAGTATAAGCAGCAGGACACATCTTCCTTCCTTGATTGGGGTCAAGCTCCTCTCTGAATTTCCACTGCTCAATTCTTTAATGACTGAGTCTGTTATTTCTTGTCGGACTCTACCGACTCTAAGAGCAGACCCCTCCCTTTCCTTCTCCCTCTTGGAGGAAAAGAAGTTGTGCAAGAGCTGCTGCAGTTGTGGAGAAAGGAATTGGAGAACTGCTTTTTAGGAAAGACAAATTGCTGAGTGGCCTAGTGAGGATGTGTATCCTATACTACAGGACTGTATATCCTATGCTACAGGACTGGAGAGAAAGCACATGGATTGTGGGGAGGAGAGAGAGATATTCCCCTTCCCTCTCCTCCTCCTCCAAATAGAGCCCAAAGCTCCCCGTTCTCCCCTGAAGTGCCAGGTCCCCCAGCAAGCCGCTCGGAAGCCAGGCATCTGCCCTGTCTCATCCTCCCCTCCTGTCTTTTTTGCCCATTTTGCCCATCATTGCCAACCATTTTGCCCACGCTGCTGCTCTGGGGCTGGCTTTTGGTGGCTGCTTGGGCCACCTTTTCTGGGCTATTACTGGGAGAAATGATTTGTAAAGATGCTATATCTGTAATATTAGGATAAGGACACTTGGGCTGCTTTTGTAAAAGGCATGGGGCAGGGAGGAAGGGTCTGAGGACAGCAAGGGCAGTGCGAGGGCTGAATGTGACTACATTGACCCCGAACACCGACCATTCACTGAAACGAGTAGGACTGCACCAGTGATAAATGTAGCTGAAGAGCTTTTAGCAGAATCAGGACTATAACACTGCCAAAAACGGCCCTAGGAAGCACTGCTGTGTGTTCTTCACAATGCTGCTTCTCACCCAGAAACCTGGCTCTTGGATGTGCCTCAGTTGGTGGGGCACAACTTCTTAAGCAGTATTTTGTCAATATCCAAAGGAAATGGATTTTGTGAAAACAGCTAACAATCTTAATGACCAATCTTCAAAAGTAGTCTTAAAATCACTGGTTTAGACTGCTCGAGGAATTTCTAAATATTGCTTTTTCTGCAGATATGTTAATTGTGAGGTTGGGGGTCGGAATAGGACAAAGATAATAAAATCTACTTTTATTAATCCCCAGGGATTTATTTCTGAAAGCAATTACTGTTTGCTGGGTTAATACTGTAAGTACGTATTTTGGGATCCCAAGTGCTTTTCTAGAGGTGGTTTTTGTAGTTCTCCTAAGTTTGGACTTTGAGAGCTCATGGGAACTCACCATGGTCACCTGCTGATGGAGCCAGGTCTTGAACTACATCTTGAGTACTCCAGTAAAGCAGGGCAATTCTTCTCCTGTAATGTATAAACTGTGACACGAGTTGTTCCTTTCTCATCATCAGACTATACTCAGTGTCCACACTGCTCACGAAGGTTTAATGAGGCTGCAGCAGGGAGGCACGTGAAGTTTTGTGAAGAACAAGCTGCCCGCCGTGCCTTTGCTGCAAAGACCACCGGACAGGCTTTGGTAAGCAAAAACAGTCACACTTGTCTTGTCCTGGAGATTTGCCAAACTGTAGTTTATGGTGAGTAAAGACCTATATTAACATAAAACTTAAGACTCCAGGGAAGTTGGTAAATCCTTAAGACAAGATATGTGCTGAACATCAGCTAGGTGTTCTCCAAAACTGGAGCCCTTTGTCTCATATAAAAAGTGACAGAATATGATAGTATGAAAAGTTGGACAACAATTTCTTCAGACTCTTCTGCGATTGGATTCCAGGATAACAGCTCTAGGGAAGCAGAAACCTGGCAGCTTTTGCAATATATAGAGAAAGCTCTTCCTGTTCATTAGGGGTCCCTGCTGTTCGCAGGTTTGCTGTTCTCTGCAAATGTATAGCTGATTTACAACCTGGTTGCTAGACACAAGGCCAAAGGGCTAAGTTCCTTCGGGGAATCAGAAAAGTGGAGCTAACTGGCAGTGTCTTGAAGTCAGCTCCTATTTTATTATAGAAAAAAAAATTAACAATGTAAACAGCTCCTTTAGGAGAGTACTGATTTGCTTTTTTTTTTTTTTTAAATAAAAAAGATGTTTGAAAATCTTATTACTCTTTTACCTATTTTGGGCAGAAAAATGGCTTCCAAGTGGGAAGGGGTGCACCTTTTTCCTACTCCTTCCTAGCACTGCTTCAACAGTGATTTGGAGAGTTGTCACCGGGCTCCATAAGCTCCTTGCTACAGCTGTGTGGATCGTGCGTCTTCTTTTACTAGGGCAAGCAACCAGTGACTCAGAGAAAACCCCCAACCTTAACAACGGCTGTGTTACTGCTTCAGGAGAGAGTACAAGAAGGTGCCAATACAGACAAGCCTAGGCCAGGTAAGGAGTTCATTTAGCCATATTTATGTTTTTCTTATAACAAACTCTGATGCATTTGAGGTGGGGAGTGGCATTTTTAAAGCAAATCCTGGGCTTTGGAATCCAGTTTTCTGATAGAATAATAAAGTGTGAAATATTTTTTTTTTTTTTTTTTTTTTTTTGCAAGTCCAGGCCTTGACATGAAATCCTAAACTAATTTCCATGCAACACTTGTTAGAAATGAGAAGGGTCAAAAATTTCCAAGTGAATGTTGTTGATACTGAATGGCTTTCCAAGTCATTATCCTGATCCGTTGTGCCGAGTGTACACTACACAGAGGTTTTCATGTGGGTTCCCAGGAGGGGCTTCTTAGCTTTTTTGATCAGAGGTCCTCGAACAGACATGTCTATATAGACCTAAAATATGCAGTCTGCGTGTGAGGTTCCTTCTGTCCCATAAAGGACTCTATAACCTTTAATCTTTGATGTTAAGATTTATTCCATCTTCTTTAACTTTTCTTAAGTTCATCTAGATGAAGCATCAAGCTTTGTATGTTGTGTGTTCCGTAGGACTTTCCCCCTGTTGATTCAGCCTTAAAATTACCACCACCACATCCCTAAAACAGTTCCCTCTAAGCAGGATACCATTTAATATCTTTGCTAGCACCCATTGCTACCGGTAATCATCACCCCTACTCAGTCTCTCTTTAGAAGATGTTTTATAAAGTTATTTGGATTGTTATTTGTAGTATAACCTGTGAATGATAATACATACTGCTCTTTGTATCAATATCTTTCATTCCTACATTTCTAAGGTGTATATTGGATTTATGTAGGTTGTAACTTTTACGGCCAATAATTTTTTTAAATAATGATCTGCAGAGACCTCTCCAGGAACACTGCAGAAAACCAGAAAATCTTTGGGTGTATCTACTGGAAAAAAATCTTCAGGAGAGTTTGGGTAAGAAATTTTTTTATTATTATTATTTGAACATTATAACCTAAAAGGACCTAATTTGCTTTTGTGCATATACAATATCCTGTTGCAGTGCTTGCAGTATGAACTTCTTTGTATTAATTGAAGCAATCAATTGCACTGAAAACTTTTGCAGAGCTCCTCATGTCCCCAGTATAAGCTGCTGAGAATATTCATTTTGGTGTTAAATGTTCTTTGGTTTGGACCAGCTCAATCTCAAGTAGGCAGCGACTGTGTTCTGCCCTAACAGGCATCTTGAGAGGATTTGCTGCTTGATAATGCAAACCTCTCTAGCAGGTCTTGTGCTCTCACGATGTTGTCCGAGTGAGGAAGATGCCAGCATCCATTTCAATAATCACTATGTCAGGATGATGGTGTGGAGGTTCTTCCTTCTCCTCAATGTTTACTTTCCCAGACCATGATGTTTGGTGCTTCTGCTCTTCAGACCATGCAGTCAGTGTTTTTCCTATCTCAGGCCATGCAGAGCCATGTCAGAGCAGCAAGAAGGTCTTCCAGCCACTGCTTAAGGTGGTTGTGGTGCTGTTGTGCAAGGGGATGGCTCAGATGATCAGTATCTTGCACCCCTGTGAGATGCATATGACTGCAGAATATGAGATCCTGGCAGGGAATGTGGCCAAGACAGATTCCCTGTAGCTGGCAAGGTATTTTGAGCCCAGGAAATGAGCTTGTAAGAGTGCTTGGAGTGTGGGATGAACAGTAACGTGCACAAAACAGTCTGTTGCAGAGACTCACATTCAAAGTCTTTGTAGGGTCCTTCCACGTGGAGTTTTGCTGTCCTTGATTGCTGCTGGTCAGTGGCTAAGTACCTTCAACTGTGGGGAAGTCTGCAATGGGCATGGGAGTGTTCAGTCCACGCGCTATCATCAACTCTACCTACCTCTTTGACTTTGCCAGCTACAGGAAAAACTGTTGACAGTACCAGACCAGTGGTCTCATCTGGTGTTTTCCGCTCCCCAAATTACCTGTGACTATGTTAACGGTGTAGTAACTCTTATGGTTATCACACAGGGTTTTGCAGACCACCAACAGGGATTTACTGATACCATCACCATTCTCAAGGTTTAGCTACTGAACTCTGAAACTTGGGGCTTGACAGGCTTGGGGAGGAGACACCTCTTTCCCTAGGGACACTGGCGAGTCCAGGTATCGCCGGGGTTGTAGTTGCAGCCAGTTCACAGAGGCTTGGGACAGCCAGTGCCTCCAGCAGGTCCCCAGGACAGATATCCGCACTAGCGTCCAAAATATAGGAGAGAGTCCTGTATGTCCCTGGTAACTGTGGAAGCGACTGGCCTGGGTGAGCTTGTAGATGCTGGGCTATCAGCAACTGCTGCTGCATTTTCTGTAAAACTTGAGCTTTGCCAAGTGCTTTACAGAGCACTTTGGGCTAGTGAGAGATCAGTTTCAGTGCAAAGCAAGAGTGCTCTTTAGCTGAGAAAACAGACATGAGAAACTGGCTTTGATTGATGCAAATAAATATTCTCATCCTTAAAGTGTCTGGAAATGGTTTCTAGGGTGAGCTGCTCCATGACCTTCCCAAGGATCGAGGTTTAATCTTCTTAGGTAAAATGGAGTAAAATATAAAAGCTGTTTCTATGCAAATAACAAGCACATGGCTTGCTGCTGCTTTCAGACCGCAAATGCGCAAGAGAAGATAGAGCGGCTGGTTGGCAAGGATGTGTTAAGGTTTTCTTCTGAAGCATTATGGAAGACCTTAAGCAACACAATTTTCCAGCACCTCTTCTACTCCAAGTACTACAGCTACCACATTCAATAAAATAAACAAACTGAAATTCAGTTCTGAGATTATTTGTATATCGGTTGCCAAAATTTAATTAACTGATTGCCTAAAAGGAGATGGATGGTTCATTCAATGGTTTCAAGAAAACGCAGGAAGATCCAATGTCATGATTTTTTTTTCCCTAATACTTTGCTTTGATATATTGAACAAGACAAATGAACATTTTGGAATTTTGGGTATATATTTAATAGAATCTTCCAGTAAACAATAAATGATAAATGGTAGTGATTAATAAGTGATAAACAGCCGTGTAAGCTGTGCATCAGCTTCAAAGCACTTCAAATTCAGACTAAAACCAAATCTCATTCTTCCATTAAAAACTTCAATTGCTTTTAGAAATTGATTGGCAAGACAGAGATGTCATGGAGGCACATCCCCTTCTTAGTTTTTGGCCACCTGATTTATTACCAACCTTGGATCACCTTGCATAAACTTTCAACGTTGCAATATGTCAGGCTGTTGGGTGTTGGTTTTTGGTTTGGTTTTTTTTTTTTCCCAGACCAACAGTTCCCAGTAAGGCTTTCAATTAAAATGCATGAGGAATGTTCTTGCCCATTAAATGTTTATAGATTAAATGAAGATGAAAAGTAGTTGGACACAGCAATAATAAACACCAGACTTAGAGTTTAATTAAACTCTACTTAGGCTGTAGCTAGTCGTGACCAGACAAATACAGAAAGGATGACACTGGAACAAGTGTAACTCCTATAGCTAGCCTGTCAGAAACAATGGGCATGAAATTAGTCCAAATATATTAAAGCAGTGCTTCTCAGCCTTTTTTTCAACCCAGGAAGGGGGGGGGGGAGGGGGGGGAGACAATACCACACTATCCTGTGCAACGTTATCACAATTGCTTTCTTTTACAACCAAATAAATGAACCTTAAAAGTTAGAGCAAGTTTTACTGCGTTCCTTTTCCCCACACGGTTATTTTCTATCTGTGTGTAGAGCTGTTTTGATATTGACTTCACAGATCATTTTCCCATGTCTCACAGAAAACATAATTATAGAGACAGGAACGGTGTTTTGAAGAAGAGCACTTTAAAATTCTGCTAGCAGAAAAATGAATCAATCATTAGTATTTGGAACTTACCATCCTATTTCAGACAGTCTGGGAAAAACTCTCAGGAATTAACAGCAACTCATTGGTTAAGAAAATGGAGAGCCCCAACAGAAACAGTTGGTAAATAAAACTAAAGGAATAAGAAATTAAGTAGTTCCTTACAGGGGATGGGAAATGAGCACTAGAAATAGTTGTGTTTACATAGAGGATGCAGAGTGTTTTGTTCCATGTAGTATAATTTTAGCTCCTTAACGTTATTTCAGCAGGTTTACATGGCTTCCTTTTTTTTTTTTTTTTAAATAAAATGAGTACATTTTTCCTATGAGATCAAATTTTTACTAAGTTTCTCTATTTGATGGTATCACTTGATTATAATAATTGTGTTCTTTAGTTGGCACGTATCACTCTGCTTCCACAGCTTTCCAAGCAGTGTTCAGGAAAAAAGGAGTAGAATATTTTCCTCTCTACTATGATGTGAGGTAAAATATCCTAAGACCTCCAGGAGGGTCAGCACTTGAACCGGGTCAGATCTTTCTGTTCTGCCTCTCAGCTGCTATGCCATGGTCTATCCTACCTTCCCCACGCCACCCCTCTGCCCTTGCATCCTCCTCTCCCATTTGGAGGAAAGGGCTGTGCCAGCGAGAAGGGAGGACCGGCCACTGGTGGGGCTACCTTCTTCCTCCACCATACCCTCGGCGTGTGCGGGGCCGCCTCTCCCC
Organism: Fregata magnificens; assembly: GCA_013389945.1. Classification (NCBI taxonomy): domain Eukaryota; kingdom Metazoa; phylum Chordata; class Aves; order Suliformes; family Fregatidae; genus Fregata; species Fregata magnificens. Next base: position 405,018 of record WAAD01040481.1, on the reverse strand, counting down.
ACACTGGTGCTGTCGCAGCCCTGCATGAGCCAAAGGCAGTGCCACCAGACGGATGTCCTGCAGCTCTTGCTGCTTTCTCCACCGTCACCGCCTGAAGTCACACCTGCCTGCCCACTGCAGCCCCATCCTCTCGGACACCACAGGTAAGCCCAGGAAGAGCTGGTGAGGACTTGCTGCTGTCTCCACACCTTTCCTTTAGCACTGCCTTGCCTGTGGTCTGAACCTCACCAAAACCAAACTATTGCTCTTTCAGAAATGCGATGTTCAGGCCCACACCAGGCAGGTCTTAAAAAGTTGTTTGCCCAGATACAAAGCATTCATGAGCCTCAGCTACTGATGGTCTCTCAAAAATGCTCACAGAAATCCCCCTAACAAAAGCTATGAGAAAGTCCAGCCCTACTTTAAGTGTTAGGTGACTCAGGGCTATCTCCTGAGTTGTGAGAATTTTTAAATAAAACAATTTTTTTGCAAACATAACCCTTTGAAATAACTTGCCTGCCTTTGTGATGGGACATCACCAGCTTCCTCTACATTTATGATGTCAAGAATCTGGAAAAAGAAATTTGAATGGACTGAAGGGTTAAAGCAGCAGTATTACAGACTTAAGGTTTGCTTCTGTGTTTTACGTGTAGACACCATCATTGTGTGCTTTTTAAGCATTTTAATATCAAAAGTGGTTATTTTCTTTTTACTTGAATGAGACTTGGTCTTTAACCCGTAGTTACATACGATAAGCATCTCTCGCCAACGCATCTTTCCACGTTTCAGAAGAGGTTGACGTCAGGCAGCAGCACCTCTCTTGGCAGCTCAGAGCTCAGACACCCTGCTACAGTCAAGCAGCTCAAAGAACGTGGGCGCCAGTCTAGCTCAGCGTTTGCGTTAACGTTTTCTTCTTAACATCATGTTTTAATTCAAAGACAACCACTTCAGTAATTAGTTACACCTCTTATAGAAGCACAAACCAGAATGACAAAATGTCTATTAACAGTATATGATCAGGCAGCGCTACAAATTTTGTGTGGTGTTTTTTTTTTTTTTTTTTACAAGTACATAAGCTTGGATGAAGCCAAGTGGATACAATTTGCACGAACAAGGAAAACAATGCAGTAGGTGGATATACACACACACACACACACACCTTTCCAAGTCCGGATGAAAATATGAGCCTAGCTGTAGAATGTGCATATATTTGCAACCTTTTCCCTATTCTGGAACTTGTAACTTGAATAGCTGCTAACTGGGCATGACTGTGCAGCACCTGCTCTTCCTCCTGCTGTTGTCATTACAAGAATGATCTTAAAATTCCTTCTGGTTTGCCTTATGCCAAAAATTTTCATAACAAAAAATACCCCTCAACAGCGTATCTGAAGAACATGTTCTCACATGAACTGCAATAATACCACCTTTCCTTAATCCAAGTAGTGATAAACTTGTAAGAATATTTGGATCATTGTAGTTGTACAATGTCAGTGTAGTTCATTAACAGCAAACCAGCAATCATTTAAAAAGGATTTTTTATTTGAAGCTGTCTGGAAATATTCCTGTGATTAATGGGGGAGAAGAGAACACGCTTGCTTCACATTATATTTGTAATGATCATTAGGTACTACTAACTCTCTTTGGATTTAATGGAAGAGTAGCTCTCAGGGTTTGAGAATTTACTCAGATTCAGAAATTCTGTGTCTGTTTTAGCTGCAACAGAATCCGTTAGTAACTGCATCACTCACTAAAACCAGGATTTTTTTTTTCATAACTATGGGTTAGACAAGAAAGAGTTTGGTTGGTTTTTTTTTTTTTTTAATAATGTCATCTACTGGGAGATGTGATTTTTTGCAATTTCTGCTAGTTCATGCATCAGGTGATAGGACTGTCACACCAACACACCATCAACTGGAAATGTACATGGACAATTTACCCCAGGAAACAAACAAGAGTCCCCATGGTTCTGGTTTAGAAGAAACAAAGGCTGGAAGTCCAACTGCAGCTGTCCCAACGCTACTGAGCAAAACCCCTGTGATTAAAATGGCCTCAACCATTATCACAGCCGCTAATTTCAGGCAACACTTGTGAGGCAGGTTCATAACCTGGTTTTGAACAGGGCCCAGTGTGAGCTCCCCACCACAACCCTTCTGTGTGTGGATCTGCCCCTGGCCCCACAGAGGTTCCGCTTGGTTGCAGGCTCCCCTGGGCCAAGGTTGGCTTTCCATGAAGGAATCCACATTTCGGATGGCTACGATTAATAATCATTTCCCAGACTAAGCAAAGGCCATTTTTATCAACAAAAGGTGAATAAAGGCCCCTTAGGTAGGAATCATTATTACAGCTGAAGTGCGCTTCAGGAAACAAAATCTAGTTAAAAGTAATCACGATAGTGATCTTCATTTAAAAAAAGTGAAACGAGGAGGTAAGATTTACTCTTGGAATGATTCTGATTTAAATTAAAGATTCATAAAGTTCAGTAATTAAGTGCTTCACAGGAATCTATGTGAAGTTGACAAATCGTTTGTTGCATTTGCCATGTGTGTAAATTTGCTGTGATTTATGGCTCATTAAAATTATTTTTCTGTGATTTCCCCCTTCTTCCCATTCACCCTAACCCTATTTCTCTTACCACAGCAGCCATAGTTTTACTGTGCCTGTTACGATGCTTTGCTATCACTGAAGATATTTATTCAGTTGTTTGTGTGAAAGGTAAGAAACAAAAATATAGAGGGTGTTGAGGGAAATATGTTAGTCCTACTATTGTCATATGCTAAAAAACTAATGGTAGTATGAAAAATAGAGCTTCTTGTTTATTAACATCCTGAATTTAACTACCATGTTCATAACGTGCTTTGAAAACATTTGGGGCAGTTTTTCTTAAAAATAAAACCAAACCAAACCAAACCGACCCCATCCTAACAGATTTAAGTAAGAAGCACAGTCTTAAAAAAAGAAGGAACCCCCCCACACGGTGATAGTTATTTGAAGGCATGGTGAAAATGAGGCAATGTTACAGAATTTGTAGTGGACGGAAAGGAGCGAGGAAGATGATGCAGCTGGTTTATGGCCATCCCACCAGTTGCTAGCTGAAGACTTTGCTGTTGGCCGAGGCCATTCAGCATGTGAGACGGTTCCTCTGGACCAAATGCCATTGCGATGTCCCCAGTAGTGTTCTGGTTGTCACCTGGTGGGAGCTGCCAGAAACTCATCACATGAGTGAGATCCATGAAAGGCAGGTTTGTAGCTTCAGCTGCTGCCTCTGTCTCCTTGTGTACTGCGTACTTGTTAGTATCCCCTACAGGCCCTGAGGAAGCTTCTTCCAGACTGATTTTGTGGAGAGACTGAGGTTCTGGTAACGGCAGGTCCTCAAGAAGATGCACGTTGTAACCTTTAACATCCACTTTTATCGGTAGATTCTTGAGGGATCCTGCTGCAAATGAGGTAGAATTAAGGTCGTATTTATTAGGCTGATGAAGGTTCAGGTTGGCAGGAATGGCTGTTGAGCATGGTGTGGGATGGACAGCTGGAAGGCTGTCTGCACAGCCCATCCTCTGCAAATGAGGAGAAGGTTCAAGAGGAAGAGCAGTTTGTAAGCTTGGCTGGGAATGAAGATGTGAACAGTTGTATTCCCCTGATTCTGAACTATTCAAAATCCCATTCTGCACAGAGACTCTTTCAGGAAAAGGGGACAGTATGCTGGCATCTTCCTTCAGTCTGAATGGAAAAAACTGGTCAAGGAGACCCACTGAGTCACCGTTTTGCAACCTGCTCTTCAGCAGTTCTTGTGGATGAGTCTTCCTAGTATGGCGAGTCAAGTGGTCCTTCCGCCCAAACCTCTGGGCACAAAACTGGCATAGAAAGTCTTTGCAACCTGTGTGAACTACCATGTGACGCCGCACATCTTTACGGGTATAGAAGTGACGCTCACAGTGGTCACACTTATGTTTCTTTTCCTTGGTATTGCCAGTTGGTTTCCCTGCATGGCTTTTGAGGTGTTCCAACAAAACTTCAGTACCGCCAAACTCCTGGGCACATACCCTACAGGTAAGGTCCCCACTGGTGGCTGCATGAAGAGCCAAGTGTCTCTTATAGCCTAGCTTGGTGTTGTACTTCTTGCCACACTCTTCACACTTGAAGGCCATCTTGTTAGGGTCATGAGTCTGAAGGTGATTCTTTAGATGGTCTTTCCTGTGAAAGGTCTTTTCACAGTAGCCACACTGGTGAGATTTCTGTGCCGAATGAGTGGCTGAGTGCCTAAGACAGAAAAAAAAAAAAAAAAAAATTTGCATTTACATTCACTCTAGTACACAGTGGAGCTTCAAGACTTGAAAATACTGGCACTCTTGAAGGAAGGCATTTTCACAAGTTCTCACATTATTAGTAAAAGCCTAACTTTTTTTTTGGGGGGGAAGGTGCTAATCATAAAGCACAGAGTAGCTTAAAATTGCTCAACATAATCTTTTTGAGTAGCCACCACCATTGAGGGAGACTAGTTTTCTCCAATTCTACCACAACAGAAATAATAAGAACTGGAACTTGGGGATTAACTGTCACTAGGATGCTCAAGAGGAAAAAGATGTCCCTGTTTTTTTCCCCACACCCCCATCAGAAAAGGAGTGCCTTCAGAGCTGTACCTGAGCAGTTTATATTTGGAAATGAAGGCTTTCGTGCATCCGTGCTGTGAACACTTGTAGGGGCGCTCCCCTTTGTGCGCATAAGTGTGGACTGTGAGCTTGTCAATGGAATCAAATATCTTCCCACAGAGTCGGCAAGAGTAACTTTCTGGCTGCTTCACTTCTCTTCCCTTCAACAGTGAAGACCGGCCATTTCTCCATTTAGGTATAAACCTCACAAGAGAATCACAATTGCTTCCTGAGCTGGCACAGCTAAGTTTTGCAGCAGAGGAACAGGAAATGGCCCCGTAGCACTGAGCAATGCTTTTGCCTAATGCTGCTCCTCTCAGTTTCCCTTTGAGTTTGCTTTTTGCTTTTACAGGTCCCAATTTATTTGGTGGTCTGAACCTGGTGGTAAGGACTCGGTCTTTATGGATGCACTGGTGAGATTCTAGCAGAGCAAAAGTTGCAAAAGTGCTTCTACAGCTGGAGCATGTCCAAGGGTCTACAGGCTCTTTCTGCAATGAGAACAGAAATAGGTCTGTCTTATTAGCCGCTCTAAGGAAAGGTCATATTTTTCTCACTGACCCTACATCTTCTCCTGGGCTTTCCCCAAGACCTCTTGTTGTCCTTAGCAATCTTACTTCAATGTACTACTGCACAGCTATTCAGCTGGAAATGGATTCTCTCTAGGAGCCTACAAACTAGAAGGAAAAAACCCCATGGTTGGCTAAGTACTGATTTCCATGTTTTTGTTTAGCATTTACTGTAACAATCCTGAGTCTTTCACCCTTGTTTATCTGTGCTTACTGAATTTTAAAGTCTCCCCATTTGTTCCTTTTATGGAATTACTCATAAAAGCAGTTGCAAATTGTACTTTATCCTTAGATTGACATAATTTATCTGCTTTTGCAACCATACAAAAATTGGGTGGGTTTCTGCACACAGCTGTACTTTAGCCGTACAGAATTTCCTTATGTTTTGGGCTGACTCCATGCTTTACCAGACCATAACGGTCAATGCCTCCAGGAGAGACTTCCTCACTTAGCTTGACATTTGGCATTAGACTTTCTTAAACTCGATAAGAAACACCTCAGGTCTGGGGATCTTAAGCCTATCCTGACTTAGAGGCATTAAAACATAAAAGTTTTTTGGCAAGCAATGCATTATTTGGAAGTATTATTTCTGCAGAAATAAGAGCTCTACTGGATTCAGTTGAATTCACTTCAGACATTGACATTTTTAGAATTTGAATGAAAAACAGTTACCAAAAAAACCCAGTCACTGATGAAATGTACTTCCAATTAATACACCACCATGTACTTCCTTAGCTGTCTCTATATTTTACTTAAGCTTCTCATAAACTGTCCTTACTTTCCCTTGCTCTAGCTTGCTCTGGAGAACATGGTGATGCTATGTCCACTCTGTCTTTAGTTACAGACAGAACCCTCCTCTACTTTATCTGTGTCTGATGCTGTGGCCCTCCCACCCCTTCTTTCTGGCATATAGTCTAAAGCCCTCATATGCAAATGCAACAATGGGGTTACTTCCCTTCCTGGAGCCCCTCTAAATTCCTGGTTCTATCATATTCCCCATTTAACATTTCCTCCTAGCGTAGGTATCAATCTTCATGGTCATGTTTTCAACACTTACAAACCTTTTCTGTCAGTTTAAGGATTCCTACTATCATACAGAGAGGAAGATATTGGGATTAGAAGAGAATGGTTATTGCACAGGAAAGGCTGACATAATCAGTGCACTATCTGACCAACCAGTCAGAGCATAACAAGGGGGGACCGGTGAAACAAGTTGGAGGCTGGACAGCTTGGTTATCTACAAATTAATGCCAATCTTAAGTCTTTCCAACACACCCCACTAGTGCCACTTACTTCTGGCTATATCTAATAGCTCCACTGGATTACAAACACAGGAGAGGAAGAGAAGCCTTTCTCTGAGCAGCTGTTTGGTTAAAATTGCTTTTGGCTTTGTGTTAGCCTACTACTCTATGGTCTATTTTAGCATTACCAGAGTTACATAAACAGAGATAGCATGTAAATTGTAATTTACTATGTCTGGTGATGGCTTGAATGCAGATTAGGGGTACTTACTGCTACTGGAGGCAAAGGACAGACATCAGATTCTTCTTTAATGAAGACTGCAGAACCTTCCATAAATTTGGCATAATCGGCAGCATACCATACTTTCAATTCTGTGTGGGGTTCAATTGGCTGTGAATGGAAGAAAATAGCACATGTTTACTTGTGCCAATTTTCCTATACCAAATAATACTGAAGATTGGCAGGGGGTGCGTGTGCAATTTGTGTCCTTACCCAAGTTGCATTCTTTGAATCTGTCTAAATTATTGGTAACTTAGTTTCAAGATTGAAGCACTTTTTGAGCATTACTATCCACCAGCGTTTGACACCTTCACAGTTTTTAAAAGCAGAAATGCATATGTACAGAGATTTTGGGGAGACAGTAGCAGGAAGGGTGCCTCAGCCCTCATGACCTTTGCTCAGTGAGATCTATTTGTCTGTGATGTCCAGACATCCAGCAGTCTTTCCAAGCAATACCCCATGCCTATTCCTTGACATTTTGAAGCCCACTGGACACAACACTTAACTATAGGGTACAGGCAAAGGAAAAATGCATCATGAATGCACAACAACTTGGATGCCTCTTGGATGCGTTGCACTCACAGAGCATGGGTGCAGAGTTGATCAATAGGTGGACTGCAAGTCAAACTTGCATGTTTCCATGCGCTGGCTGTAATGTGTCAGGCTCACTATGCATGTGCTTTATCGTACCTCTACCCTCCTTTCACTGAAGCCTTCCCACACCTGTCTAAGGGAGCCCATAATCTGCAGTCTCCCATCCAGTCATGCCTGTCCAAATCTTTCCTTGGACTGAGCTATGACCTCCTCTGACAAATACTTTCAGTCAATAACACAGCAAATAGGAAAAGAGAGGAGTGATAACACTCGCTGGCTAAAGATCCATTAGTTATTTAAAAGCAAAGGAGAAAACTAACTTTGAGGTCATGATTTATATGATTTATATGATATTTATATGGCCCTGTACACAATTTTCTTCATCTATAATAAAAAACACCTTTGCTGCAACAGGGGTAGAGCCAATCTGCACTGTACTTGTAGTTTTATTTAAACTAAACTAAACTTGTGCCACTAAAAAGAACAAACTAGCCTGGAAGGAGAGCAGCTGAGTCTTATTCCACAAAATGTGACATCTTAAAACGCACTTATTTTTTAACATCGGTGTTGGATTAGCATGGTAGGTGAAAGACAACTTACATTGCGAATGCTAACAGGTAACACATAATTTTGTGTACAATGTCAAAAACTGAACTTTTGAACCCCCAAGCACAAGCGTGCTTGCTAACTACAACCAGTATGGGTTGGTTGTACGTTTTGATAACACCTGGCCTAAACAGAAATGGTATGTGCTGAATTCTCCACTCAATAAAGGACACGAGGCATGAGCCACCAACTAGGAGGCTGATCATGCATTGTGGTCCTGCATACAGTCTATTTAGATGAAGAAAACCAAGCCTGGGGGAGCTCCACAGAGACAAATGCCTGGGGATGCCCCGGGACCTTGGCCAGTGACACCTGAGACTGGTACCCACGAACAGCTGCACAGCATGATACTGTCATGACCTTCTGCCTGACATTCCTGGACCAGTGGCAATCTCCTCTGTGGGACGCTGAGACCCAGTCCATGTGACTTTGGAGGGAGAGGAAGTGCATCAGTGTGTGACATAATCAAGTAAGGTTAAAGTTCTAATGTCAGTAAAACTGAGATTAAACACCAGTATCCAAATCCACTACAAGTTGTCATTTACTCTGTCTCACCTGTGACAATAAGAGAAAGCTATGGCAGCACCCACGTGAAACTCTCCTGTGATCAGACAGACAGCAACCGTGGATGACTTTTACTTCCTCATAATTCTACACTTTTTAAAAATACTTATTTCTAGGGACTGCAGTCATTAGGTCAGCAAGTACGCTAACAGCGCTGTTAGTATGCCACTTAGATGTATGCTTTTGTAGCTGCAGTTTCATGTCACTGAAACCCCATCTCTTTGTAAAAACAGTGGGGAGAGGATCCAATCCTTCTTCTCCCAACTTAAGAGACTTTATTCAAAATATCTTGAGAAACTATTTTCATAACCAGCCCTAAGGCAGCCTTGTGACATGACCAGCAGGGTGTGTCTAACTGTAGCAAAAGGCTATCACTTTCGCTGACCAGGGGACAATCTGCAGCATGCCACAGTACCGTGAATGATACTGGGACTTAGGAGCATGAAAACCAAAGTAATTCCCCATGATACACAGCACAGCTCCAAGACACATTCCTCATCCTAAGATACTCTTCATGTCAGTATATAGGATGCAACTCTCCATTAATGCCAGTGACCAGTGTTCTGTTGAAGTCGGCAGAGAGCTGGTTCAAACAGTATTTAAATTATACTGGAAATTTTAAGTTACCAGTTCATAACTACAACTGCTTCAAAGAGCGTATGTTCATGCTTCGCAAATATAGTATTATTAATCCTGTCAGTTCTACGCATATAGTATCCATTCAAAAATCAAACTGAAATTTCAAATGGCATGGACTGCATCAGAATTTCAAACACAGCCTAAACACTGTCTCAGATTAGCATATACTGTTTTACATTGATTTTCTTTTTTTTTAAATTATTTTATTATTCATGCAAAAGCAATTGTACTTAAATAAAAGACTTTATAAAAGCGTCATCACCATTAACCTATTCTCGCACCATCACTGTGTGGTAAATAGTTTTCTCACTTTGCAGGTGGAGAAAGAAAAACGGAGGAACAAAAGTAAACACTACTATTCCACAGAAACATGTGCCAATCTTGGAAATGAAACTGGAACGCTGGATTTTAGTATAGTATTCTCTCTCTTTTTTTTTTTTTTTTAATGTTGCCCACAGTGATATACAAGCACTAAGTTAAGAATAAAAAAGGAAAACAATGAAAGTTCAACATATAGACTTCAGTTTCCTAAGTGTACAAAAGCATAAGTTCTGATTAAAACAAACTTTGCCTGAGAAAGTGGCCAAAACAACAAAAACCAAGGCTGTATGTTCCAGTGTCATTTATAAAGAGAGTACTTTTTTTTCTCTCCTCAGACAAAGCCGCAGTCCAGAATCCCTAACATAAACTGATCATTTCACAGCAACACTACAGTATTGTAAGTTCTGCAGTTAAGTCTTCAGATTTAACGAGAGAGGAAAATAGTATGTAAAGATTCTACTTAGCACCCTGTTCCTGAGCACCTGGTAATGTGCTCAGAATACCTTGTGTGTCCAAAAATGTAATAAAGCAAAGGAATGTGCTGCTTCCTTCCAGGATGAAATACTGTTGAATGTGACACTGCTAGATAATCTCACCATGTACCTATCTGGAACTGAAGAACTTTACAACATTCATGTTTAAACACTGCCATCATGAATGATATTTCTGTTTCTCTCTGCTCAGTTTCTTCACTACCCACAACAGTAAGACACACCGCCTTTTACCAGAAAACCCCATACACTGCTTGCTTTACTATGGATTAAGTGATATAAAAGGTGGTATGTAATAAAGATCCAGTTGCTTGAGTATAATCAATCTTTCATCTGTAAAAGGGCTAGCCTTTCGGAAATTTATAGGCAAAGGTTCTGTTTGGATGATGGGTGAATGTGAATGTTAACTACCTTAACAGTTGTGAAGTAGACTTCTCCACAGTGCTGATAAGCCACAAGGGTCTGTTCTTCTTGGTTCCGGGCTAGCCGGACAAACATCATCCAGTTTCCACAGTCTTCATTGGGAGTGTCCAGAAAGTATTTCCCTCCATCTTTCAATACCTGAAACAAAGGAGGAGGACAGGAGAAAGAACATGATAAAACCAAGTCCTGTATGGAGGCACATTAGTTTTCTTTAACTTGGAATCATAGCTATCAGTTATTTATCGTCTTGGTCATGTGTCCTTTGAAATCGTGGTTGTTTTGAAATAGATCACTCTTAAAGAATACTGAGTGAAAAAGAAAGTGGAGGCACCCAGCTACTAAAATAACTGTAGGCCTTTGTATGTATTTCCAGTTTATATTTCATCATTTTTATGTTGTATAAAGATAACATTATAAGAACGAAATGCAGGCAGGTAGAAAGATAAGCTTTATGCTTTAATGTACTTCCTGAGTACTTGATAATCTCAAACTTCAGTGCTGTATTAACACTACATTTTGCATGGAACAATTGTATAACTTGTGTAATAAGTCCAGAGAGGTAACATACGATATAATGGCATTTTAACAGTCTTCTCTTTTTTCCCCCTTTAACAATGCAAAAGTAAATACAAATGAACAATTGTGCCAGAAAGATCTCCTTCTTTTTGCTTTACTCCATTCTTCCTAGATTCCTTTCCAAGAGAACGCCTCTATAAGGCAAACGCTCCCAACCTCATACAAGACAGTTGCTTTTCTGCAAATACACTCTCAAACATGGACAGCTGAAGCTGCACAACAGATGTCAGTATGGCATGTATCTGTTCTACTAACCACGTAAGTGAGCAATTAATTGCAAAACAAGTTGCATTTCCATTACTTCTGGGAACTATTTTATCTAACTTTTGTCATGTTTCCGATGAAAACACCTGCCTGTTGGACAAGTTTGGTCACATACTCAGAATGCTGCTAGGGAGAAGTGAAGGCAGCTACTGCTGTCATGTAGGAAATCTGGGATTCTGGTCTCCTCTTCTGAAGAAACAGTCCATTCATCAGCCAGAGCTGTGCTCATCACTCTATACTTTTAAGCAAATGGGGCTGACTGATAGAGGATAGGGTGTGGTTTACAATGGCTTAGTGAAGAGGAAGGAACTGGGTGCTCAGCTCATCCATGCTCCCAAGCTTGTTAGAGAAGTACGTTTTCTGCATTTGTAAGAGTTAAAGTGTCTCATAAAAAGACAGAAGAAATTTAGTTACGGAGAAGAACAAATCCTCTCTGGTGTCACCATGCCATGAAAATCCCACAGAAGGACAGTGTTACTTTCCTGGCAGACCATTCACATGACTTCCATGAGCAAATGAAGTTTACAGAAAAAAAAAAAAAAAAGCTATTGCTTTTGCTCTCAAATGAAATTACAGAAGTATTGGTAGCTGTGCCTTCCTCCACAACAGACAGTGTTTTCCAGTCCCAAGCTTCTGGAGAAAGCTCAAATGAAGACATAAAAGCATGTCACAGGACAGCTGCTGCTGGTCCCTCTCTACTGGGGGGTGAGAGGGCCTGATATGAAATGCAGGCCCTGGAAGAACCGTGACCTGTTGGGAAGTCCTGACAGAGGCTGTGGCTTGACCACGGACTCCTGTATGACAGAGAGGTGTGCCCAGGTGTGACCCCCTGCAGCAAAATGCAGAGACCAGGGAGTAGAGGATTATGATCAATTATCACTCCCAAGGAATTCCTGTGGAAAAGGATGTGCATGCAGCTATGTCTACGCTAGGCTGGTCCTGAGAAGCCATTATTTGTGCTGGACAAAGTACAAACAATAGTGTCATGGTCCAGATGAGACAATCGGTATCTGCACATGCAGCAAGGGATGGTACCAGCCCTAAATAACAATCTGACTAAATAAACTGCATTAGTGCCCTGTGTGTCAAAGTTTATATATAATCACATTATTAAGAAGTGTTTTCCCATCCCTGCACTGCTAAGCAGGTGCCTTAGTGCACATTTCTGCCACTGTTGCTAATTCAGTGCACAAACTTAGCCCTCCGAGTGGCATGGTATCAAGCACAAATCCTTCTGCTTTATTTGGGAAGACAGTACTATCCTTGGATACTTTCAGTAGCTGTGCTCTGAAAGTTTATCAAGAGCTGTTAGACTGATAGGTAAATCACCCTGGAAGTGGTAAAACTAGAAGGCAGGAAGGCAAACTTCTAGAAAACACAGCGTACAGGAACGTTTTGGTACTTCAGGCTATACTGTGCAGTCTAATAATATGATTTAAATTCATAGATACAGATCAGAAGTATAATTAATTAATTAGATTTGAAGGCAAATTGACTGGCTAAAATACATAAATACTTATGAACTGTTAAAGACATATATACACTTCATAGTAAGTCACCGGGTTTTTACCTGCAGGACTAGCCTGCTCTCATCATAGCGGGTCAGTTTTGTAGAGAGTTGACCAACATAAGGACCAAACTGTGTCCTCTTCTGTATTACTTTCTTTGCAAATACTCCAAGGACTGTGAATAAAAAAAGACCAGTCTAATATTAATATAGACATCACAAACTATTTCTTGTATATTTACAGTTGTGAAAATGGAGATAAACACAACAGTGCTGAACACATGAATTCTTCTTCTAAACAAATAACCCAGGTAAATAATTCTAATGGGAAGAATCTGAAAAGGATGTAAATATGTACAGAGACTTTTTAAAAATGGGTATTACATTGAATACAAAAGTGCCTAAAATCCATGACAGGATATTAAACTAAGTATGCAACACAAATGTGCTGATACTCTTCAACATACAAGCTGATGTTATCATAGTGCTCTGCTTGTTGGCATAATTTACGAGGTTGTTCTCTCCCAATATGAGTGGAGAGAATCTACAAAAACACATTAGCCATCTTAATCGTTCTAGTTATTCCCCTGCCTAATACCAATAGCGTGACACAACAGGCATCTTGTCATTCTCTTTCTGAAATGCAATCTAGGCAGAACTAATTTCACACAGGTAGCTGTGGAAAATTTGCACACTAAGGATGTAGTTCCCTTGTTCAAGTTTGGGCATTCAAACTGCCCTGCCCTCAGAACGAAACAACAGTCTGGCTATAATATGAACTGAAAAGGCTGCAAAAGGTAAATTAACCCCCTGTGTTTCTTTGAGTTTGCAGGGGGTGGGTGACGGATGTTATTTACCATTTTGTTTCTGACCTCTTACTGAATACTCTTTCCTGTTTTGCATGCTTGGGGAAAAGAAAAAAAAAAACGTAATAGTGCATGGCTGTTACTACCAGATACAAATTAAACTTGTATTGACTGAACAGAGCTGACTGACTGCTCACAGCTAAATGTCACACCAGCTCTGGCTAATGTCCTGCCAACAGTCTATGCATTGAGGTTATAGAAATCAGTCATAAAAAAATACAGTAGCTAAATGTGAGCTTTAGCTGTGCTCAGCTGAAAATAAAGTAGTCTTCATACTGTTAATACCCAATGATTATGCCTTGAGTTATGAAAACAAGCCAGTGTTAGTCCTTTTGCCTCCTCGTTCTCAAATGTGGGAAAAAGAGCTAAAATACTTACTCTGCTGGTTTCCAGCTCGCAGCTCCAACACTCGCAAAGTGAGGTAATGAGGTAGGGTGAGACGGGCTCGGCTAGGAATAACCCTATCTTTAGCCCTGATGAGTGGTCCGTGGAGTTTGCATTCTCCTACAAGGCTTTTACCGCAATCCTCACACCCTACAAATCCAGAAAAGGGAACCTGTTACTAAAAATGACATACTGCTCTCCAATTTAGTCTATTCTAATTTTGTCACCTTGAGAACACATCTTGAATTACCAATGCTTTTCTTCACACCACTGTTCTACATTAGGTAGTGAAAAGATTATCTGCAAGCCAAAACTGAACTAGGAAGGTTTGAAATAAGACCTCTAGTTTGTGTGCTCTCTCCTGTGCCAATTGGTGGGTCCTGACCTCCAAAGGTTTATACACATGTTCATTTGGAGGTGTCGGAAACCTTGCCTTTGAAGGCTAGGATGGCAGCAAAACTGGAGCTCGCAGCATGCACACCTATAAATCAAGGTGCATATATTTATATAGAAATGAGAAGGGCAAAGTTGCTAGTAATAACGAAGGTAATTTGCAGAGATCCAAGGAGTCCAAGAAAGATCTGCGTGACTTTGTGAGGCTGCACAAACCATTCTTAGTAGAAGACGAGAGCCTCGGTGTAATCACGAAAAATGAGTATGATGGGTCTTACAGCCACAACTCAGTCAACAATCACACAAGGGCAGCCTTCTCATAGACTGTGCTGCCTGTGGAAGTAAGCAAAAGGGGCACACCGCATCTCCCAGTCATGGGTTCACAATAATGACATCTGCAGGCTGAACACACGAACCATCCAGAGAAGTCATTAATGAGAAATACACGTCAGCAGACTGACTTTCCCCCAGCACAGTGAGGTATTTTTGGTTCAGTGTAGCTCAAACTGGTTGCCAGGGAAACTCATACGGAGCAGCGACACAACTGTGCAATGAGAGTCTCCAGCAGAAGGTCATCCCGGCACTGGTGTCACGCAGGGCGATGGGAAAAAGGGGACTTCTTGCACAAAACCTTTTTATAGACAGTAGAAACCAAACCAGCGAGCCAACAATGCTTTACGACTGAGTTAAAAAGAAAAGCTGATATTGGTCATCCATGACTACCTCGTTTTGTTTTACTTCTGAAAACTCTGCTGAGCAAGTCTATTCAGTAAGCGACAATAAGCAGCAGAGGACAGGAGCCAGAACAGCTGAGAGAGTCCAAGGGAGCCACGGGATGCTGTAGCAGAGGCTGGGGCAGGAGAGGTGAGGCTTCACCACAGACAGGGGCTCGTAGCCAGAGAAGTCAAGAGAAGCATAAGGGCTCAGGAGACACCACCTAGAGTGACATCGGAGATGGTCTTTGAGAAATGACAGTAAGCACCATAAATGCCATATTCAGGGTAGCTCGAAAAGGTTTCAGTCTGTAAACAAAAGTAGGCACTTGACTGAATTACACACCTCGAGAGTCTAGTCCAAAATCTCCCCAAATAAGCCTGAAGTGTTCCTACTGAGTTCTTTGGGCTGTCCATCAACTCTGAGGAGGTAGACTTGCGTGTTGGTCAGGCTGCAGGCACTGCAGTAGTCCATATTTTTCAACAATTTGGGGACCGTGTGATAGTTTTCTTTTGCCACGGCTCCCTGACTGCACACCTGCACTACGAATAGCTGAAATACATGATTTGGTTTTTGCTAGGGCTACAGATAAAGACTGTGCCACTCTACAGCCATCACTTAAAATGCACAAAAAATAAATACAGCTGCTTTCTCTTGTTACACACTGTTTTATGAACCTGAAAGTCCTTTACAGCTAGGCTGCAAGAAAAAAAAAATTCTTGGTGATTTAACTTAATTGGCTTTTAAATAAATTGCCAAGAATCTCTGTCTTCTGAGGGCAACAAAACTCTGAGGGCTTCCTGAGCCTACCTAGAATAATAGCGACTTTGTCTCAAGTCAAACAGCTCCTGCTTGGAGAGCTGTACGCAAACTGCCAAAAAACATTACCAAAAGCAAAATGGAGACAAAGAACCACTGTTAGAGGGAGGATGTATCTAATCGTAAAGTACACGACCTTATCAATCCATGCCATGCCTCTGTGATTCATCACTACCAAGCTCCTGAGCAAACCTTCCAGCTGCCCGGGGCAGTGCCCACCGCAGAGTCCCCAGGGCGGGCAGCTCACAGGAAGGCTCAAAAGGGAAAGCAGGGAAGAAGGGTCTCCCTTGAATCGGCCTCCAAATTCGGTACTAGTGCCCCATTAGCTAACCCCTCTTGGTCCTCTGGATCCAAGTCTGAAATGATTCACACGGTGTGGGTGCTGGGGAGGCAGTCCTCCAAAATCAGGGACCGCTTTGCATCCAAACGGGTGCCAAGCATGCCACCAAGGTTAGGGGCCCTAGAGATGGCTCCCCAGGTGGCACGCCCAACCAGCATGATGAAGCTGTCAGCCAGCACTGAATGAAATTAGCTGCAGAGCTGGAAGTGGTTTTTAAGCACCTTGCTAGTACAGCTTGGGATTCTGACCTGGCATTGCCGCATGGCACCTTGAAATATCTGGAGCTGCCCAAGGCTTGTTCTAGGATTTTCTACGTTTCATTACATGGGATATGAAGATAACTACATGACTTAGTTATTTAACCGGCATCCCAGAATTACATTCGCTACACAGTATTTCTGACCCCACACCAGCATGTTAGTACCCTGGCTCTGAATTTATTGCACACTAAAAATTGCCAGGTGTACCAGAAGCACAGGACTGGACCACTGTACATACAATAACTTTCGGGACTACCCTGGGGAACTGGCATCTTTGTAATTTCTTGCCGCCAAACTAACAGCGCAAAGCTGTCAAGTTCACATTCTGCCTCGGAGATAATTACAGACCAAGTCACAACCCTTTGTATTTCAGTGCTAAATTACAGATGCCATTGGCGAAGGAATGTATGCATTATCATAGCTGCAGCATAGCACTGGTTTGCAAAGCTCACACCTTGCAAAGCAGCCCCCTTTTAACTTGGCTACTTAAGCAAAATGTAATTTTTTCAACAACAGCCTCAGAACACCCTCTAACCTGTTCTGAAATATGGAGCACCCAGCTATGGAAACAACACACACTTTGTTGTATTAGCACTAGGAATGAAATACACTTGGTTAGAAAAATCACTTTCTGTGAAGATTTTTTCTGCTTTTTGTTAGGCACTTTAGTACCTCACTTGATACTTTTACAGTTTCCCTGCTCCCTTAAATTGTATTTACACAAACAAAATTAATGGATTCAATGTCATGTTTACAGGAATACTTGATAATGTGCAAGCATGCAAGAAAAAGTAAAACTGCCTCCGTTTCTCTGCTTTGCTGTTATTTAGATGAATAGAAAACAAAAAGAAATAAACAAGATTCACAGGAGTTACAAGCTGTTAAAAACCAGGTTGTGCCATTTACTGTATCTTTAGAGCAGCAGTGCTATATTGTCCCCTAGAGGGTATTTCTTCATTCTTTCTCTAAGTCTTTGGATTGATTCTGAAAAAGTTCCAAATAATGCCTTTTTTATCTATCTGTAGATAAAACTACACAAGCTAATAGATGCTGTAGCTGGTAAGATTTTTATTTTGCCGAACTCCACTGCAGCAGTGGGGAGGCATGAATAACAGAAGAGCCCAGATGGGTACAGGTGCAGACTCTGACTGGGTTGCAGGTGTGCAGCCACCACCCTATCACACAGACAAGGTGCTTGGGCCCTGCGAACCGCTGCTGGACGGGCTAAGAGAAGGGTACGTCTCCTGTACAACCCCAGCCTGGTACCCCTGCCCCTGAATGCATCTGCTACCACTTCTGCCCAGCCACCGAGAGGCACGGTCGGCAGCTACGTCTTTCCTCTGCTTCTTTGGGTCACTGGAAAAATGACACCCACTGCCTGCAGGATGCACTCCCACCACATGGGCTGACCAAAACACTGGAAGCCACGTTCCCAGGGAGGAGAACAGGCTGTGAGTGTGGCTCACCTGTACCGTCCTCACCACACTGGTGCTTCCCCCCCGTCCAGGTCTAGGTGACAGCTCTCCTTTGCTGTGGACTACAGCCTGGCAGCCTCAGTGTCCAGCTTGCCTCATCCTCCGGACGACTCTGGGGACGGCCACGCTGCACGGGGACGAGCTCCTGCGGCCAGCAGTGGCCAAAGTGGCGTGGCAGCTTGGGCCAGCTGGACTCGAGCACAGTTAACAAACTTGGGTTTCCAAAACAGCAGCACCGTCCAAGCACCGTGCCACCCCCACAGGCATAAGTCCAGCCTCAGGGAGAGCTCATTAGCGTGGGCAAGGAGCCACAGGCTGCAGTTACACAAAGTCCCGCTGCAGAGATAACAGCAGCTATACATAGCCATACTAGGAACTGCAATCACTGTCATGATAGCTCGAACATACCACCAGCTCCTTAACCAATCAGCGGCAGAACACCACTTTTTAAAACCAGCCTGCTAAAAAGGAGATGCCTATCACGCAGTCCTTCTTGCGTTTTCTCCAACCTCTACTTCCAAGTGAGACTTTACAGTACCTGAACACTTCAGTGGCCTGCAAGATGCCTGCAGTATGACTTACATGCCCTGTGAAGGCAGAGGTAAATCATTCCTTTTAAAATGTCCACTTCAAGCAAAGACGCCCCATGAGAAACGATCGTCTGGCTGAGCAGCACTCGCCATTTGCTGTGCTGTTTTGCAGCATTAGAATTAGCTCCCGTGCGCAAAGGGAACAAAGATCAGTGTACACAGCCATCCAAATCCTAGCCTAATTACAATCATAAGATTTGCATAGCAAACAACAGTAATTTATCCCAGAGTAAAACTGTACTGGTCCGTTAGCCTTGTTCAGCTTTCATGTAGAGGAATGCTGCACACATACCTTGTGGACATTTTCTGTCTAATATACATTGCATGTGCAGTGTGTGAGTCTTGGTTCTTCTTACACACAAGGTTCTCCTGCCCTGTGGTTTGCTCTGCAACAGTCCTTGCTGGAAAAGCTTGAAAACCTTGTTCAACAATATAATTTATTTGGCAAAAAGTCAAAGTACTCAATTAGCAAACAGTTAAACCCAAGTTATTTTCCCATTATTGTGGGCCACTGCCACACATTTTCTCTGTAAAAAATGTTTATGAAAGAAGCCTTTACGTGTCCTAAGTTTGATGTGCAAAGTGCATTTACAAAGGAGCTGAAACTCTTAACTGATTAATAATTCATCCTATTTACAGTATAGTAAAATAGAACTCGTTATAATTACCAGAATTCAGAAGATAAGAATTTTATTAAAATCCCAATAACTTCTGATATTTTGTCATGCTAAATTTTCTGACCGATTCTCACTTTTTAAGAGCAATAATTGATTCCCTAGTCCAACATGAAAATAGATGAACATTTCTTCAATGTCTCCTTTTCATCTCTCTTCTATCTTCTACAACAAAACCTTGTAGTAGCAGAGAGTTACAACTGCTCAGCTCTGCACAGAAAAAAGAATAAATAAATAAAACAGGAAACCACACTCCGGGCTGATTTGCTCACCTGAGCAAAGACTGCAAACTTGCACATTCATGCACCACACAGCGTATTATTTGGGAAGCAGGTATTGTATTTTCCATAACCCTGCACCCAAAATAACATCCCCCAAAAAAAGAAGGGGAAAAAAAAAAAGGAAAGGAGATTTACTCCTAAGTGCTCGAGAGGAAAGCTTTCAATAGATTTCAAGCAGTGAGTTCCCACATCCTTGATACACGGAGACCGCGAAGCCTCACAGTCTCTACCTGGTGGCACCAGCACAGACACTGTGGAATATGCTGCTGGAGCAGCATTGGCTCCCCTACTGAGGCTTTGCCCTGCTGACTGCCATCCTCGGGCTTGCTGGTGAGTGAACCAGAGCCCCCAAGATGCTGGTGGAGGGGGAGGAGGAGTCCTGGTCCTGCGCAGGGGTGAGTGGCACCCTGCAAGTGAACGCCTACGCCTCTTTTGGGGCCTCCTCTCCCCAGGGAGGAGGACGGTAGGTGGTCTGCAAACACCCCAGCAATCGTTCTTAACATTAAACATATTCGTAGGAACATGACCTCACTCTACTAAAATGTAAAACTTAAAAAATTAGTTACTATATTTGGAGACAGAAACAGAGAAATAAAACAGCAAACATGCCTTACTGCCACCCCAGTCAGACTGGCAGGTCGAGCTAATTCCCTAAAACTGGCACCCGGCACTGCAGGTAAGCCCAGCCCTCAAGCATCCTGACCCAGATGCTGATCTGCAGCAACGCTTTCCCTCACCTCGCCTCCATCCTCCCTGTGCCCCTGCCTTCATTCCCAAGAGGAAAGAAGATTTGGAGGGAGGGTACATCCTCAGGTCTCCAGCAGTGGGAGATCATCCGGCAAGGCACCCACTCCTGCCTCACAGCAGTATGATCCTGTCCAGCGCAGCTGTTGTTATGGAAGGATGCCTGTAGAAGGGAGACTCGGCACTTATCTGACTGTAAAGAAATCTTCTAATGCAAAGGACACATGTATTTTCCTGGTAGACACGAGTTTAAGTATGTAAACTCTTTAGAACTCCAAAACTATTTGTTATACAAACATATAAATGATGACAACAACTATGATTCATTATTAGTTCCTAATAGGGAGTAAGCATGATGACAGTCGAGCACATCTGGGAACAGTAAGTTTTTTTGCCTGGCAACCATGAAGTACTATGACAGGCATAGCCAGAAGGAATTAAACCAGCCTCCCATAAAAAGTCAACCTCCCACCAACCCTGACGAGGCTTTCTACTGTGCTCCTTCTGTCTAGCAAATCTTAGAAGCAAAACAGTTAAGAGAAGCCACAAGGAGCGCAGCCAGGCTGTGAAATTTGGCAATGTGACTGCACATAGCAGCTTTAGCAGGATCCCACGAAGCCTGTGCAACAGCAGGATACCCGTGCTCTGCTGTATCTTACAAACTTCACAGCTAGGAGGGGAAGAAAAAAGAAGCTACCATCACTGTTTAAATGTCTGAAAGGGCAGTAGCTTATAGGACTTTCCTGCAAACTTAAAGAAAAAAAAAAAAAAAACCACAAAACCAAACAGCAGGGAAAGTATGTACGTGTGTTTATCAAGTTTAACTTCACTCTGCAGCCTGAGCAACCTGTTTATCAAAGTTCTTGGTAGGTTCATTCATCTAAAAATTACTTGAGATCAAAGCATTCATTGATTGATTGAAATCTAATTTTAAAAAATTATCTTCTTCTGGTTATTCTTGGGACTAAAATGTACGTGTCACATTTCTGGTACACCACATGGGGTTTGGTTGCTATCAGAACCCATATACATAACAAGCACAGTTCAAGTGAAGTCACTTCCCGTAGTTTACATGTAATAGCTTCTAATCAGCGTGAACAAAGAATCTCATTGCTGAAAGCTGAATACATTTCAAACAATCAAATCAAAAAATGCAGTTGGATTTTTCAGGGCTTTTTTTTTTTTCCTTCTCCCCCTCTCCCTCCACTGGCTTGGCATGATGTATAAAATTAGATCCAGAAACAAGGAAGGAGGTTAACGGCAAATTCACAGAAACAACTGCCATTTTTTACGAGAAACAGCCTCAGTCAGCATAGCCTGGTCCTAATGCCCAGCAAAAGCTTCCTGAGAGCCAAACCTTCCTGTTGCACTCTGCTCATCTCCCCGCAGCAGTCGCCAGCAGCTAGTCCTGGTGCGAGGCTGTGGCTCCTGGCTGTGACACCTTCTTGCTTTAGGTCTTCACTAGCACTGTCCAAACTGCACCTGCTTCCATACTGCAGACAGCAAAACTAAAATCCGCCCATCCACAGAAATAGAGACAGCCATCAAGGGAGTCATATTCAAACTACTCATAAGCACCCTGTGGCTCCTGGGCCACATTTTGGACAGCCCTAATCTATACCTTGCACAGCAGAAGTTTTACCTCCCACAGCAGAAGTAGCTTTAATTGGTCTTGAGTACTTTTGGGGAGATTTTTGGCAGGCTGGTTTATTTATTTTAGTGTCAGACCTTTTAGTGGATAACACCATTGCTACTGTTGTAATTTAACACAGACACCAGAATCTTCTCTTTGTTCTAGCAAAAAAACCTCCAAGCACGTACATCTTCCTAAATGTATAAATACACATGCACACAGCCACACACACCATATCAAGTGCATCAATACAGTCAACAATTTTATTCATGGCGGGTCAACACCAAGGTTTCAATTCTGATAAACGAAGTGCAGCAATTCTAATGACTAATGCTTAGTATTAACTAGTTGAAATATTTCCAAGCCTTCCAATATTCCCTTAAAAGGGAACCTTAGATTGGGTCTCTCTCTCCTTCACTGAACTTGGTTGTTACTGGCCACCAAGTCCAGATGTCATCTGGAGGAGACTGGTGGAGGACTCGGTGACAAAAGCCACCTCTGCTTAGGAAACCAGCTCAAATTGATTCTTGCTGTTCCACTTGTGACAGAACTTTCAACGTGGACTTCTGGGAACTTTCCCAGCAAAGACACTAGCAGCTGGGATATATTTCCAGCTGCTTACTGGTAGAAAAATCAGCCAGGTAGACACACTTTGGAGAAGGAAATGTGAGTTTACTGTAGGACGCAGTGAAGAAGCCTGGCATGACAGAGCGAAGAGATGCTGTACTCATCCTGCACCTGGAGAACTTGAGGTCTTCAGAGGCAGTTATAACTGAATGAAGCACGTCTCAGCTACTGGGAATAAAAGTGCAGTGTAAAAATCATGGGATCCACTTCTTCAGGTAGAAGTCCGTACACTTGGCTCTACTGGTGTGCAAGTAGCCACGTTATGAAAGAAGGAAGTCCGTGTGGAGAAATGATACAGGGACACTTAAGACTGGTGGGGGCCGAGATCTTGGAGGCCCAACCCTGAAAGAATGCTCCAATCCATATAACATGCAGTGGAAACGAAGTCTGAATAAAACTGGAAAATCAGTTAACTTTCTCAGTGAACCATCCAAACCTCCTACTGATATTCCAATTCACTCAAGAGAACAAAAAAAAAGTTAATTTGTTTTTTTACTAATGAATCCTAAAGCATGTATTTCAAATACTGAAATGTAGGAGTCTTCTTTTAAAAGCATTGTTTTTTGTAAATGAAGGGTCATTAACAGCTTAGCAGAACAGCTTTAGCTCTTACTACACATCACCTTTGTAACAGGGGGGACAGCCAACAACTTCTGTTATTCCTTGCCTAATTTCCAACACAAAAAGGACGCTTGATTCCCAGCTTCTCTGGGAACAAAATGGGTAGGTGACTCTCATCCTTAGCCTTTATGATCCTGTTCAATTATTCTCCTTGTGGTGGGTTGACCCGGGCTGGATGCCAGGTGCCCACCAAAGCTGCTCTATCACTCCCCCTCCTCAACTCGACAGGGGAGAGAAAATATAACAAAATGCTCAGGGGTCGAGAGAAGGACAGGGAGGATCACTCAACAGTTACTGTGATGGGCAAAACAGACTCAACTTGGGGAAATTAGCTTAATTTCTTAACAATCCAATCAGAGTAGGGTAATGAGAAATAAAACCAAGTCTTAAAACACCTTCCCCCCACCACTCCCTTCTTCCCGGGCTTAACTTCACTCCCGATGGTTCTCTACCTCCTCCCCTCAAGTGGCACAGGGGGACGGGGAGTGGGGGTTGCGGTCAGTTCATTACACATTGTTTCTGCTGCTCTTTCGTCCTCAGGGGGAGGACTCCTCACACTCTTCCCCTGCTCCAGTGTGGGGTCCCTCCCACGGGAGACAGTCCTCCATGAACTTCTCCAACATGGGTCCTTCCCACAGGCTACAGCTCTTCACAAACTGCTCCGGCATGGGTCCTTTCCACGGGGTGCAGTCCTTCAGGAACAGACTGCTCCAGCGTGGGTCCCCCACGGGGTCACAAGTCCTGCCAGCAAACCTGCTTCGGTGTGGGCTCCTCTCTCCATGGGTCTACACGTCCTGCCAGGAGCCTGCTCCAGCGCAGGCTTCCCACGGGGTCACAGCCTCCTTCGGGCATCCATCTGCTCCGGCGTGGGGTCCTCCATGGGCCGCAGGTGGTTATCTGCTCCACCGTGGACCTCCATGGGCTGCAGGGGGACAGCCTGCCTCACCATGGTCTTCACCAGGGGCTGCAGGGGAATCTCTGGTCCGGCGCCTGGAGCACCTCCTCCCCCTCCTTCTTCACTGACCTTGGTGTCTGCAGAGTTGTTCCTCTCACATATTCTCACTCCTCTCTCGAGCTGCAACTGCACAGTTTTTTTGTTCCCTCTTCTTAAATATGTTATCCCAAAGGCGCTACCACCGTTGCTGATGGGCTCGGCCTTGGCCAGCGGTGGGTCTGTCTTGGAGCCGGCTGGCATTGGCTCTATCAGACATGGGGGAGGCTTCTAGGTGCTTCTCACAGAAGCCACCCCTGTAGCCTCTCTGCTACCAAAACCTTGCCACACAAACCCAACACACTCCTCTTTTAAGGCATGAAGTGATTTCTCTAAAAAAACCCATAGACATTGGGAAGCTCTGCTGCTGAACAGACACAGAACTGTATTTCTGTGAAAAAAATACTCACACGTGCAAGTGTCGTATCTGTGTTTCCATTTACCTGTTCTCTTTTTCCTGAGATCTAACTTATACTTCTTTTCTCTACTGTAAAGACTTCCAGTGGGAACCACAAGATAATTATCTAATGTCTTGACTGATACTGTACCAAAGAAATTATGTCCACCTGAGCTTCTTTAACAGACTGATTAAGAAAGGATAATAAAATTGGCAGCAACAGATTAAGCATCAGTATAGTACATTTCACTTACAATAACTATTCTCCTCAGGCACAAGGACAGCCTTGAATCTAGTTCTCTAAAACAGAGAATTACAAAGTCCATGATTATAGAGTATTATTGGAGAATTACATCTGGAGTTGCAAAAATTTGTGAGTTTAGAAAAAATTGCAATTTTTTCTGCAGATGAAGCACACTAAACTCAGATTATAATGTATCTCCATAAAGCCCTATTTATTTTCCTGTTCACAGTCATCTCAGTTTGAGATTAAATAAAATCCAAACACTTTTTCTATATTTGTTTCTGATTAATTTGTAATTTCTTTAAACTATTTCCAAAAGTCACAAAAATAAAAATAACAGTAGTCTCTATTACTAGAATCTAAGAAGCAACCTTGCAAAGCAAAATTGCGAAGTATTTGCTCCCATTTTCATACTTTCCTAGCTCAAAGAACAAGATCAACAGATGGTAAAGGCATCACCTTGGGGGAAATGCACCATTCCTCAGATATGTATTTGTATAACCCTGGTCATTTAACATGCATATTTACTTAGAGCTGTGTATGATCACATATACCACTTTGTATTTGGTATATCTTACTCTATTGGTTGGAAACCAATTATTTCATACTCCTTCCACTTCAACATTGCCAACAGGTCACAACAATATTCATATTTTATAAAGATCCTTGATGTTACAAGAGGCAAAGGGACAACTGTCTTGCCAAAACATCCCCATGTACTTCCCTACACACCTCTGCCTAAACACAGTCCAGTAAGTTAAACAAAACACACTCTGCCTTGCCTTATTGCCCAAGTAACAGAGAACAAATGCCACTTTCCAGGTCACACATGAATCATCTACTTTCTTCTCCATTATACTAACTAAAATAGCTCTGATCAACTGAGCTTTCCACGACCATAATTCCTTTCTATTTACACCATTACGACTACCCTCACCAGTCAACATTTTCATGACACATCTAGACTATAGCATTAAAACGATCTACAAATATACCTCCTTTCCGATTTAAATGTTAACTTTAAATTAGCTTTAGCTTTAAAATTTAGCGGCTTCCAATGTCTATCACGTATAAACACACCTAAATGAGGTCAAAAACCACTCTTGACACATTTGGATAACAACGACGACAACAGAGCTCAAAAACATCAGTATCAGCCCGCTTGAGCTCAATGTTTTTACCTCTGTCAAAACCATAAATGCATTTGCTTTTTTTGCTTGTCCCTCTGAAAACCTTGGAAATTTAAAGGCAGACGCCACAAGCAACAATGCTGACACTCTGCAGTTAAGCAATGTATTTTCATTTTCAGGTTCACAAAGTATTCTAAAGAAGGCATGTTTGCATATGGAGCTCCAACGCTTCCAAGAAAAACAGATAAGTTATCTGCTGCAGAGAAGAGCAAAATGAGACAAAACTAGTAAGATTACTAGCTCAAAGTCACCCAAAGCAAAAATGCCAGACTGAGGAACACAAACTACTCCGATAAAACGTGAAACTTCCCAAGCACTTGCCCTGAAATGAGGGGATTACTTAAGAGTTTTCAAACAACTCCACACACGCGCAGACGCTTTGAAGCAGGTTTGCAACACAAAACCGGCAATTCCTACTCGCACAACAGTGATTATTCTGTTTGGAGCTTGCCCTTACACTTAAACTGACAAAGGAAGAAATGACATTACTTAGCTTTTTTCCCTGCAGTCATAAGTTGGCCACACCTGAAAGCTGTAGCTACTTGAGCTCAGAAACTTTTTTTCTTCACTCACCACAGAAACTAATATAGAAACTCTGGCAATTTGTTCTCCTGTTTTCAGTAGAAAATTTACATATGAATTACACACCAAATTCCTTTGGTCTGATAAACTGTTCTGGACTCGCATGAAGAAAATACCACTTCTTCATTATCATCCTCTTCTTGCTACTCTTTGCTGTCTTTACAAAAAAACTGTACATCTAAAACCAGCAAGTGTAGTGGTAAGTCCATCTCTTGCCTTGAGTCTATGCATAGAAACAGAGGTTTGGAAATATATCCTTACATTTCAAGGGCTTTTAGATTCCCAGATTTTCTGCCAGACAGGGCCGCTTGTTAGTCACTGCCTTGTGCATAAGTATTAATGCAGCGATTTGTACCAGTCAAGAAATCATCTGATGCAATTCGGCTATTCTCAAAGACATAAAGAACTGCATATAATAGCCTACATAAATGACTGATGTTCAGGACCTGACTGCAAGACCCAGATACCAAATTATTTCCTATTACTTTTCATATTCATTAATCACCATTAGATAAAGAACAAACGAACAAGCACAGAGGCTAGAAACAGCACAAGAGTCACTTAGGTGTTTCCCATGACAGAATACAATTCAAACATTGTTTTTGCACTTGAGAACACAAATGCAAACATTTCATAATCACACTACGTATGGGAAATTAAAACAATCCTTACCTTATTTAAAACAGCATTTTTAGCAAAAAGTCAGGCTATGCTAGTACAAGGTGGCAGGAACCATGCCATCCTCCTTCAGCAGACTTTTCCAAATGCCCCTGTGTTCAACTAAGTCTAACTCTGCTCTGTTTTGTTTCCCCAGGAGGACCCATTCAGCACCATGTGCTCCTTTTCAGCTGTCAATAAACAGAAGCGGTGAATTCCCCAGCGCTTCACAAAGCTAGTTAGGCATAGCCATTCATTTCTTCAGGAAAACAGGGCATTGATTTCAGCAAATTCCCAGGGAGCAGCTACAACAAAGAGATCAAAGACCCACCTCCTTTCCTGTGCAGCTTTGGCTGGCTGGGCCAAGAGGAGCAGCGACAGGTTTCTCGAAGAGTGGGCTCGAGCCCCACTGACCACCGCATGCTCCATTCACATCCGTCGCCTTCCTTACGTTCCCGGGACAGCCCCCGGCGCTAACCGTGACAAACCCCTACATTCAAGCAGCATAATATACTGCACGCTAGTTCATCCAAGGATAAAAAGAAAAACAAGCTCCAAGGGAAGTCCGTTGCTTTTCTGACCGGCTGAGCCTCGGTAACTGCCAGACATTTTATAAACTTCTCTTTTTTTCTTTAGCTTCTCCATCTAAAACAGAGAAACACTTGCTACCTCAAATTCATCATGCCAAAACTTCACTGGGATGTTGGCTTTTTTGGTTTATTTCCACAGGCTTGGAGACTTAGCTGCTGGAGTTTGAGGTCTAGCTGCTGCAGCCCTTGTATTGTGCAGCTGTGACATCTTGCTTGTGTAATTTGCCCCAGACTGCCGTGTTTTTTTCCTAGGAATCTAAGGGGGTTTGTTCTGGTTTGGTTAGATTTTTTTTCTTTTTAATTATACATCTAGTCTTCATTAATGAGACCTGGAACAAGATTTTTAATCCTAGAATTTGACCTTGTATCGAACCAAGCATTAGTGAAAGATGATGCTGTGGTCAGGCTTAGGGACTGGGTGGTTAGGCTACATGGCTGCTACTGAACAGTAACAGCCAGTTCCCTGATGCTGAGACCACCTGGCATCAGCTCCACGTGTCTAAACGCTCCTCACCTCCCTCCCTTTTCCCCCACAAACAGTTTGGTTACATCCAAATTCCTTACCTGGAACAGAGCCTGGTAGATGTTATCCCCAAAACAAGCCTTGGTGTTGCTTGTTAGCATAGGCCAGTACTAAGCTTGTGGGCTGGCTCTGGACTATTTATTTATATAAAAACAGACATAAAGATCTAGAGTCACTTCACATCTGTGCAGATTTGCCATGTTATTCTTTAGCGTCCTCCTGTGCACTGACATTTTTCCAAGGCACTACCTTGCTGTCACAAACCCCACATGCATGTGTACCCCCACCAGCTGGAACCTGCAAAGTCCCCTCAGCACTTGTACTGCCTCGAGGCTATTCACACGTCTCCAAGTGAGAAGACAAATGTCTATCCCTCTAGCATGACCGAGTACCACAGGACCTGCCACAGCACAAGCGGCACAATACTGAGAAGACCAGGGACAGGTGGTAGGGTTGACTGATCATTGCACAGAAAACAGCTGAGGACACAAGGAAATACAGAACTGCAGGCCCTTAGATTAGTGTTACCCAGGGCCCTGTCAAGCCACATGTCGAATATTTCCAGTGTGGGAAATTCCTCCACTTCCTTGGGCAGCTTATGCCAATGTTTAATCGATCCCACGGTGAAAAGGCTCCTAACATCTAGGAGCATCTCCCCTGAAGCAACTTGCGGCCATCACCTCTTGCCCTGTCATGGTGCATGCTTGGGGAAAGAGTGCTTCCACTTCCTTCTCCATAACCACCATTTTTGTACTGGAAGACCATGACTCGATCCCCTTGAGCCTTCTCTTCTCCAGGCCGAACACACCCAACTCCTTCAACCTCTACTCAGGTGACAACTTCTCTAACCCACTGATCATTAGGAAAAGCATGAGAGGTGCTGACGCTGAGCTGAAGAGAGAGAAATGAAACTGCCAGGGCATAAATTAGCTAAAACAGTCAAACCCGCTTAAACATCTGAGTAGAGTTGAGGAGTCTTAAGTGATTTTGACCAGGACCACTGTGCAGTCACCCCACCCTCTCTCCTTTCTTTACCATTTCACTCCTGACAGCAGTTTTGCCTGTTGTGTACAATACAGTCAGGCATATTACATTCCTCATTTTAGAGTTCTCCCTGTATCTAAATAGCACTTAAGTCATGCCCCAAAATTGCCAGTTATCAGATAAAGCTCAAAAAATGCACTTTCACAAATAACTTGATCTTCAAGTACAGCTATTGCCTCCACAGATAGCTGCTATCTGCCAGTAAGCCACTGATGTTTTTATATTGTTTAACTGATTACAGTTATTGACAAAAAAAAAAATTGTTTTCTCTGTTCCTCTGAGGAAGTATTGGACACTGATAAAATAGGTTTCCGTAATTCCTCTCTCTCACAATGTGCAGCTGGGCAGCCCTCGGCGGCAATGATAAAAAATGGCAGCTGAGGCACTGGAAGGACTCCAAAAGAAAGCATGTAGATCAGATCAATAAGCATAGAAAATGTGCTTAATGCTGCAGATAGCTTAGGCTGGAGCAAGAGAGTGCGAGTATTGAGGAGACCTGAGCAGTAGTTTTTTGTGGTAGTTATGACAGCAAAGTATAAGGATATGCCACTTGTATAGTTTTTGCTGTTGAAAAAGAAGGATGGATAATAGTGACGAGGTGTGAGATTTGGATGTGACTTGGATAATGATGCCTCGGAAACACAGGAGTTAAATTCACAAAGTGATTAAAAAAACCCCAAGCACATCACTCAGTAGTAATCTGGGATGGTATTTGTGCCAAAGATAGATAAAACATTTTAGATAGAATTGTAATTTTAAGTCTCAATGAACCAGTCTGTTCTTATACATGGGCCAGATTTTTACAATTTTACTCATATTAAGTCATGCTTTACTCCAAGAATAATCCCGTTGATTATAATAGTAATATTGTTCCACAGATGTCTCAGAAGAAACACAAATGTAAAAGCAGACTTTATAGTTCAGATAAAGACATCAATCATGAGCACATCTGGGAATCTGATAAAAACATATGGTACAAAAAAATCACTGTGGGATGACAGAAATGTACTTACATAGCAGGTCTGTGGACATGTTTACAGATCAGGCAAAGGAAACCTACATAAAATAAATGAAAAAAGAATGATCAGTTTTCTGAACTAGCACTATTCATGTTTAAACCTCATGCTAGTTATCATATGCATAGTTTTTTAGTTCTTTAGGAAATGATGAGAACATATCTAGGGAAATCTAACAAGGAAGAATTTCAATTTGTAGAGGAAAAGAGTAAATCCATCTATTTTTTACTCCTTAATAAATGATTCCATGTCACAAAAAATGTGAACTGACAATATTAATGTAATGCATTTTAATTAAGAGCAGTTCACTGTATCCCACATCGTCATTAACATTTATTATTAAAACAGAATTTTCAGGTGCTGTGTATTTTATCCCATTGCATGCCATTCTGTGTTTAAGCCTGCTATTTCTGGTATTCATCCTGAGAGTCCTCATCCTTGCAAAGTCAAAGGGAATATTAACTAGATATAGGACAAGACATTTTATTTGCTCTCTTGAAAGACTTCTAGAGACTTCTAGCTTTCTGCTGAACTCTGTTCATCTTGTTCCCTTCCCATTCATCTGCTGTTTTTTGACTGAAATTTTACTATAAGCGCATAGGAGCAGAGTCTGAGTTTTCTGTAGCTGTCTGAGCAGTTTCCAACACAGTGAGATCCCAATGTGTGGATAAGGCTACTGGGAGCAACAGAAATAATAAGACATGTAATAATAAGGTGGCATGCAAATAACAGTAGAATCACATCATCTTTTTTCATTTTGTTGTGTCCTGTACAAATCTTGAAAATTTCAGGCAGTGTTTGAAGGTGTATGTATATGATTTAGGGTGAAAACTTGACTCTGATGAAGACAACAGTATTTTGTTGCTGACTGAAATGGGTCAAAGAAAACATCTTCATTTTTAAAAATACAATGATCATTAATAAGATACTTTTAAATTAATTAGAGCTTGTTGGGAGAACTGAGGGAAGAGGACTATGGAAGAAGGCAATAAAGATTACAGGAAAAATGGATGGCGAAGAATAATGAGAACTGAGGAGGAAACAAACTCAAGGAGAGTAAAGAAGTGGTAAGATAAGGTGAATCCAGAGCACGATGAGGCAGAGAGCAGTCAGTGGCCTGCTGATGAGAATTTGCCAAGGAAGAAGTTGTGACTCTGCCAGGTTGTCCATAAGCAGGATGAGGAAGCTGAGATCCAGCTATCTGCTGAAATCTACGAGCACACTGTAGTGCCATTTTCAAGTTTGAGAAGATGAAGATAACGCTTCTAGTGATCCATTGCAAGCACCTAAGTTGCCATCTTAGCTTGAGGACATGCCATTTGTCCCTGCATACAAAAGCAGTCATGGGACCACTCCCCCCAGCATTTACTCACAGAATCATTAGAATCCTTAAGGTTGGAAAAGACCTCTAAGATCATCAGGTCCAACCGTCAAAACAAAAAAACGTCCAACTGTACTCAACAATGATGTACATACAGACCACCATCACTGGGCAACATAACAAGTATGCTGATTACATTAGTGAGCTAACAATTGATAAACTTACATATCCTCATTTAAGTGCTCAGAGACCCAATCCCAAGACCAAGACACACAAAATTAGTAAATCAGACTTGCTATCTTACCATGTGTCTCATCACAACATAATCAAACCCCCAAGGATTTAAATTGTCAAATCCTAGCATAAAAGACAATATGTAAAGACATATATAAAAGACATATACATTTTATAGATGCTCTGTAGTCTAGAATTTGGAAGAGTTCTGATGTCGAAATACAAAGAGCTGCCTGGTCTTTCCTTCCCACATGCTTAAACATGTCTTTCAAGCCCATGCTGCCTTCACCAAACAGAAGGCAAGTACAAGCTTTGCATTTTAAAGCATGATTTGCTGTGGTGGATGCTGAGGGGTAGCTGACAGGTATACTATAGTCTTTATTGCAGAAAATTTGTATTTTCAATACAAAACCAAAAAGATTCCTCCCACCTTTGGGCTGCACACATTCCCTAACATCAGTGGGATAAAACTGACAGGGAGCAGCTCATCAGAGACCTTCATCAGGGAAGACACTACAAGGAAAGATGCTTCAATTGCCCATGCACAAGCATCCTGTGTCTTCTGAGGTGTCCTAGGACATTTGAAGCACCCACATGAGGCTGACAGCTGTAATATTGGTTATACAAGAAAAAGAGTCCCTCCTGGACCAGGAACCAGAAGCCGGGCAGGGCTACCCAGGGCATCTCAGACAGCACTAGACACTTACGTTTCAGCAAATTAATCAAGTCCTACAGTATTGCAGTTTGTCTCTTTCAACAAGAAGCCAGGCACAGAACAGGCAAGCTGCTGGTACATCACTTCTGTCTGAGATCAAGGCGACTGCGGATGAGGCACGAAACACAAGTGCCAGCACATCAACTTCTCTTCTGTAACCTCTATCCTCTGCCAAAACAGCTGCCTCTGGTGAACATACAGCTTATAAACCGGCTTTTGTCTCTGACTGGAACTGTGTGTAGATGTGAGACAGAAGCAGTAAACGGGCCCGCACGCTAAAAGACATCAGCAAATCCTCTTCCCGGGTGAAAACAGCCATGCTGAGAGAAGGCTTTCTAAGCAGCGAGTGTCCTAGCCTGATTTCCATTGGCCAGAAAACACTTTCCTTCTGCAAAAAAACTGCTCTGCAGTTTGACTCTACTCTGGCTGAGAGCGAGGCACTTGTCTGTGGTGTTAATTTCTAAGGATTTAGGCCTTGCAGAGGGAACAGTGGACTTTAATGGCATCCATATGTGACTGTACACATGCCAACCTTTGTCATCCCCAGAAACAGCAGGCTACATGTTGTCACTGTCAAAGCACTGCCATCAACTAACAAAGATTTCACACCCCCCCACTGAATTACTAGGCAAAATGATTTAATTTTGCTGGCATTCAATCTGCAGGGCAATTACCTGGTAAACCACCACAACACAAGTTCTCCCCTTCCATATGGTTTGAGTCAGTAGTATACCTTCATCCTCCCACATCTGGTCTACAGCAGTCTCCTGTCATGAGAAAGTCCAGCCTCAGACCATCCTCTCCCCATCCCCTACACATCTGCCATCCAGCCATGTTCCAGTGATGCTGTGGTCTATGAACACCCCAATTAAGGTTTGGTTGAATTGTTCTGTAGTGTCAGTTTGGTGGTAGAGGAGGGGGCATAGAGAAGCAGCAGCACATGCACTAGCTGGGACAGAAGACCATACCTCTTAAAACAGAGACTGTGACAGGTCAGAATGACATCAGAGGGACTCAGATGAAGAGTAGCACAGCCCAGAGCAACACAAACACCTATGAGACACCTCGGCTGCAATCAAAAGGCTAATCTGCTATCAGAAGCATGAGGAGGTTCTTCATTCACTTATTACTCAGAAGCAGCTACAAAAACCACAGCAGAAAAGTGCTATTGCACAGGTTGGCTCTTCCCTCCCACCCCTTTTGCCGATGCTGACAGGGCTGCCTTCTCCGGCAGTCTGGAGCCAGGAAGGAATTGGACCGTGACACTGCCATCTACCTGGCTGCCCCTCACGGCATTAAAGGCTCTTACTAGTACAGGCACGTCACCTTGTACAGAGCTCTACTCCTAACAGTCCTCCTAGGACGTGGTCAAAGGTACAAGACTGCTGCAGATTTGCCCCAGAGAATGAGGGCACTATGAAGAGGATAACCATAAATCACCAAAGTGTTTTTCTCCACAGGCCATCAAATCCTGGGAAACTTTCTCTTTTTTTCCCCTGTCCGGTTCTCTGACGAAGCAGCATTAGCAGCAGCAGCTC
Source organism: Fregata magnificens (assembly GCA_013389945.1). Classification (NCBI taxonomy): domain Eukaryota; kingdom Metazoa; phylum Chordata; class Aves; order Suliformes; family Fregatidae; genus Fregata; species Fregata magnificens. The sequence continues at coordinate 370,858 of WAAD01040481.1, read as the reverse complement.
TGTAGTGCCCAAGTCCAGCCCTTGGGAAGGACACAGGGACTACAGACCAAGAGAGAACGCCTCCGTGAGGGCATCCCAGTCACTGCAACACAAGCCACTTGCAGAACAACAGAGCAGCAGGTGCACCAACACAAGGAACTGCTCTACTTCTAGCAGTCAGTCAGAACGTTATCTCTGACAGGGTGAGGATAAGCACAGCAAGGTGTATTTGCAGAGGCAAGGGAGTGTAATCAGAACTACAAGTTCCTTCATAAGCTATGCCAGATCTTCCGCAGTTCCCCTCAACATGGACCCAGAACTGCCTGCCCTCCTAGCTGCAGAAAACCACCACCATAAATCCCTCTCCTGCCTCAAGGTCAGCCCTCTGGTGCTTGAGGGCAACTCTTGTGCAGTGTATTGCTCCCCAACCACGGGGACTCCGACACATGCAGAGTCATGGCAGCCACTTATGCTGTGCCAACCAGGCACAGTGCCTGGAGGTTTCTGGCCACATTGGTCAGTTGTCAATCTAAACTTAGGTGGTTGGCCAATGGCCATGCTGGCCTCAGTTTAACAGTCCTATTGGCCAATCTTCGGTGTTTTCACTCCTTGTTAACCACACCGACGTACCACATTGACCTTTATATGAAGAGTTGCAGGTGTACTGGCCAAATTTGCTGCGCTGCCCACACAGCCAAAAGAAGTTGTTTGTAGTTGCTCTTAAAAACTGTCCTTTCTCATTAACGAATGGGCAGAAGAGGAGGAGGAGCAGAGTGGGGGATGTTTCCCATGCCTGAAAATTGCAGCCCTGAAAATTTGAGGCAAAGCCTTATGAGGTTCTTACAGGCTTTCAGGTATCAGGAAATTAGCTTATGCATTTAGGTTGAACAGGACTGGATGGGTTAAGTATCATAGATGGTTAACAGTCTACAGATAGCAAAACAGTGATTACAGGCACATTGGATGATGAAAAGTTCAATGCTTTGTGGTGTTGAAAAGTGGTTATGTGCTGGTTAGAGTAAGTGAGGATGGGTTCTGCACTGCCTATTGAGGAAAAGGACAGGTTGCAGAGTACATTTGTGTAGGAGCCAGGATTTCAGGTTTTGTTCTTCTTAGTTGTTCCTCCACTGCCACAAATTTACAGACTATGCATTTTGTGTTTCAGAGGTGACTGTAGTGGGCACACTGTGGACATGTGTGACTTGGGATGGGTACACATTATGGTGATGGGATTGCCCTGGGATGTCCAGGATCCACAGTGGGAAAGGCAACGCCTGTTACCCCTTCTGTTCTGATGCACAGGACGTGGGAGTAATGAAATCAGGCAGCCAGTTTCCAGGTATGGTCCATGAGGAGAACCTACGTGAGCATCAGGGTCGCTGCTGCACCAGAGGAAAGGTGACTCCCACAATGAAATGCACAGCAAGGGAAAGCAGCCCACACAGGACCTCTGGGGCTGTTCGTGATGCACATGAGACATCCATGAAGGCTGCCAACAACAGCCTTAATAACTACCTTGCTTACCAGTGCTTCGTATTGACAGGCAGCAAGAGGGGCAGCAAAGGCTCCACTTTCTACTCCTCCTGTGCCTGGAAAATACTATGATGACACCTGGCTAAAGTTTCTGAATGCAGTTCTCGCTCAAAGTCCTGTATCCACTGCAGGTCACTGCAGATTTCTAGGAGGATGACACAGTTTTACCAACCAGCACTTGCTTCACTGGCCCTGAAGCTCGTCTTCACTAGAGACGACAGACTCCACGGCAGGGGAGGCCAGGAAACTGCTCTGTGAGGGACCTTCGCAACGTCTGCAATGTAAGGCTGCAACTAGCTGTTCAACACAACTGTCCTGCATGTAACGCCACAGCATTCTCACATGTGTCCATGGGACAGAGCTCTTCTGCTGACCTGACTCTCTTCCCGAAGAGGCACATCTACCTTCTGGGGCATCATGCCCCAGAAAGCCAGAGGAAAAGCAAGCACTGATGTGGGAAGAGACGTAAGTGGCAGCAACTGGAAAAGCTTTCATACTGCCACACTGACACTGTAGGTGATACCCTTATGGTTGCATCATGATGCCATCTGTAGATGACAAGAGAACATGCTGTCTGCAAAAGAGACCTATGCCATGCAGAGACAAAGACCTGGATCATAGCTTTTGAATTATGAATCCACTGTGAGCAGAAACATTGCTGTTCTGAACCAGTCAGCATCTGCCCCCCCGCCAAGCCCTCAGAGGTTATTACAGAATTCCTAACATTGCTTTCCGCACAAAAACCATGTCAAAAACCAATGACAATTGTCAGCACAGGCATACTCTTGCTAATGATCTGACATTATACGGCTCAAAACCGCACCTCAGTTTCATGCTGCATGCCAAAGAGATGCATTAGTTAACCAGTCACTGGAAGACTCTTCTCCTGATGCTGTGAAGTCATCTGTCCACCTTACTTGTGCAGCTGAAAAGGGGACGCTGCTATACTTCAGATACTCAGAAGAACGTCCAGGACAATCCGTTTATAGGTTCACAACAGCCCTACGTAGATGATGTTGTTATCTAAGTACCTTTTATCTCGTTTTAACTGAGTAAAGGTAAAATGCAAGTAAAAGCAGTTTTTCAAGACATCTATGGTAAGCAACACGGTTGCAGATGTCTTTAAAATACACAAGCAAAGATGTGACAGGAAAACCACACTTAACCTACTTACACTGAGATTAAATCAGGAAGGACTCTCTTCCCCCATTACAGAAATCCGTTGCCAGGGTTTAACTTTCAGCATACCTTATGCCTCAGGTTGCGTCCATCAGAAGAAAACATACCTTCAGGAGACAATGCATCTATTACACAGCATTACCATTCCACTGGTGTCTCTGCTGGTTCTCTTTTGGCTACTGCTGTTTCTCGTGCTGGGCTAACTGCATTTCTGCTGACATGGTTTCGCTTCTCCCAAGTTCATGAACAGAAAGGAAAATGATAATGATATAGAAATTATTTAAGTATTAATGGAGTACTAACAGGGAAAAACGAATATGCAGGGCCAAAATCTCCATTCAGAGAAACCTGTGTAGATTTTCTGAAGTTTGTGTTAGTCCTACATGTGCATCCACAATCAGGATTCAGTACATGCTAAGTACAACTTCATCAAACATGTCCAACAGTGAAATTCTGTGCATTTTGTGTCTACCGCAATTAGACTCCCTCACTGGAGAAAATATGAAATTATAAATCACTTTATAATTTATCATATAAAATAGCATATACTTGTACCTTTACAAAATTACATAATTTTTTCAAATAATGGAATTATTTTATAATTATAAAACAGAATAACTCTTCTGCCATCATAATTTTTTTCTTTATGTAGAGGATTCTGCATCTTTCCCTTGATTACGCAAAGAACTTGAGAAGTGCAACACAAACACTTGTGTCCCTGATCCAGAAATCTGGCTCACTGATATTGCAGAAGTTCTTCAAATGTAACTCTTATTTGTGAATGTAAAAAGTAATGAAAACTCAAAGTTATATATGGAACATCACTCTCTTTCACAAAGGACTATGCAGATGTAAAAGAACAGTGCACAAAATCATAAGGCAGACTGTGGATAAAAGTCATGCATTCAAGGATATGTTTTCTCTAATGTGTGTACTAAGAATATTTTGTATACCTTCATGATAATTGTTTTAAAGTGTGTACATACACACACAAATACTATACAAATATATAAACCAGTCCTGCTGCTGAAGGAAACTTTACAACTATATACACATCTCTACAGATTAAATGCCTTGGTATGCAAGCAACCAAGAACGCTGTCAGTTTCCAGTGGCTTCAAGAGTTCAGGCAGTAAGACATCCTATTGACTTCAATAATTTTTTGATCAGTTGGCTACTATTTTGCCAAAGCTATACTCAGTGTAAAATCTGGATACATAAAAAAGTCCTGCCTTTCCATTCCCTGCACCAACCGATCAATATTCTAACCTGGTTACGATCACCTCAACATGTAGCATCATCAAATACGGTCCACATATGCACCAAATCTATCCAAGTCTATCTTCAGTTTAAAGCAAAAAACCAATTTTCATTAGAAGTAAATCCATTTTATATCCTGTGTGCTGATACCAGAAACACAAAGACCAACAAATCCCACTCCTTGTTTCTAAGCAAGTTTTTTCTGTTCAGAAATATGGCACTGTCTCTCATCATAATTTTCCTAGCCTTGTATCACTTGATGTTAGTCTATTTTGGTCAGCAAAAGACCTATGGCAGACAATGCATCAAGTACAAGTGTTTGCCTATCTCCAGTGCCCTGATAACAGAAGAAATGCTATTAAATAGTATTTTTAAAAAGCAATAGTAACAAAAGGGAGACAAATCCCTAGGGAATGATACCAAATGGCATCTCCTGCCAGCTTGCCTTACTGAGGGCTGCTCCTGTTGTTTGGCTTTGCAAAGCGCTCAGCATTTTGACTGCGATCCAGCAAAGCATTTCTGCATTTCCCATGTCTTTCCACCACCGACTTGCAGGGAGCTATTTGTACATGTGAAGACAAACCTACACTTCATATTTTGCTGGGTCAGGGTCAAGGCACCAATCACCTTTCTGGATCCTTGTTTTGTTATGAGAATTGGTTAAAATAAGCTTAAAAAAAAAAAATCTTAAAAGTGTGAGTTTTAAAAAGCCTCAAGACCCAGGAACATTCCTAAAATAATTTGCATTCCACAGCAAAACCATTTCCATTTCAATGAGCCTGTGGAGAGGACTCTGGTCTACTCCCTGAAACTCAGGACTGAACCGGCACAAAACAAACACCGAACCCACTTGTACGAGGTCACGTGAAAAAGCACTTTTTCCTATTCTCCCTCAATACCTTGGCTAAACTCTTTTCATCGCTTTAGGCCTGCATCCCAACACTCATTTCAGGAAGGGCACTGCCACTTCTCTCCGCTGGACGGGCTGGTAGCAGGGAGATTTCCTTTCCCTTCCCTGCATCCTCCTCAGGCAGCCTACTGCAAAGAGTCAACAAGGCTCCTGCGGCTTCAAAAAAGGTTTTACGAAAGCCTTGGCTTTAACACTCTCTCCTTTCATAAGCTCACTACAAATAAAACTCATTAGCAGCCGCCAGCTTTCCAAACACGGCGAGTGAAACCCACAGTGGAAACAGAGAGACCGACAAGTTCCTGCACGGGTGCAACAGCCACTCCCGTGACCAGAGAGGTGGATACACATTTAGCCAGTACTTCAGCAACATCAGTAAATTTCAGGAAATCATAAAACCAGATTTGTCATCTGGAAGCCAACACCTTAGTTCACACATCTTGCTTAGATTATGGTAATCTAAAACCTCCCAGCCTCAGATGCTCACAAACTTTGCACATACCTACAACATCATCCAGACGCGTCCTACAGTGCTATTGCAATAATGTAATGCAGTGTGCAATGTTGCTGCTATGTTATGTAAGTATTACTATTCAAATTCTGTGGTCAAATTTCACTTTCAGAGTCTTGCTCTCACTCTTTAGCACCTTTAAATTTCAACACTGTGAAATGACCATTTCATTCAGAAATTAGTAAAACTGAGGAAGTTTTACCTGAAAAAGGATTTCAGGTCAAGAATATTGGTATTTTTACAGGTATTTTAGATGCAACATATGATCTTAATGGTGATTTCAACAGGTTTAGCAGCTTTGTGTCTTTAGCTGCTTCATAAAAGCTGAATGTCTCTATACATAAATTATGTATCAAAGCATAATTAATGCTCTTCCATAATATGCCCCACTGTTTGTTAACAGCATCTTGGCTACTACAAATGTTTTCTTGCCTCTGTCCACTCCTAAAGGCCTCAGAGAATTGCTTGAGCTGTCTGAAGGAAGCAATGATAACACTAATACATCCTCAAAACTCAAACTAAAGCATAAGCAAGGAGTTTTCACTAAGAACTTAATACTCAAGGTAGAGACAAGAGTAGCTGATGTGTTTAGTTAAATGCCACAAGCCTTGTACTGGATAACAGCCGCCTGTCACATCCCTCAATTTGTTTGCTGCAACCTGAACACTCAGATTTTCTGCCAACAGCAGCTGGATTTGCCAACGGCAAACTCGGCAGCAAAACCACCCGTCCCCTTTCACTCCCGTTTGCACACGTGGACTGGCTGGAGTGGGATACTGCATGGAAAATGCAATCTACCACTTCATATGGTACAGATGCAAGGGACAATTATTAAAACTAATTTACTGAAATAGAGCCATTACATTAAATCATCAGGGACTGATTCTGTTAAAATTAAACTGTAACTTGAGGAGTGATTTCTTATTGCCTTTTCTTAAAGGGTGTGTTAGTTTTAGGGGTCCTATTTTCATAGTAGTGCTTAGAATGCCTACAGTGCAAAACTCTAAAAATATCCAAATCATCCAAATACTGCATATACGCTTGATTAATGAAAGCTACACACGTTCCCAAATATTACTTAGCTGTTTCCTTAATTTCTCCTTTGATTATGAGGCCATATGATGATTCAAAAAATCTGCAAATTGTGGCTCAGGTTATTGTTCAATAAACGCAGATATAGATGCAGATTCAACACAGTGAATCACCATTCATGTTCAGCACAGTAACCTGTTTCTCAGATAAAGGAGAGAGAAAAAGTTGCTCCCCACTGTCAGCTAAAGATCAGTTGAACCTCTTGTTCTCCCATGCTGACAGCTTGTAACACAGAGTTATAATTAGACTCCTGCCCTTCCGAGGTCTGGACTGGAAGCCTTCTCAGTAATTGTATGGTATACAAACCTTCCTGGGATTCTGTACCACTTCTTCCACATTATTCAAACAAGAAGCCAAAAAATGCAGCATTACATGCACAGTGTTCATGCTTGTTTAAAATTTCATCCCGCACACTAATGTAGTTCTACCCTTTTCTCCAGCAAAACTGAAACGAGTAAATTAAAGGAGGCTGGCTCTTGTCTACACAAGCTGCTTTTTTCAGTGTAGGAGAATGCGAAAGGAATTACGAAACCAGAATAACAAGGCCAATGCTGAAGAGCCCTGTAGAGACTGGTAAAGGAAGAGTTCAGCCACTACCACCACAGAATGAAAACACCCACTAAAAAAATAAGTGACTATTAACTCCTGCATCAATACTAAATTAGGAACTTGAAATTTGGCGCACCATGGATTAATGAACGCAAAGTACAGGTAGATATAAAATATACCTAGTAGTTCAGCAGTTCAGTATTTTCATTTCAGTCACTTGTCTGTATGCCATTTTTTCAGAGACAGTCTTAGAATCTGTTTAACTTCTCCAAGGGCTCTAGCAACAGAGGCAAAGAACACCATTTCTTTATTTAAAAGATATCCTGATATAGAAAAGATTGTTACAATAATGTAGAAGAAATCCTGCGATTTCTAACCTTTCGTTAAAAGTTCACAGAGAGGTCATTTGTCCTTATTTCTTCACCCAGTTGCATGACCTCTTCAACTCCAACTTTGACATTTGAAACATCCATTCAGTATGGTTCAGTGAGTTAATGAAAAATAACCCCAAACAACTCAGACATTTGACATTTGCACCCCAAGTTACCAGAAGGTCATTTTAGTAATTTATAAAACCTACATGAACATATTCTGTCAGATGTTCATATGGGATGTGGGGTCTGCAAGTGGGAGAACTTAGGGTTATCTAAAAGTGTCTACTATCCAATACTTAAACGGTTTCAGTCAACAAACTACTGAAGTGTATTTTACTTGTTGCACCATGACATTCTAGTCTCCAACATCTACTAAAAAGTTAACAAAAAACCTGCAGATTTCTAATAAATGGTCACTGATGACTTGCTAACCAGATTCGCATTGGGAGAATCAGTATGATTCAAGAGTCAGTGCCCTGCTGGGACAAACTAACGGCACAGGTCACGCTTTCTACAAAGATGCCGTTTTAAGTTGTCCTGTCAACTCCATGGATTCAACTTTTGAAGAACATCCTTGTCAAAATAAATGAAATTAAAATTACAATTTAATGCAATTTAAGATTCTGGGACCCAAATATATTATTAGAAGTATGATAGCAACCTTAGCACCGAAGCAGATGCATGACAATTTTTGCTATCAGGTTGGAATTTAATTTTTAAAATTATAACCTGACTATCGGTTTTTCTAAATTAGGTGATTAATAAAGTAAGCAGTGCAAATCACTGACTGTAAAGACAATTCAGAGACTTACAGAGTCTAAAAAATGAGTGAATTTGACACGAAAAAAGTTTTAAAGTAATATATCCTACTAATATTTTTACAGATCAAAAAAGAGACTCATTCTACATTGTCTTCAACTACTTTGTGAATCGTTCTACTGATTTGGGTACAAAATATTTAAAATAAACTTATTTTCATACTCTGTTTTCCATTCGTTTAAGAAGTTATACTCATTTTTGTAATGTCTTATTTTTAAATTATTTTAAAATGTTGATATTTTTAATGCTGATAAAAGTGGTATGAAAAACTTAGCAAAAATCTGACAACTTTTTTTAAAAGGACTGAGACCCACAACCCCTTCTCAACTGAGTCACTTTGATGACCTCTAACATCCCCTTATACACTCTGTAACTCAGTATTTCATCTTTGCTAGGAGTCCAGAGATATGTAAATATTTGCCTGTATGGGTGCTAGAGGCCTGCAAAGACTGAAGTGTTCTGAGATTCAGGCTTCGACGTTGACAAATCACTGAAACTATGAAAATAACTTACAGAAAAAAAAAAATCACTTACAGTCTTCTCTTTTCCTTTAGAATAAGATAAAGAGGGAAAACCAATTTACTCTCCCATTTATCCTTGTTTTGTTTTCTTCCTTGTTGATCTCCCTGTTTTGGTCAGGGCAGCCTCTCTTCATTTTATTCAATAAATGCTTGAAAACTAGGATACACTTTTATTAACCAAAAACCTCCACATACTTTAGCAGACTCAGTGAAAAATCTGTATAGCAAATTCATGCATTAAAAAGAGAGATGATTCCGTCTATCACTCACACTAAGAATATTTTAGAGAGAAGAACAGCATGTAAATGTGCACAGGTCAAGTAAAGATGATTTCCAAGCGTGAAAATTATTCTTGTCACTGGCAGCTGTTACGCGAGAAGTAATAAGGTCCAGAAGCCTTGCCAGGCATGACCAGTGATAAGAATATCATTACAATCCATCTGCAACCTCCAAGAGACCCAAAATGACTCTGCAACCTTTTGTTCTAAGCAAAAGTAAAAATCCAAAGCGACAGGTTTCCAAACCAGGACATTGTGAGTGTCACCACAGCGGTAAGAAACTTTTAACAAACACACACACACACACACACACCCCTGCCAACGGGTTCACAGGAGGGAAAGCAGAGAATACTTTTCAGAACTACAGAATTTAAAGATCACAGATTTTATAATAAACATGTGCTTGCTTTGCCTGCTTATTTGCTTGTTTTGTAGGGAAAGGAGTGTTAGGTTTGTAAAAACAAGTGAGTCATGAACAAGTCAAAATATTTCCAGTAAAACTTATTTTTGTCTGAATAGGCTGAGTTAACTGAAACCAAAACATTTTGCAGAAATATATCAGTTTCACTGGCTTTGCGATGAATCAGCACTACAGGCTGTGTTATATTTCACTGAAATTGCTGGTTTCACCCTCCTTCATTCGGGATATAACAGCCTCCCCCCCAGCTGTGGAAATCCTCACCTGATATGATTTTTCTTACTTTCATTGGCACCTACCACCGAGGACCAACCACTGAGCAACCTCTTTCCAGTGCCTGGCACTATTGGAATGAGGAAGGGCTATTTGGCTGCCAGGCTTACAAGAAGCAAATGATGGATCCACTTGGGATACCTCACGTGCTGGTTTTCAAATTTCTCTTCCACCAAAAGAGGGAGGAGTGGTTTTAGCCTCGTGCATTTGGATTCATTCTGGCCATGAGCCCCGAGAATACAAAAAGGTAGTGTTTCAATAGGTAAATCACCTGATTTCAGCAGGCAAATCACTTGCTGCTGTTTCACTGAGAGAGGTATTAAGTCACTTGTTTAATATAATTAAGATATTTAATATATTTAAGTGCAGTTGGAGCAGAAAAGAGTTATGTTAGTCCTTCTTAGCTTGTCTTAATCACTTAAAAAGGGTTTAATGACTTTTACTTACTCAATGATGCAGGTGAGCCATGACTCCCACCAAGATACAAGAAATAATCAGAAGCCAGAAAGCATCCTGGACCACATATGTAGAGTCTTTTTGCTTTCTAGAACATTACAAAGGTTGCCTCTCTGCACAGGAAGTTAAGCTGCTTGCTAAGACTAAATGAAAATTGAATTAAAATAGAACTTCTTATGTGGACAAAACAAATCTCTGGGGTTTTTGCACTGTTCTTCCATCTAGGAGTTTCTCTTTTGTTTCTTCAGTCCAACTTCAGTTATGTTTTTAGTAACTTCTTTCCTTTAGCTAATACTTTCCAGTATTTCATTATCTTTCCTTTGCCTTTTGCTTACCGCCTTTTTCCAGATCTTTGTTCAGCATTGCCGCTTCCCTTCCTTTCATACTCCCCTTGGTTCTTTGCACGCCGCATCTGTGGCGATGACTCCGGAGATAATTCCACTTCACAAAGAAGGAACATCCACCTCTCTGGGGACAAAATAAACTTTGAACTAGCTTAGCTATGTCTTTAACACCTGCTTCACTGGTCCTTGCACTGTTTATTATTGCAGGATGATATAATGATTAGACACTTGGTGTCTTCTTTGGGCATCAATCTGTCAAGGCACTGGCGAAACAGAATTTTAATGCTTTATAAATCACTTGTTTATTGCTCAGCCTTGCAGCACTTTTAATTGTAATCTTTAAAAGAGCCGTATTGATTCTAATGTTACTTATTTATGTAGGACAGAACAAACCAATGCTGTTGATCACATTATACAGCTGCAGTGATTGAAATAACATTCTAGCTGAAGTAAACCAACAAAACCACAGTGACAGTTTATGGCCAAAAAAGCACGTGGGACTTTTGCTGTTGCAATTCTCTCTGAAAGATATACATGACACTCTTGCAGAAGATATCCTTGCTTATCCTCAAGAGTCCCTCAACACCATTCACAGCAACAGGAACCTGGAAACAACAGTCCAAGTGGAGAAGCAAAGTATAATATTGCTCACCGCACTACATTTGCTTGCTATCGTATATGCTAGCACAGGTTAGATACTGCTACTCTAGTATTTTCCTAAGTGTAATTCTATTACATGCCCTGAAGAAAAACAAAGCACACCTACACAGACTTTGTTACCTGTGCCATGGTACAAGGCTTGGAGCAAATGCTGTGCCCCGTCCTTGTCTGCTCTACGTACCAGATGGACTGCATGGGGGCACCGTAGGTATCTCTGCACTCTCTGTGTGTCTATGCTACAGGACTCGTTAGCCTACCCGCACCATGCCTGCGACTTGTATGCCCAATGCACACAGTTGACCAGACTGGTGGCACCACCCTATGCTCTCTACCAGCTGCTATTCTGCATTTGCTGCAAATGCATTTCTTGCTACAGTTCTTCAGATGATCGTTTGAGAGGCAATGGCATCAGAAGGTTGACAGGGGGACAGTGCCTCCCAACAGGATGAATGCAGCAAACTTACTAACCTGTGGATGAATCTTGCCATTCTGGAGTGACCAGTGGTCCCGAACTGGCAGCACACAACTTTCCCCAACACGGCTAGCATCGCTGTAAAGACAAAGCACCGTGCCATCTGCGCAATGAACATGGTGAGCCATTCCACACGGCATGTCTGGGTCGTGCAGGTCATCTGCAACACCCCTCAAGCACAGAGAGTTGACATTTAGCACTGAAACAGCTCTATGTGCGACACGCAGGTCTAGGCAGCCACCAGCTGAACTACCTTAACCAGGAGCACAAGCTTCCCTGTCAGAAGCCCCACATAAGCCAAAAAGAATACTATCACTCTAGACATCCAGGAGATGACCGCTCTCCTATCGTATCTCAACACCCAAAAGGGACAACTCCCCTGCTCTCTCCCAAGATACACATAAAGTAGGCAATGAAGAAGCATCCTCCTAGGACAGATCCATTCCCACCTCCCCCAGAGCAGGGGAGGAGGAGATGGAGGAGAAAACAATTGGGACAGGGAATCCATCCACATTACACAGGGGACTGGCTCCCAGCAGTTGGGCTGGGATGAACGTTGGCACTTACTCTCTGACCCCTGTGGGTCAGACAGAGCTGGGAGGTCTTCCCCAGCACTTAATTGTTGGAGAGTCAGGACTAGGTGCCACTCATAGTAGGCCATGGTGATATTCCTGAGATACTCCCTACATCTTCTTTTATACTCCAATAGCAGCACCTAAGTTAAGAATAACAAGATGAAACGCACACGGTTCTTCTGCACAGCTACCTTTTCAGGCTCTTCACTGATACAGACAAGAACTAGAGTTTTCATTTATATTTGTCTAATATCTTCAAGGATTTATTAGCAACTCAAAGAGCCAAATCTTTCTATACTTGAAACTTGAGGCTCTCCAGAGGAAAAAGTGAGAACAAACAAGGATGTTGAGTTATCAACCCAGTATGACTGAGCTTACTTTAAACCCTTCTACAACCCACCACAAGGACTAGAAATGCGTGCTTTTCTCCACTGTATTCCCACTGCAGTTTTTCAGGGATTTAAGCAAGCAAATATACAGTGTCAGTGTGTTCAGGGATGGCCTTTGAAAAATCATGGAAGCTGAATGGGAGAAAACACTGGGAGGTAATCAGCATGATCAAGTTATCTCTCCAACTCACTAGAACTATAAATCAGTGCCTTATGATACAATCTCTATTTTACCATCATTCCAGCTTGCAATTATGAGTAGTTAATGCTATCTGGAAAGCTTAAATTTTGCTATCTGCAGTTGTCTGTGAAACAGCTTCTCCTAAAATAGTGCTCTAGGTGCAGGAAGGAAAGAGACAAAAGCAGATCTACTCTGTCCTCCAAGACAGAATTCGTTTACGAGAGCATCCTTGATCCTAATTTAGCACTGCAACTCACACCATTTTACAGAAGATCAATCAGTACAGGCAGAAAAAGCAAGAAAAAAGAGGAAATATGAGAAGCATATGGACAAAGACCACTGGAAAGAACTGTTGCTTCTCGATCGTCATGTCAGAGGCATCTGGAACCCAAAACATTCTTCCACAGTAAATCCCAAATAGCCCATATTCAGAAGAATGCATGGAAGAAAGAGATAAGTCAGCAGAAAAGCAAAGCTAGAAGCAAAATATTTATTTGATTACCCTCAGGATATGTGTGGAATTAAATTTTATTATCAACTTTCAAGATTTTCCCATACAGAATTCAAGTAGACTGACCTTCTTTCTGTCCTAACTCTTTGTTATTTCCTGCTAGTTATCATAAAATAGCAGTATCCTTGGCATCATTTAAAGAGATTTCCTACTTCTTTCCACACACGCAAGAAAAGAACAAACAGTTTCTTCTGGGTTTAGTGACAATTAAATAATGTGGCCAGTTGTACGGTGGCACGTGCTTAAGTAGAAGTGTGTGACTGCTGTTCCCTTGGCGTTTGGAGCAGTCTCGTTTGCTTCATGCTTATCTTTGAAAGCAGGAACATCTTAAAATAAAAACTCAGTGGAGCCAGTAGGGAACTAGCTGGCAATGCATACTTTAAATATGCTTTGGTTCTGCAAATGTCTTGTGAGCCAGATTGCTCTTACTGAAGAGGACTATTGAGGTTCATAAAGTTAGGTGTAATGTCGAGTGCTCAAACACACGAAACATATCAAACACATGAAACTTATATCAAACACCAGCGCAGACTGCCTTAAGTACAGTGTGTGTATTCACTTATGGGCGGGGTGGTGGTTGATGTTTTCGGTTTTTAATCATCAGCCAAGAAGTTAGGAGTTTGAGGGAAAGGGACAGCAGATCAGGTCCCAGCCCCTGCAACACCCTGTAGAATAAATGTGTCTCAACAGTCGGGGGGGAATTATCTTACGCTGTCTCCTTTCCACGGAGCCCTGGCAGAAGGGCGGGCAGGGAGACAAGAAATGTGTGTGCTCACAGAGCTTCACAACAAGGAGATTCTCGCTGCAGAGCAGATTACGGAATTTGAAAGGAAACAGAAGTTATTGCCTTTAGCTAGAGAGTATGAATCTGTGACCTGCTGGCTTACATGTCTGCAAAATGAATGCAAAATAAGTGCCCATGCTAAAAGAAAGTCTACCTACAAGCAATGCACTCAAAATGGTTTAATTCTTCATTTTTATCTTAAAAACTGAGCAATTTTAAATAAACTTGAAGATGCCAATCTAAGGCTCCAACCTGGTGAAACTTGGAGAACTCGCTACATGATTTAATAGCCCCTTCTGCCTTTAAGAAATAATTATTTATGTGTTTATGTGCTTTCTTGTATCAAACTCTCCAAACCTCCCACTACTGCTCTCACTCTGATGAGCAGGTGCAGAGAAACTGGTACAGTACTTCTGATCTTATTTCTAGCTTTTATTCCCCCTCATCCCATCTTCTACTTCTTACACAAATAATCCTATTATCAATTTGCAGCATCCGCATGATCAGAAAGATCAGGTCCTGTTTAAATGTCAGATATACACCTTGAGAGCACTCAACAATTCAAAACACGGTGGCAAACAGCCTATTACACAGTTATACTACTCCAGGATCTATACCGGCTCCCATTAGGTTTGCAAATGAGATTTTGACTGCTTTGACTTAAAACGCAGGGCAAGTAAGCACACACTAATGGTGGAAAATATGCTGCACATATAGCGGCACCACAGCAGCAAACACACACAACATCAAATAATAATCACACAATTTGTCATTGATCCTGTCACTGTATCCATACTTCTGTTTAGCAGAACTACCTGTGTTCCACCCAAAGCCACCTGCCTGGCACAGCCCCATTTCGTGTTGTACAGCGTGAACGCTCCCCATGCACAGAGGTGGAGCGGTGCTCCCTGCACTCCTTCTCCAAACCAACAAGAGGGACCTGAAGGACCGGCGAAGGGGAATTCCCAATGGCAGCATCTTTATTTCTCCCCAGCGAAGGGTCAGAGCCCAACAGAGGTACTGCACGTGCGGGGCCAGGAGTACTGCAGACCTCACAAGAAAAAGGGACGCTCTTGTCGTGCAGAAGTTGCCAAGTCAGGACAGGACCACTTGACACTTTGTGCTGCTGCACATGACTAGGTATCTCAGACTTAACCAGCCAGATTTTCTGCTAAGCATTGGGACAACCAAGAATCAGGTCGCACATGTTGATGTTAATTTTACAACTGCAATACCGAGAGATGCGAGTGCTCAGATTGGGAACCTCTTCCTTCCTCGTTCTGTCAGAGCTGAATTTGCTAATCTTCTGGCAATAATGCCAAGCACATCCTCTCCTACCGCTTCTTGGAAAGAGAATGTATGTACCATTTGTATCTATCCATGAAGACCCTCGTCATCAAGGTGATACTAATAATCGCATACATTGGACAAAGCGGCCACACACGAATATGTATGTAGCTATATGATGCACCCAAAAACATAGGCTGGATTTTGTCCTATACAGTCCTTTATAAATTAAAAGTATCAGCTGAGGAGAGAAGATTATATTTAAACTCACATTTTAAAGACAGCTACTACTTTGTGCTCTTCATCAACTACTTTAAATATCTTCTACAAAAGCAGTTAGGCTTATTGGCCCTCCTTTGTAAGGAGGGGACATACTTGTTATGCTCAAGTCACACAGGGAAAGCAACAGCCCTCAGAGAAGAGTTTGGCTGTCCCGAATTCACCTTTCTAGAAAAACGAACTGTCATTTGGCTATGGGACGCAGACTTTTAATGGGGAAATAAAAAACAACAGAAAGTTAGATTTTCACAAAGTTATGTACTTCAAGAAAAAATAAATCATATGATGCAGTAAACGCCTCTTCCCCACAGAAAAAAAAAAAGTCACGTCTCCCGTAGGAGTCAATGACAGCTCAAGATTTGACCGCAGCAGGCTGTCACCCTGCTGAAGAGGGATAAAAACCCGATGTAAACCCACTGCGTCCGCTTCTGTCAGCCGGGATTTTGACGCAGGCGTCGAGAGCCACTGGCGAGCGGCGGGTGCACGTTTGGGCCCACAGAAGTTTTCTCGGGAACAAACCTCCCGGACCACGACCCGAGTTTCACGCCGGCAGGGTGCCACCGCCGAACGCGCCTCAAGGCGCCGTCCGCCGCCCCACGCTCTGCCGTGAAAGCCCCGTGAGTGCTGTGGGGTGAAGAGAGACACGAAAGAAGGATGAAGAGATGTGGCCCCCCCCTCAGCCCCCGGTCCTGAGGCCTTTCCGTTCCCAGAGGCAAGAGGGGCTGGTACGGGCCCGGGTGCGTTAGCCCGTCCTGGGGCTCTGGTGCGAGGCTGAGCAGACGGCCAAGCGGGAGAGCCTGCGCAGCGGCTGGGGCTTGGGAAAAGTTGGGGGGGAGAAGGGAAAAATACATAAATAAATAAATAACAGGTCTCCTGCTGAAGGCGGACACATGTGGCGCAATTCGCTTTC
>WAAD01040481.1:332031-354012 GCA_013389945.1 Fregata magnificens | reverse complement strand
GGCGGGGCGCAGCTCCGCCGCTGGTGCCCCAGGGCTTGCTCCGCACCGGCGCTGCCGCGAAACTTGTTAAAAACGAAGTGTAAGTACCCCGGCGCGCGGCTTTCCGACCGCCGACGTCCCCATCGCTGTGGCCGTACGGAGTTGTCCCTTCTTGTAAGGATCCACACGAAGCCCCTCACCTGCGCTGGGGGTAGTTAATTACTTCCAAGGAAGGCACCTGACAGCATGAAGAGTTTCCTGCACAGATACCGATTTTGCTTCGTTATCGTGGGGCTTTGTTGCAGACCCGCACCCCGCCAGGCTGAGGAGCACGGGAAGGCAGCGTGTGCGCTTCGCCAGCTGGCGTTTCCCCTGCAGCCATTTGTGGCAGTTGCTTCTTGTCCTGTCAGGGGTCATCCTTGTGGAGGTGCTTCCACCTTCTCCATAACCACCGTTTCAGTGCTGGAAAACCACGATCAGATCCAGCGGAGCCTTCTCCTCTCCAGGCTGAACACACCCAGCTCCTTCAGTCTTGCTTCCTATGGCAAGTTCTCCACATTTAACCATCTCTGTGGCCCTCTACAGGACGCTCTCCGATTTTTGAGTGTCCCTCTTGAACTGGGAAAGACCACAGCCGGGCTCAGTCCTCCAGCTGTGGACCCACAAGTGCCAAATAGAGCGGAATCACGGCATCCCTTGATCTGTTGCCTATGCTCTTGCTTACGCAAGCTGGGACACGGTTTGCCTTCACGGCTGCAAGGGGCATTGCTGCCCAGCTGCTCAGCTTGCAGGCCACCAGGCCCCCCAAACGTGTTTCAGCAGCGCTACACCCCAACCAGCCGAAGTCCAGCCTATGTAGGGCCCTGCTTTTAGAGAAGGTTGGACCAGATGACCAGGGATCCAGCGATCCCTTCCAATCTAGCTAGACCTTTCAGTGATCCTGCTATTCAGTGGGTTGTGTTTTGCAGAACTGTAGGTAACTTGAATATGATGTCAGCTCTGTGTGAAACAAAGGTATTTGATGGATTAATTACCATTAATTAAAATGGTAATGGTTGGCCTGTTGGTATTTGCCCATTAAATAATCTTTTAGATGTACTCTGCAACCCATCCTGCATATGAGTACTTTCTGACATCATCATCTTAAAAAAAGCTATGTTTAAAGTAGATAGTATTTCAATTGCCAAAGCATGATTGAATCACGATTCCTATTGAGTCAAGTTCCACTGTTAGCTCATTTTTAAGACTATATATTGTCTCAACAGTGGTTGCAAGATCCAGCTAGGACTCGGTAGATAAAAGTAATCTTTTTGCGTCAGTTTCAAGCATTATTGCATCAGCCTCTCAGCCAGACTTTTGCCAGAAATCATGAACCCCACGGCAGTCAGCAGCGTGGGATATGCCACTACCACGGCTGCTACAGTTTGCTGTCAAGTTTATTAATTTAAACTGCCAGTGACGATATATGTACACTAATTTTATCACTAATTTTAATACCAATGTTAATAACCAAGGTCTGGGCAACTTGAGAGGGCCAAATGTTCGTGGGGGGGCTGAGGAGGAGGAGTGAGGTGACATAAGGCAGTTTATAACTACAGTGATACTGCAGTAAAGCAGCATCACAGCTAGACCACTGAAATGTACTCCAGGACACGTCCAGCTTCTGGTACGTACCAGTAAAGCAACCCTGGCAGTGAGAAACCACACTGAAATGGTGTCACAATTTCACTATGGTAGATACTGTCCTACCGGTCTAAAGGGGCCTCCTGCAGGAGGGAAGGGCAGGAATCTTCATGGCTTTGTGAACACCAGAGGGCTGTTGCTGTATACTGCTGTTGTTAAAGTAATAAATACAGCCTCTGTGGGCTCCCAAGGCTGTAGCCATTAAAGATGGATAAGGTGAGGTTCATGTTTAACACATGCATATAAGCAAGCGAACAAACACTTTCACAGGTGTATTTTTTTAATCCGTTCTCTCTCCAGCTCTTTGAAACCTGTGATTTCTGCCAGCAGCAAACCAGCCATGAATTTTAGTTTCAACAAAATGCTCTCAGTCTGTCAGTGTGCAACGGAGAAATGTGGAGAGTCCAGTTTGGTCCATCAGTATCAAGAGGATTCCCGGGCTGAATCAGGGCCAGGTAGTAAGTCTCAATGTCTTTCCCATTTCTCAAGCAGGTGTTGAAGTAAACATGAAGCTAAACTGCTGAGCTGGTTGTTAGAGCAATGCTTTGGCTCTTTGCAGATTAATCAATAGATGAAAACCACGTGGATACAGTCATATTGTAACCAGCTGCTTTTGATAAAAACACACAAAGATAGGAAGCCTCACTGTGCACACATGCCACTGTTTGAGGCTTTTACTGACAGGTACCCAGCCTGGGCATGACTAGAAGAGGTACCAGCTCAACTCCTCCGTGCTACAAGTGGTCCTTTGGACACAGTTCAATGCCAAAATGAAGTTTGTGTCCAGTTTCTGATGGTTCTGGGAGAAAGCACCCAGAAGCCTCCATCCTGGGTCCAGCACACAGATGTGTTAAGAGTTGCTTATCGTGTTGCTTATAATCTGAAAAGACGGTTGCATTTTCCCTCCGATCTCATTCAAAGGACAGGCTGAAACAGTTCTGCTGAACTTTTTGAAATGGTTCAGCCCAGGGCTGAGACATGGCGTGGAAACACTCAGCAGCTGCAGTTAGAAAGCTCTGAAACCCACAACGCGCAGAGAAGTTGTGAATGCCCCATCATTAGAAGTTTTCAAGGTCAGGCTGGACGGGGCTTTGAGCAACCTGATCTACTGAAAGATGTCCCTGCCCACGGCAGGGGAGTTGGACTAGATGATCTTTAAAGGTCCCTTCCAACCCAAACCATTCTGTGGTCCTATGATCTTAGTGTGGACTATGTTGGGTGACCCTCCGTGTTAGCTCCTCATGTTATGAGGAGATTTTGCAAAAGGTCGACGCCTTTGGGGTTTATCAGAGGAGGGAAGTCCAGACGGGTGTCACTAGTGCAGGGTGTGCGATGTGCAACAGGTGGCATCAGTGTCTTTCTACGTGTCTCCGCAGCCAGATTGCTGTGGCCCGTCCTGCCTTCTAGTGCCTGCAGCGCCGTCTCCCTCTGTCCGCTCTCTGCTCCCCCTTGCACCCACACGCACGCTCAAGAGATGCTGCTGTGGTTCTGAGCAGGGAGTGGGAGCTGCAAACCCCCGGGCCTCCCCCGTGCCACTGCGGGTGCAGAGCTGGCTGCCTGCCGGGGACATCTGCTGCTGGGGACACAAACCAGAGAAAGGGGATTTGGAGGGGAAGGGCGTCAGGAGGGGTCCCTGTGGGGAGGTGGGGTGAGTCCCCCAGCCACCTGCGTGCCAGCCCCCGAGCCACCCTGCCAGCGGGAAGGCCTGTGCTGCAAAGCCTGCGTGTCTGCCAGCATCACCCCAAACAGGCGACAGCTATGCCATTACCCCATATCCCTCTTCTCCTCCTTACTGTTGGCTCATGGTTTTCCGCTTCTCCAGTGACCGACAGGATGCGAGGGGTACCATCCTCTGCCAACCTGCTCATGTCTGGGGCTGAATTCAATTACAGGGCTATTAATGGAAAACTGCCAGTGCAGTATAAAGCTTCATGGCTGTATGGCCCCATAAAAACATAACCTGTTACAGCAAACGCTACCACAATACACAATGCTTGAGTTTTATCTATACATTCTAATGAAGTAAAAATGCAGGGCATAAAATTCATTTTTTTTATAATAATTTAAAAATACATAATAATGCCACAACCTATTCAAATAGAATAATTCAACACTTCAACTAAATTTTCTAGCAATCAAACACAAAGCAGGAGTGACAAAAATGAAAATATTCCAGGTGATCATCTTTCTCTTGAAACATTCCAAAAGCAAATATTCAAGTTAGCATTTGCTTGAATCTTTTCAGGAATCATCCATGGCAGTCCTCTAGGTTATGCTGTCTCCTGTAAGTACATGACAAAACAATGATTCAGTAATGAGGAATCCTTAAAACTGACAGTGTTCCAAAAATGAGCTGAAACATTTACAATTCTCATGAATCATGTCACGAAACCTTTTTATTTCTCTAGATACAATTAGCCTTAAGTTAACTGATTTACCTGAAGTCATGACAGGAGTCTCCATCATCATGGGAAAAAAAACCAATGCAAAATCTTGGTCCTACTGAAATTGAGGTAAACCTCCCACTGACTTCAATGCTTAAACCAGAGTTTCATTTCAAGCCTTCAATTTCAGTCATATGCATAAAAATAAATTCTTAGAAACTTATAGACAGATGTAGTGAGCGCCGACTACCATAATTTCATATATGTAACACATTTTGCTGGATGCTTTGAGGAATCAATCATAAATGAAAAAACAAGCACACTTTGTTGAAATACCGTCAACTTAGCACACAGCGGGGGAGTTTACAGGGGAATATTCCAGCTTTGAAAAGCAGCCATGGGTGTGTCTGTCTACAGTCTGTATTATGTCACTCCAGACACTCAGTTTTAACACATTTATATTGCATCAAACCACCGAGTGGATTTGTTGGTGGTTACACCTCATTACTTCTGATTTTCAACTACCTACAGAGAGAGGTAAATACCTGACACCTTCCAAGGGAGTTTTCCATATAAGCAATAGCTGCCCTGATCATCACTGGACGTCCTAGCCCAGGATGGAGGGAAGGCAGGGTCTGCCTGTGAAGCCACATGTACAAGCGGCCCAGTGGAAAGTCTGGACGTCCCTTTTGAGGGTATGCGATGTGGAGCAGGGGCTTGTCTCTTCAGGTGTCATTCCTGAAATCGCACTCTCAGACTGGGATCTGGCCTGCTGGGTTAGCACACATCTTCTCTGACCTGCAGAGAGGAGGTAGCACAAAGCAGTCTGGACAAGGCGGGACTTTTTCCACAGGCATAGCTGGCAAGGAAATGGTGTTGCTGCAATGGAGCGCAGATGTACTTTTATGAGGGGCAATGCCCCACTTGTGGAGCTGGCCTGTGAACAGACAGATGCATGGGGCAGTGCAGGCACATTTTGTCAGTCATGCCTGGTACCATTTTCAGTGAACCAGCAGGAAAGGACAATTAAAAAGAAAACTGAGGCTGGACTTAGCACATGGCTCCAGCCCCTCACCAGCGCTCCAGGAGTCAGCAGGCTGAGGAGAATTTTGCACTGGCAGAAACTCCCAGTGGCAGATAACTCTTTGAACCTGAAGAGCTTCAGGAACAACAGCCTTTGCTCTACTACCTGCCGAGATGCCCATCCAAGTTTGTCAGGACTAACATGAGTGAAAAGAAATTTATCTAAGTGCTGTAGCAGCTACCTTTCAAAATAAGGAAATTCTGTTCTGAGAACGTTATCAAAACTCTTGCAAAGATTATTAGGATGCTCTCAATGTCCTTCTCAGGACCTTCTAGCACGGGGTGTGGGACAGCATTACTTTTCAACTGTAAACGTCCCAGGTTTTTTATGGATTGGATTGTGTAGAAGGGAATAGAATTTCACTGCCATTCATTGCACTAGTAACCTCTCTCTTGATTCTTACAGCCTGACATCAGCAATGTCAGCATATGGAAAACATGCTTTAATGCTCTGCTGTTGCTTAGGTTCATCCTTCACCATGGCTAGGGCACAATACTTGTAAATAGATAGGAATTCCTTTCTTCTTTCAGCTTCTTCATTCATCTCCATTTACTTGATGACTTGCCTGCTTGTTACTCAGTTTCCGAATCCTCTGTTCCCACTTCATCTGATTCATCTAACCGGAAAGAGATGTGACGTGAAGGCTGTTCCTCAGCAACAGGTTGGTCAGTCTCTTCTTTCTCTGTGACCAGTTGGTCAGCAGCATCTGTCTCACCAGCCACCCGGGGTGCTGCATTTGTTGGCCTGGGCTCTTCAGCCGGTGCCTCTGTCTGATCAGACAGAGGTATATGGCTAAATGCATCTAAGCGTTTTTCAACCACTGCACAAATCAAGGCTGAAACAGAGAAAGCCACCATTAACAAACATGGAGGAAAAACCCTACAATTTGAGATTATTTTATGTATTACTGACCTATAACTTCTTAAACAGGGGAAAAAACCCTCGAAATAACACTAAAGATTAAAGAATACTTGAATGCGGAAAAACCATCCCTGCTGCTATAGCCTAGTTCCAGCCAAATGAGTGGTTTACACTGAAAGCAGTGATTTGAAAGGGTTCATCTGGATTGTTTTGTTGATTTCTTCACAGTTGTTGCTCACTTCCAGAGCGGGTCACCCCGCCAGGAACAAGGACTAGCCAGGTTGCACACAGCATGATGGTTTTGGCAGTGGGAAATACTGGAACTATGGGAGTCATCAGAAGATTTTCTCTTTCTGAAAAGCAGCTGTAAAGCACCTATTCTTTATTATTTTTGCTGTTTAGCCTTCACAAATTTTTCTAAACATTATACCCCTTCCAAATAAAGGAACACAACAACAACAAAAAAATCAACACTCACTTTGATTTACATCATTTAAGTATGAAAAATAGAGGCCAACAATGAAGGAAGAGAGGTTTAACACAGAAAATAGGACAATGGACAGGTACTAAAAAGAGCTTCATTCATGGGTTGACTTTAGCAAGTAAGAGAAGGAACGGTCATCTCTGAGAGGACAAACATAGCCCCCTTACACTGTGGGTACTTCCCTTGTAGTTCACAGCTCTTTTATTGGACAGTGACAAATTCTTTAAGTAGCATCTTCATTCAAACAGGTTAAAAAATGGATCCTTAGAGATTTTTCCTATGCTTCTGCGTGAGGGGGGGAAGAAGCCACAAACTGTCTCAGCTGAGGCTGTGTCTGCCTCTACAAAACTTGGAGAATCTAATTTGCATTTCCTTTTGCAGAGATGATGTTTTCTCAACAGTGGGTGATTGGGTATAAGTTGGGAAATACAGAGGGTAAATAGCAAAACAGGGGCTGCTGGTATTACTTATTGGCCTGCTCCAGCTGCTCTGTGTATCTTAGAACTGGTGCAAGACCATGGTACCTGGTTAAAAAATTAAGCAGAAAGATTTAACAGAAATATGATAGATGTTCTCATCAATAGTGTATCCTGCAGCAACATTCTCCTTGGGTTGTTTATTCAGTAGTCATATACAATACTTCTTTCTTAAAAGGAGAGAAAATTCCCTCCCTTCTGAAGAGCTAAATGAAGAAGGGATCCTTGAGTGTACATACCAGCACATATATCATGGAATAAAATACCTAACAGACCAGCTGTAATTATCCAAATTATACGCTAACAAAGGATCCTGGTTAAACTGAAAATAAACCCAAAGGAAACAAACACAATTATAATTCAAACCCAAAATCACAGCAGGAGGAAAACCATAGGAATGAAAGATGTAACACAAGTATAAAAAGTGGTTTGATCTAGGACCACCATGGTGGACAAACATTCATCATAATTTTGTGTTTCTACACAAGACAGAGTTTACATTGTTCAGGTATTTCAACTACAGCCTCTGAAGACTGACTAATAAAAGAACCTGAATGCTTAGCTTGAACTAGCCCAAAAGAAGACTGATATTTTAATCTATTTCAAAAGCAAGGACATGATTATTGACTGCTGAGGAGGTAGGCCCTTGTTTTGATGAAAAGTGTTGGTCACCTGACTTCTCAGTCAACCATGGCCTATGATTATCCCTCTCTTCTCCTTTCATGGAGGATGAACGTATTACTCCATAGCTCAGGGAGCTTACACAAACGAGACTTTCGTGGTATATACGTGGCTGTAAACAGGATGAGCTTTTCTGTTCCCACTGGCACAATCAGGCACACTACAGAGAACAGCACAGCAATGATCGCTGTGTAACACAGGAGAAATAAAAGTTTTATAGCGGAGAAAAGAATTGGTGCTCTTTAACCATTCTGCTCCTGCCAAATGTATTGCATCTCCCAGCATCAACACATCTCAAACAGTATAAAGCCAGCAGAGAAAGGGTAGTACAGCATGACTGACACTTCCGTTATTTCAGCTGAAAATTAATTACCTAGATGTATGTAGTAGTAGTTTTCCAACACTAAAAATGTTTTAATATAGTAAAAAAAAAAAAAAAACCAAACCCACAAAAAGCCACAGGTACTTGGAGTTCTTGCTAAAATAACACCTGCTACCTTAACTCACAATGACCCTGTAAATGTGATATTTGTTCTGACTGGGGAAATAACAATCAAGAACATCAAGCAGCCCAGATTACATTCCACGATTTGGTAACTTACAGTCAAGCATTATCCTCCCCAGAACCTTCCTCTCTAGTGTTTCTTCCACTTCTGTCATCAGCCACGGAAGGAATTCTGTCTCAATATCTGTAAGCATTTAGCAGGAAGAAAGAAAGAAAAAATGTTTTTTTATTAAGGATGAGCGACAGGATCTTGGGGCTGTTTTTCATTTGCTATGATCATTAAGGGATGAACATCCTTGCCAAAAGACACTTGCTTTGCAAGAGCCAGATGAAATCTCTCAGGTGTTGTTGGGTTTCTTATCTCCTGCCTCTCTTACTGAGGTTCCTCATTGTTGTGGACCCAGACCAGAGTCCTCTCAACTGCAGTGATTTTCAAAGGGGTTTGGCACCCTTGAAAGGCTAGCACAAATGAGATACACAGTAATGTTCTAGTGCAATGAAAATAACTATCCTGAACAAGTCAGGAGAATAACATTTCCTGCCTTGCTTTCCAAAGACATCTGGCTTCTGGTCTGCTGAAAGCATTTGTTCCCTCTGACTAAAGAGCTCTTGCTTACCCATGTATTTCTCAAATCATGCTCTTTGTATGCCATGGTCCCAAAGCCTGCCCTGTTTGCAAAATACACTCAGTTTCTGCATTTGCCCCATGACTCATTCTGGAGAGAGTGTATCTATTCCCAAGCTGTGGTCTGGGCACCTGTGCGAGGCCTGGGGAAGTGGGGTGCAGCAAGGTAGCCCATAAGAAATGGTGCTGATTCTAAAAGCTTGGAAGTCACCAATGTACAACTCTGAAATTATTTTCAGGGCCTAATTATAATTGACTAATTTCTCCATTGCTCTGATAATCATTAACAAAGATTCAGAATGACATACAGATTTCTTTGCCTGTCCTATCAAAAGACATTTACTTCAGTTTAAATCTCTCTCTCCCCGCTACCAATCCTAACCACCCATTCATTTCTCTCCAATTGAAAAGCAGCTTTTCTCATTGTAACACTGTCAGCTCTTGCTTATTCTTGACTACTTGTACAGATGACGAATAATGTTTGTTCTAAAAATTTGAGTTTGGAAACTATGTCTTCAGCCACAAATGTAAATGAATAAAGTCTTGTGACATTATTCTAAACCCTAGGACAACAAGCTATGTTTTGTGGTTGTTCTGACCTTTACATTACTCAGTTTGCTTATTAAAAAAAAAATATGCAAACCTCTTTCTATAGGGTCGTAAAAAAACCCACTCTCACGAAGATTGTTGAAGACCGAGGGAATGAGATCAGCCAGGTAACGCTGAGCGAATGCCCGAGCTGCAATTTTCTCTGTGGTCTCTTTCTGTTTCTGCAGCATTTGCATGTGCTGGAGTTTGCGACGTTCCTGTCAAGACAATATTGCCTGTAAAACCTTCAGGCCTTTAGCTGTTACTCCTTTGATCTAGACTTTGAAGAATGATCACAGTGTGAGAGTCATAAATAGCAAAGATAATCAAGAGTATCGATACTTATGGCCTCTAACTTTCACAAAAACTCAGGTGAACAAGTGCTTGAAAGCAAGCTTGTATTCAATCTGTGGAGTACTAAAATCCACAAGGACTAGAGGGAAACATGTGCCTTTGGTATATCTTTTCTGATTTTGGCAAGTCTGTAAAAATAAGGGCCTTGTAGCTGGCCAAATGAAACCCTTGTCTGATACCTTAGTATGCATTGATCTCATGACTCTTTGCTTTATTATTGCAGATAAAGCTGATTGTTGGCCTTGGAATGAGATGAAGTTGGGTCAGGATTTCCTGAACTTTTTATCTTTCCAATTTTATACCCTATTTGATGTAATTAAAGATTAAAACTCAAATTGGCCAGGAAAACATGGGAAAAAAACCCAAATATATAAGGCTGATGAATAACGAGTAATTAAGACTTGCCCTTTCTATTTACTATAGTACTAATATAGCTTAATACTTGAAGATCTTGAGAGGTATGTGTGCACATACAGTAGGTGCATGCATTGAGTGAGAAAGACTAGGAGGTGCCTCTTACTTTCAAGCTCTGTGACTGTGATTCATTTAGCAGTTACTATAATGAAAAGGCTTGAGTAGCAGCTGCACCAGGTACAAAGGGTACTGTTGGGTTTGGCCTCTCGATCAGGTGTCCGAGTACACCAGGTCACTGCAGCATGACTGCTCCAAATAAACACAACAGCGTGGTGCTGGTGCATGAGCGCAAGAGTGCAGCTATATGGCACCGAAATGCTTTGAGGAATATCAAACTTGACAATACCCTTTGGGGCACATCCAGCTTATTTCACAGCTTGTCTTTCAGTACTGGAAATGGTTTTCTCTCTTCTGATGGGCATTCAGACAGGCCTGTTCTGCTCTTAGGAAGTCCTACCTTCTCCTCTCTGTATCGCCTGTCCTGCTCTTCCAGGCGCTGTACTTCAGCAAGCTCTGCATTACGCAGCTCTGCATAGGCACGCTGATGTGCCCACAGCTGGGCCAGCTCTTCTTCCTCCATGACTTCCAGCAAAGCTTGCTCAACCGTTTTCCCAATCAACACTTCCAGGACTGGCTTGACTTCAACGTCAAAGTCAAACAACTGAGGATGGGAGTCAGTGAAACAGAGATAAACGTCCCTTGATCACAATCATTCTTAGCATCTTGGCAAGGAGAAAAGGAGGATGAACAAAGCCCTTGTGCTGAAGGCAGGCCTGAGAAGTGCAGGTCGGGGGGCCAGTGTCAGCTAAGGCAAGAAGCATGAATGCAGCTGGGGGCTAAACGGTGAGTGGGACGGAGTGAGACACCACACACCCTATCACAGCCACTGTGGGGGCTGCCAGGGAGAAGCAGAGCACTCACCTGGACCCTATTTCTACTCACTTCTGTGTTCCCAACACCTTCATGGGCTGGACACTAATTCTACAGGGGAGAGCATTTCTCATCATTGTAGTTCTTAGCTGAAAGCAGCAGAACCAGTGCACAGGGAGAAACACTTTCCTTAACTTTGCACTTAACCTCACAGCAGAGATGGGGGACNTCCTCAATACAGAATTTTTTTTTTTTTTTTTTTTTTTTTTTTGCATATTCTGTGAGGATAAGTTCATTTCTGTTTCTGCCTCAGTTTTGCATGAGAAATGTGTTTTGTATGGGAGACATGTTTTGACAGCACTTGCAGACCTGACTTTGCTTCATACCTCTCCTTCTTCTATTTGCGTGGCCACATCTTTTCCCGTTTTGGCTGGTATGAAGAGTGGAGTGGGTGGTCTGTCCAAAAATGCATCTGTTTGGCACTCTGTATCAACCTCTATTATCCGGTCACTAATCTCTTCCAAATAGAGTTCTAGAAATAAAAGCACAATGAATGCTGTAAATTGGGTTCTTTTTATTTTAACTCTCAATTACTTTTGATGACTCTACAGGGTGAATTATATCCAAAGAGTGCAATAAAATGTCTGCTACAAAGTTAAAAAAAAAAGACACCTCAACTTAAAACATAGATCAGTTTGCTGCATAGGCTATCAGATGGCACGTTCTCTGTAACGTCTGGTGCACTTCCTAAAAGGGCGTTTCACTTAGAAGGTTTCAAAAGTCAGAGTCTACACCATTTCAGCCCACCTTGCAGAATAAACAATTCTCGATAGACTCAACAAGATAGGACAATTTCAAAAAGGGATAATGATTGCCTATCTACTAATGAGTAATATTGGAAGCATATATTTTTCTCCATTGTATGTGGCAAACCAGAACACTGGATCTGTTGGGTTTAAAGAATGATATTCTACTTCTGGCCTCACCAGAAGTGGCTTTGAGGTAACCACACATCTATAACAACATCTGCTTGATTTGAATTATAACTCTCTGTCTCCTACTGCAGAGATAAATAGCCTGGCTCAGATAATAAGGTCTGTGGAGTACTTAAAATTATCTGCACTTGTCAGTGGTAAGGATATGAGACCAAGACTTCCACACTAGACAGCCTCCTTCTGCGTCCAACAGTATTTGAATGGTGAAAAGCCGCTGTGTGCACTGAAGGTGGTGTAGGAGGTTCAGCAGGTCTGGGGCAGAGAGAACATTCAAAAGCCAAAGGCCATGTCTGATTAGCATGTAACACAGCTGTTTTCCCAGTTTGTAAATCACTCCAGTCTGAAATGATTTTCAGAGGGCACAGCAATACATTACACTCACCTCATGATTACCCTACTGCCAAATTTTGTTTTTCCTACAAATAAAATTGTTTTCCCACAAATAGGGCAGTTTCCTATTCTAAATTAGAGTGTGTCCCCCAATTTCTAATAGTAGTTTTATTCTTACATATGACTGCACTCTTAAGCAAAATTTTTAAAACCCCTCATTTTTAAGCATATACCAAACTTCTCTGATGATACTAGACAAGGAAAGAATAAATGAAGAAGTCTTGACTGGAGTTCAAGAATGTACACTGAAAACTGAAAAACAGGGCCTCTGGGAAAATGTCACTAATTAGGCAAGTTTATTAAAAACAGCTAAAAATAAGGGGTCATAATGGAAAGGATTAGAGAACCTCTGATTCTAGAATTCTGTGATTCTAACCTTAACCCTATGTGATTCTACCAACCGCATCATCAATTTAGTAAGAAAATATAAATCAGCAAGTTTTTGTTTTCACATGAATTTAAAAAAAAAAATCAGCCTTTTACCTGTCTGCACATGAATATGCTCTCTGCCTTCCACAGGATCAGGTGTTCTTGGTTGCATTTGCTCTCTTGTGCGCTTTCTAGCCAATGCTCTTTTCCATGCTTCCCTCTGCCTTTGAATCTCAAGGGGATTGGGTTGGGTACTCTGAGCAGGGATGAAGAAGGAAAAAAACCCACAAAACAGAATATACTTTGTCCTTGGAAACGATACTAATTTCTCTCTACAGGAAAATGAAGGTTGTTGTTTGATTTTAATGCTACAAATCTAGCATTTCAGATTTACTTTTTCTAGGTCCTGACCCTAAATTTTCAGCTACCTTAAAGACTGTAGGGCATGAAACTAATAAGGTATGCTAGCTGCCTACAGGCACATATTAATGGCTTCTCACACTAAGAGCAATCAGTTGCTATTTGGAAGTGGATATTATATACAGAACTTTGCTTTGCGAGATGAAGTATATTAAAATGGCGTGTTCTTGCTGACAAGTGGGAGTTTCTAGGTAAAGCTTTAAGAAGGTCAAATGGACTTAAATCCAGTTATATTATCAACAGAATTGTTTGCTAGCTAAAAATTATAGGTTCTTTGTTGCTGATGAAGCAAAAGAAACTCATGCTAACTTTTATATTCAGTACTGTGTTTGTGGATTGAAATGAGCATCACTTTTGAACTTCTTAAACAGAACATATGTGAAATTCGCTCTAAGAAACAGCTACTGAACAACACAAAGTTTTTTCCACAGAGTAGCTTTTAAAAATACAGACTGCTTTAAACTCTTACATGGTTAAAGTATCTATATAGAAGCATACTCTGAAAATAAATTATCACTAAAACATTTACTACTGTATCAGGATAAATAAAATTATTTTGCCTCCACAAAAGCAGCTTTTGCATATAGCTGGACCACCTAGCTCTGCTTCTTTAGTAGGGTAAACCAAAGTCTACCCCAAGACTTAATTTCCCAAGAGCTGCTATTCTCACTGATAACACCTGTGGATGCATATGGTAACAGATGATGCAGTGACAACCTGTGGTCAGTATCATTACACTAAAGAAATGGGGGGGTGGGGGGACACACATAATCAAATACTTAATGGGAAAAAATAATCAGAACTACAGAAGTTCATGTGAAACTAAGTGCTTTAAAGAAAGGCTGAAAACAGTTGCACGCTATTTTAACTGGAGAACTTGTGACTGTGTGAAATATTTTAAGTAAAATTACAACTTCAGTGGTTAAAATTATTAATGAGGAACAGTTTTCCTGCCCTACCTATTACTTTTCAACAAAGCCGTAGCATGATCTACATAAAAAACATACCACAGGTATGACTTGAAGGGCGTAAGTGTTGCCGCGCACCACTCTCCTGTCATACATGAGGTTGGCGTAACGAACAGGTTCCTTCTCTCTGCAACATCAAGCACGGATAGTTGCGGTTACAGAGCTGCAACCCATACGCTAACGCCTCAACAAGCCAGAAGGACTTTGAAAGACCAGAGGTGCAAGTTCCCCCGAAGGATCCCCCTCCCCGGGAAGGGCGGCGAGGGAGCTGGGGTGAGGGCGAGGGAGTTAGGGTGAGGGCGAGGGAGCTAGGGTGAGGGCGAGGGAGCGAAGGGCAGGAGGGCTCCGCTCGGGGCGCGTAGGCCGCGGAGCTGGATGGCGCGGCCCGNCGGCGGTGGCTGTGAGGGGCTTGCGGCGTTGCAGGGCGGCGGTTAGTCCCGTTCCCTCTCACGCAGGTTTTCCTGCCAGGAAAGAGCTAAAGCCTGAGGGAGATTTAAGGAGGACGTGCCTGCTCTCCGGGCACTGGGGTGCTTAGCGGAAAACAATCACTTTAGCTGCTAACGGGTTTGGCAGTGCCGCGGGGCCTCTCCTGGGCCGAGGTAATGAGGGAGTTTAACCGCGAGGTGTCACCGTCCTTCTTCCGCCTCTGTACAGGCTGCTCAGGGACTGGAAGGTTTCCAGTTAAACTGACAGTGTCTTAATCCCATCTGCAGTGCCATTGGGGATGCAAAAATTGGCTGGGGGATCGCAAAAACCTGTCGGACGGTGTGCTGGTGGCTTAAGTACCGGTGTCCTGAAAGGCAATCCAAACAGCTGCACTCCTAATTTTGTTCTTTCCACACAACTAGGGGATTTGGATACCGTGAAGGTGTTATATGATGGGAGATAGGAGAGTGAGGTGGGCCCTCAGTATGCCATCCCGTGTCCATAGTGAGCTGCACTCCCTGCCGTGACAAATCATCAGGATATGTTTTCAGATTCTGTGAAAAATTTCCATTAAGGGAAACATAAAAGCAATTAAGGGTTACTGATATAGTGATAGCTCTTTTTTTAAACCTATGTGGGTGGTGATATAAAGGCTTGATTACTTTGGCAAGACTTAAGTATATAAAATAATCCATGCCATTTGTTTCTGAAATCTTTGGTTCAAATGTAATTCATGGGTGCAATGCTATTTATTTCAGCTCAGTTGTGTTACTGTGGCAGATGTCTGTGCTCCATGACAGCCCTGTGTAGACAGTCACAGACAAGAGAACTGCAAGTAGCAGAGAGCGCTTCATAGGAGGCCTGCAAGGCACAAGGGAAGCTGTGTAGCCAGAGAAACTTTTAGAAAAAGAAGTGAAAAAACCCCACCCCAAACCAAAAAAACACTACCAAAACCCAAGGCCAAGTGTGGGAGGCAAGGGAAAAGAGGAAGGAATGGTTTTGTAATTAATTAACAGGCAGCTGGCAGAGTCAATACAGGAATGGGAGTTGTGTTGACTACATGGTTACTAGCTGGGTGGTGGGACAAGAGGATATGGGGCTGCAGGAGCACAGTGCAAGTGTCACTGGGGTGGGAGGGGAGAGCAGTCCTTCAATATTTGCTTGTGTCTGGGCAAGCAAAGTTAATGAATGAGCAGCTCGGTCCAGCCAAGCCAGAGCACTATGGCCCTTAAATTTGACCAGAACCAGTACAACCCCTTGATTTTGGGGACCTGACTCATATTTTCTGAAAATTTAAGTTGGGCTATATACCTATTTCTGCTTTTGGCCTGCCGACTTGAAATCTGGGGAGACATTTCCAAGCTGTTAGGGACACAGTGTTTTCTGTTTGCATGAAAAAATAGCCACAGTATAACCTTCAAAAACGTCAGTCTGTACACATCCAGTAAGGAATTGTTTGAGTGTGCTTGCTGAACAACCCTAGAAACCTGGCTGGAATGGACTGGGCAGGGAGGCGGTCAGAGGAGAGCCTGTAACCACCTGAGCAAGGATTCCTGAGGAGCTGCCTGTTACACACCTGTTGCCCACAAATCTTGTGAAGATGAAGGTGTTGCATTGCAGGTTCATTCTGTTAAGCTGGCCCCAGCCTGGTGTCTCACCTGTTGGGTGAATTTCTCATTCACCTAATATATGCACTGATTGAATGGCGGCGACTCTGCTACTTACCTCTGTGAAACACTGATAACTCCTAAGTTACCAGTTTAGTGCAAAAGTGTTGCAAGTACTCTGTGGGAGGGGTGAAGGTCTCTGGCTTTGCGGGTTAGCAGACCTTTGTAAGTGACAAAGCCATGTCCAGGAAAAACCTCTGCTTTTCACTCTTGTCCCCTTTTATGTTGTTTTTTGCTAAAAATACCCCATGAGTTCTGGAGCATTTCATGTCATCACAAGACTGACTGCAGCAGGAGCCAAAACCACATTGATTGTAATCAGATGGCTAGGCTGCCATTAGTACCCCTAGCTGCACTCCAGATCTTACAGTCACAGTGGATGTCTCACAAATTCTTTGGAGGACTGCCTGGGACATGCACAGATCTCAGTGCAGGAGGTAC
Source organism: Fregata magnificens (assembly GCA_013389945.1). Classification (NCBI taxonomy): domain Eukaryota; kingdom Metazoa; phylum Chordata; class Aves; order Suliformes; family Fregatidae; genus Fregata; species Fregata magnificens. The sequence continues at coordinate 337,348 of WAAD01040481.1, read as the reverse complement.
TGCCTGGGAAGTGGGCCTGCCTAGTGAGGAATGAATCAGCTAAGATTCCCATCCCATGTAGCAGCTAAAAAAGGTCTATTGAGGTGCCTTCAACTGACTTGAAAGCTGCAGAGCAAGGGCTTTGTCTCCTTCCAGGTTTGTTGTGGGTCTGTTAAAATGCTTTGGAGCCACAAACAGACTGTTTTTTTATTTTCAGGAGAATTTCCTGGTATTGTACCATGCCTTATGGCATGGTCCTTGGCAATGGGATTTCTGGATGTGAAATGAGTTTATTCACAGCAAAGCAAGTGTGAAGGTGTCAGCATCTAGTTACAAAAGATGTGCATCTGCCATTTTCTCCAGCACCTGGGATGCATTCTGTAACTACTGAATGATATCTTGAAATACAATATAAGGGGTCTACAGTGCTGAGACTGGGTTTTCCTGGGGCCCTAGCTTGGACGTTGCCAGCTTGGAAGACTCTGTGCCACAGTGCATTGAATAGTATGATGCTGAGCAGACTAGCTGTGTCCAGTTTCCACTATCTTAACTTTCTGCAGCATTGCGTAATTAAGAAAGGAAGGAGGTTTATGGAGCCATTTTGGATATAGATAATGCTTAATTACCAAGGAAGGATATGGAGGGGCATATTGCCTTTCCAGAGCATTGCCTTCTGTCTGGAGAGGACCATGTCTGCTTTTAAAATTACAGGAATTCTTCCCTGATGTAATACTGTGCAATTACCTGAAATATGGGTTAGATTTGGTTCTCCATGGTCCTGAGATGGAATTCTAAGCTGTGGTTCTTACCCCTCTGGGCCTGCAGATAAAGGGATAGAGCTCCCAGTCTCATAAGTAATGCTACTTGAGGCCAAAATCCCATTGCCTTCAAGTACATGTCACAGAATCACAGAGCAATCTAGGTTGAAAGGGACTCTGGAGGTCTCTAGTGTAACAACCCCCTTGCCTAAGCAGGGACAGATTCAAAGATAGATTGGATTATTCAGGGCCTTCTCCTGCCAGGTTTTTAAAATCTCCAGGGATGGAGATGCTTGGGGTATCATTGAAAATCCCAGAAAGCATCATGCTGCTGCTAATCAATGCCCTGAGATGTCTGACAGAAATACAAAAACCACGGTACAAACATGGAGAGCCATCAGTGTGACTGCAAAGATGAAAGTGTCGCAGAGCCCAAATGAGGTGCATATGTACTATTTGCCCCAATGCTGTTGGAGAACAATTAATAGAAGTGCACTGAAACTTTTAACTTGCTGCAGTGACGTGATCAAAGTGAATCAGCAATACTGCACCAGTATTGTATCACTGGTGTCTGCCAGCCCTCAGATGGTCTCTTTGCTGCTGTTTGTAGGCACTAGGTTCAATGCATCTGTGGTATACAGACATTGCCTACATATAGGCCTGGCTCTAATAGTGAGATACTTAGTTTTTAAAAATATGTGCCAGCCTGAGAGTTTTGACAGATGAGAGACATAGAGGGAAAAATAAATAAATACCTGACCTAAACTTGAGTCCCTATGGTGACATCAATATTTTTTTAAGTAAGGTTGTTATTCTTGATATGTAATTGTGAACAGAAAAAATGCAGATCCTATCACTCATGCCTTCAAACCAAAATTATTAAACTTCTTTTCCTCTGTAGCACCACAGCTTTCCTTGACCCCAGTCCTGAGCTTGTGGGGTTGGGCAGGACTGGGAAATTCCACTTCTGAAGGCCTTCGTTTCTCCAACACTAGTCAAAAATGAGATTTTGTTATTCATAATTTCCAGCCAAAATTAACAATCCCACTTCCCCCTACCACTTCATGGCTGACTCTCAGCACCATTTTCCCTAGGTTCCCTTCCCTCCGTGTCCCCCACAAGCTTTGTTTTTCAGTGTGACAACCCTGCTCTCAGGGCTTGCATTCTTGCCCTACGCCACCATGGGACTTCTGAGCCAGTGACCGGAAAGAATTACGGAGGGGTGAGAGAGCACCTTAGAGGGTGGAGCAGTGCACACTTAATTTTAAACTATCATTCATTAAATTGGAAAATCAATTATTGGTGACCGTCCTATTTAAGCTCAAATAGACTGTGTGCTGCTAATCCCTCTCCATCCACTTCTTATCTCACCCTTCCTTGAACAGGGCTCTCCCAGTTGTCTTCCTTTTGGCCCAGGAAGCTCTGCCTTATTTTCCATCTCCTTGTATTGAGGGCAGCTGTTCAACGGCACTAAACTTGTAGAGTAAGCAACAAGACTGATCTGCCTCTGTTGCCCCTTCACTGTAGCTTCAGTGTTTGTTCATCTGGACATGCTCTTTATCACATCTCTGGGAGGCAGAGCAGTATCATCTGTGCTTTATTGGAGTTAAACTGCACAGTGCAAGAACTGCACCGGGCAGGAGGCATGTGGAAAAAGCAGACCGTGATGTTGAATAACCTAACTACAAATCTCCAGTCTTTATCTCAAGACCACCCTCCCCGATCACCTATGGAGAACTAGTGACTGCCCTGCTCTTTCACACATGCAAAGACTTCTCAAATGCCTTGTCTTCTGGTGTCTGTAGCTCATAAGATGGGTGTGTATCTCTATATCGTATCATGTAACATTATGTACTCCTCGGAGTACAGTGCTCTGCAAAGTTCTTGAATGATGCTGTGGTTATTTTCTCACCTCCTGTCCAGTTGTGCTAAAGAGAATTGGTTGGTGAATTGCAGGCAAAGCTGTCCAGCTGCACTTGCTGTGTGAAGTCACAGCTTTATGACGGGCAGACAGAATTCACACCTGGAGGAGTGGGGGGAAAGGTGAGTGCAAAACCTCTTCCTCAGTACATGGAGGAAGTAGGGCTATGCCCTACATATGATGAGGTTGAACTGCACTGCCCAAGACTGTGCAGCAAGCATGTGGAAAAGTAGACAAATCTCTAATCTTTACCATAAGAGCATCTTCTCTGATCATCTGTCTTGGAATCTGCTTGGGTGTGGCCTTAAAATTTTTTAAAAATACTTTTTTATAATTTTCAGCTTGGCCTATGTGATACTGAAGGTGCAAGGTTTGAATTTGGACTGTAGCATCTGTCAAGGAAGTTGGTGGGAGGTTTGTGGGTGGTAGGAAGGAAGAGTTTCAAGCAGCCGTTGGATCAGTTCTGTAAATAGCTGGTTGGCTAAGGAGCATGTTTTGTTTAGAAAGTGTGAAACTCTTCACAGAAACCTTTTCATATTATTACCCAGCAGAGGAAGCAGAGCTCAATGGAGTCAAACCCTGTTTGGGATTTGTGAACCATTTGTTCAGACTTACATGCTGGCACCTCAGGTTTGAAACAGAAAATAATCTGTGGTTTCCTCTCCCCAACATGAAGAATTTGGAACGGGCTTCGCTCAGAAGTGAGATTTAAATTGGTATATTTATCATGGCAAATGGAAAAGACTGATTTAAAACAATAAAAGTGATGCATTCTATAGAAAAAAAAAAGGATTAGATAATTAGCATTTCTGAGTAACAGACAGAAAAAACAACTGTTCACCCTACATCCATGGAGACTTGCACTTGGCTATGTATGTGAGAGTCAGCTGTCCAAATGAGGATTATATCACTTCTCCAACAGTGCCTGCCCTTCTCCCATCGATTTTGCTCTCTATTATTGTCAGACTTTTTATTTTAAAAGTTGCTTTCTCTTCTGAATTTTTAGCCTTCAGAAGTTCCTCTGAAGTTTTCACTCTGTTCTGATGACACATGCGATAAGGACTGACTGCTAACAAAATTCAGAGAAAAATGTAACCAGAGCGCCTAACCAAGGTGGGTTTCCTTTTCCTGTAGTCAGAAATTGTCCTCGTGGAGACACACAATAGCCACAGTAACTGCTATCTGGCTAATGCTAGCAGAGTAGCAGCGTGTTTTAATCACCTGAATTTTGCAGCTGGACGTGATCAGTTATGGACATGAAATGCCATTCTGGGTCAGACAGCCAATCAAGCCAACTTCAAAGTGAACTTGGTTAACTTCATGGCTGAGTTTCCAAGTTAACTTGGTGAATGGGTTTCTATGCTGCTTTCCATGTGAGACAGGCATGCACATGTCTCCGTCTGAGTCTGCGATGCAGAGGGAATGTGTACCAAGAAAACAGCTTTTCACACCTGCTCCACACAGCTCTTGGTGCACCCTGAGTCTGCAGAGCAGTGGAGAAGCAGGCCTGCTGCCTTGAACATGTCTTAGTAGGCAGGTGAAATGGCTCATGCACCCATTATCGAAGACAGGATTTACATTGAACAGAAATGTAGGATTGCACGAATGACACTTGAAAACATCCTCTTTTCCTGAGAGAGAGAATAAATTAATGTATTTAAGGAAAGAAAGAGTCGTGGAGTTTTTGGCAGTGAGCCACTGGGGTTTTTTCTTGGCCTTTTTTATGAAGGGGTTCCCTTTATAGGAATCCTGTGGGAAGAGGTGTTTCTGGACACATTCAGGTGGCAGAAGGATAAAATTCCTGACGACCATAATCCCATCTTCCTCTAGGGAGCCCTTGAGCTTGGAGGTTCTGGAAAAGAGGCACTGGAAATCAGTGGCTCGTTAACTTGAGAACTCTTTTATGTACTGTAGGCTATCATTCAGGATCCTGGGCTGCCTACCTATATTTGTTCAAAGCTCACCCCTGTGATAGCCAAGTGCTATAATCTCTCGGCTTCACTATGGCAAAAATTTTGTTCTCTGGGTCAAGAGACCTGCCTGGGTGCAATGGGAAGCTGAAATTGTCACTTGCAGTGTATGGGTGAGGAATGAGTTAGCCCAGGCATAAGCAGTGCTGATGTGGTGCTGCACCAAACCACCTGCTCTCCTGTGACCGATCAGCACCAAAACCAGAACAGGGAGTAGAGAAATAAGAACTCCCATTCCCCAGACTAAAAATAACCCAGATGGGATTTTTGTCTGCTGTGATACTTAGAATCATAGAATCATAGAATCATTAAGGTTGGAAAAGACCTCTAAGATCATCAAGTCCAACCATCAACTAACACCACCATGACTCCTAAACTAGGCCCTGGAGTGCCACGTCTACACCTTTTTTGAATGCCTCCAGGGCTGACGACTCCACAACCTCTCTGGGCAGCCTGTTCCAATGCTTAACCACTCTTACAGTAAAGAAATTCTTCCTGATGTCCAATCTAAACCTCCCCTGATGCAACTTGAGGCCATTTCCTCTCGTCCTATCACTAGTTTCTTGGGAGAAGAGTCCAACACCCACTTCACTACAACCTCCTTTCAGGTAGTTGTAGAGGGCCATAGGGTCTCCCCTCAGCCTTCTCTTCTCCAAGCTAAACAGCCCCAGTTCTCTCAGCCGCTCCTC
>WAAD01040481.1:254769-331638 GCA_013389945.1 Fregata magnificens | reverse complement strand
TCCAGGAGAATGCCGTGGGAGATCATGTCAAAGGCCTTACTAAAGTCCAGGTAGACAACATCCTCAGCCTTGCCCTCATCTACTAGGCAGGTCACCTTGGCATAGAAGGAGATCAGGTTGGTCAGGCAGGAACTGCCTTTCATGAAGCCATGCTGACTGGGCCTGATGCCCAGGTTGTCCTGCACCTGCCCGGTGAGCTCACTCAAGATGAACCGCTCCATGATCTTCCTCAGCACTGAGGTCAGGCTGACTGGCCTGTAGTTCCCTGGATCCTCCTTCTGGCCCTTCTTGCAGATGGGCGTCACATTTGCTAACTTCCAGTCATCCGGGACCTCCCCCGTTGACCAGGACTGCTGATAAATGATGGAGAGCGGCTTGGCAAGCTCCTCCGCCAGCTCCCTCGGCACTCTCGGGTGGATGAACTTCTTCCTGTTGTGGTTGGAAGCATCTGATAGCAGTATCACAAGAGAGAATATCATGGTAGAAATGGTCTGTGTGGAACTCCCTCCAATATGTAACTGAGTTATGAGGCAGGAATTTTATCATTAGCTTTTAACACTAGTATTAGCTTTTTAACATTAAAGTATACATAGTCCAAGCACAAATCCCAAAGCCATCCATTTTGGCTTTAGTTCTACAGGAAAATATAGAGATCTATTTCTAAGCAAAAGGCTGAAGAGATACAATCCCATTACAAAAAATTTCCCGAGTTCTTGGCTTTATTTTGAGTTCAGAATTGTGGAGCACAGTCACATCCTACAGAGTGGTTCAGTCCCAACAGAAACAGAGTTCTGGGTGACAAACAGGATGCCCTACCTTCCCTAATACTAGCTGTTGAACTGTTGAACTGATATTTGTCAATGCAGGGCATGCAGTCTTGTCCTCTATTTACATAATGTCCAAAGAAGAAGATTGCAAATCCTGTTTCATCAAACTAGATACAGTGTAAGAAACTCTGAAGAGCCAAGTGCACTTGAAAAAAGAAAGCCAGGTGTCTGTGTTGTAAAGAAGAAGTAAATGCCAAATACAAAGTGTGGGCAGTAACACTCCAAGCTACTAGTTAGTATAAAGTTGGTGGAATTCCTTCAATTAATATTTTTGTCACAGGTTTGTACCAGCAATCTCAGCATTGCATCTTGTGCCTGGGGTATACAGGTAGCAATCACGGGAGGAAAATACAGAAGAAAGGTCTTATGTAGAGAAGTGGTTCTGTTCTGTGGCTATGTCCAGTGAAGAGCTTTCTTGGGCTGTGTTGCCACAGATATTATAGAAGGCATCCATGGTAGTAACAATTCTCTTGTGCATCATTATTAGGTGGCCAGCAGTTGTTCTTCCTGGGGTGTGAGTGATTCATGATCTCTTTAGTTTTCACAGTTCCCAGAAAAAGATGCCCTTCAGATAACAGCTTTGAGAGGAGGTCAAACAGGTGAGAAAGTTTCTTCCCCAAGACCTTGCGTGTAGGGGCAGCAAAAATCAATGTACTGACAATGCCTTTTCTCAGGGAACGTAAGCACATTACCAAAAATATCCCTAACATCATAGCTTGTGAATTGCTTTGGTGAGGCACAGGGGGAAAATGGCTTATTTTGACTTGTTATTTTACCTTAACCTTTACCTTAACCTCCAAATCTCCTTCCAAAGTAGCTGACAGCCCATACTTCCCCACAGCAAGAGATGTGCAGACCCCTTGCTGAAATCCCATAAAGTTAAGGACCTCCATCCATGGAAGTTTCATCCTAGAGGCTTTCCATAGCTACAGCTGTGAATTGAGGTCATCACTGGACTTTATGAATTGTATATTTTCTCCTGTAGCTTGCAGAGATGTTTCCTTCTCTTATTCTGATTCCTTCTCTTATTCTGATTCTCTGCATATGCAGAGACAAGAGACAAGGGGGCGTGTGTGTGGGACTGAGACTAGATGAGTGTTGGTGGGGCTTATTGCAATAATAATGAGTGCAGATATGAGGGAAAAATGTGGAAGAAGTGGGAGAGGAAAACAAACTGGCTGACTGAGAGAAGTGGGTCTGGGAATGGAGAGGACAGAAGTGAAATTGGGACTTTGACAGCAAGTCCACAGGGAGAGACTGGGTTTGGTTCAATTAAAAGATAAAGACCAGGATGAGGTGAGTAATGCAGGCTGGGAATGGGGAGGCAATGAAAATGAGGCAGAGATGAGGGGTCAGGAGTGGAGAAGAGGAAGGTCTCAGTCAGGGTTGTCTGTGGTGGGATGGAGCCGAAGGACCTGAGTTCTGGAGGAGGGCAAGCAAGAGGTCCTGTACCTGCTCAAGAACGCTTCCTTTGAAGGCTTAGGTGGAGCCTAAAATCCCAAGTTTCACTGTTTCTCTGCTGTCAGTAAAATAAGTGTCAGTCCTAGATTATAGAGACCTACATCCAAGGTATCTAAATGTGGCATCAACGTGTGAGGTGGGACTCTAAGCTCCCATCACAGTCAGAGAAGATTTTAGGAAAGGATTCAGCTGCCTAAATATCCAGACCTGCATCCACTTTTGATGCCTCAGAAAATTCCTCAAGGTGCCCTAAGATACCCAAATGACTGTAGACACCTACTTTCAGGCAACTGTGGTTCACCTGCGCTCAACTCAGTCCCAGGAGTCCAGAGAGATGCTCAAATGCAGACTGTGCAGAAGATGAGACACAGGTTCACATAAATGCTTGCATACAGATAACTAAATGTAAGTGTCTATGTCTGCAGTCTGCACCTGAGTGCCAATCCAAATGTTTGTGAAACCTGCAGGCATGGTATTTCTCTCAGCCTTCACTAATGTTTGGCCATAGAGTTGATGACAATGTTCTTTTGCTGTAAGTTGCTGTCCTAATTCAAGTGGCAGAGAACAAGAGTTTGCAACTACCCAGTGCACAACATGGGGAAGGAAGGAGAGGAGTGTGTTGCTCCATGAGGAACTCCTTTGCTGCACAACCTAGGTTCCTCCCCAGAGCAGGTGCATCCTGTGATTGAAAACAACAGCCGGTTGCCAGCATTGGCTTTCACAGCAATGGCTTGGATATTCTGCTTTAATATTCCTTTTTTCCCTCTTTCAGTCTTATATGCCATGTATGTTTAGAGTGTTTTCATGAAATTTAATTAGAAAGTTGGATGTGTGAAGCAAGTGATGCAATACTGAGGGTGGAGTAATCTTTGGAGATTTGGAGTCTTGCTGTCATCATTCAGCTCTTGTGCCAAATAAGTCAGCTCCAGCTGACCCAGCTGTAAATGGGTATTTGATGTTTCTGGCTAAGCAGTCAAAGACAGCTTTGACAAAGGCACTTAGATAATTCTCTTGTTGGATATAGCAGTTAAAGGGCCTTACTCTTGGAGGTCAGGATAGTTGGGCTCGATACTTGAATGTGGTACGGTGGACTGGTAGCATGATAAAGCTGTTTTCTGAGCTGAAGGCAGATGAGTAAGTGCTAAAGCAAAGCTCTCTGCTTTTTGTGTCATTCTAGTCTTTTGAGGCCTCCTAAGTGCTTATAGAGAAAAGAAATCCCTTAATGCTGACTGAACAGGCAAGTCTTAAGAGATGGAGAAAGAAAGAAGTTATCTGTCATGAGGGAGTAAATCTCTTTTGGGGTCCGTTTACATTCAGATTTTGTTTAATCACGGTGTTTCCTGGACTTGAAGAAAAGTAAGAGCAAGGTGAGGGGGAGTGGGCCATTCTTTCACCTTACCCCTTGTTTGTTAACCATGTGTAGAGCTCCCCTCTGTTACGCTCATCTTCCTTTTTCTCCCTCTATTGAAGTGCCTTAAAAGAAATTCCAAATTCTTATCCAGGAGCTGGAAGATTTAGGCTCATATATATTGAATATTTAGAACTCAGGTAAGCTTTCTGAGTGTGATTGTCATGTCTGCCTTAGGACACCTTGGATGTAAAGAGAGACTCCTCATCTCTGGTGAAGGGCCCATGCTTATTCTCCATGGGTTTTCTGGTGTGGTTACAGGACAGGAAATGAGCAGTTCCTCTTCTTGGGATCTGTAGTCTTGTCACAGTCAAAAAGAATGAGTCACCAAAGAAGTAGCCATGTTGTTTGAGTACATTCTGGAGTTCATGTTTTCTGTTCTGTGGCTTCTGAGCCTTTCCACTGCACGTGGATTATCTCTTCCCACTCATTCTGCCATGAGGGCAAGACACCTGTGTTTTTTACAAAAGAAAGCTGTCATTCCCACTCGACACAGGGCAAGAGGTAACGGGCACAAATTAAAACACATGGAATTCCATCTGAATGCAAGGAGACACTTTTTCACTGCGAGGGTGGTCAAACATGGGAACAGATTGCCCAGAGATGTTGCAGAGTCTCCATCTGTGGAACTATTTGAACGCCATCTAGACATAGTCCTGGGCAACCTGCTCTAGCTGACCCTGCTTCAGCAGGGGGGTTGGACAGGAGGATCTCAAGCCGCAGCTATTCTGTGATTCTGTGACTCAGGAGTTGCAGATTCCAGAAAATGGCAAATGCCTTTTGCAGCTTCCAGCAGAGCCCTCTCATTCAGCTTGCTTGGAAGGAGAGTGCCACTGCTTAGGGGGCTGAGTGAGGTGGCATTTTCTCTAGTTGCAGCCTACCAGTATGGTCCTTCTCACATCATTTCTCCTGTCAGGCCAGGTACTCTCCTTCCCCTTCTCCGTGTTCTGTGAACACCTATACCTGGAAAACATCATACCTGAGATGCTGGTATGCTATTTTCTAATCTGCTCCACTTTTGGAGCAGCATCACCTCTTTGCAGCTACCTCTCCACCTCACTGATAACTGCTGTTACACGGCAGTGTAACTTGTTTCCCTGAAAGAGAGGAATTTGTTCCCAAAATCTAGCCTGCAGCCTCTTACAACAACAATAGTAGTGATAGTGCTGGTCAGTTACTTTCCTTCCTGCTACTTAGATATGCCATGTCATTCAAGCAGACCTGCAGTACCTGTAGAAGAGTATAAAAGTAAGTACAGTACATGTAGGGCCTGGATGTTTTAAAGACAGGCAATGGACAGTTTAGCATTCATGCAGAAAAATGTTTTATTGTAGTGAAGTTACACAGGAGAAAAACAAAAGTCTCCCTGCTCCTGGTTCAAGGCTATGCTGAGCCATAAAAGGGGAGGTAAGTGCTAACCAAAACAAGTTCCTACATGTAAAAACAAATTGCACTTCCAGTCATTTTTACAAGGGTATAAGAACACTGCCTGGTATTTTCTTTTTTGTCTTTTTTTTTTTTTTTTTTTTTTTTTTTTAATGAGCTGCAGCTTTACCTATTTAAAGCTGGAATCCAAAATGTTTCCTTACAGGAGTTTTTGTTGTTTGGGTTTTTTTCCCCTCATAAAACTAAACCTGAAGATACTGTTATACTCTTTCTTTCTGCTTAGCCTGTCCAGTTTATTTAGACTAAAAGCACCTCAGGCCACATGAGGTTTACCTGATAGATTCCCATAATGACCTTGTAGGGCTTCAGTGGCTCTAAACCCAGGCTCGGTATACAACGCTAATGCTGGTTAGTGGTCAGATCATTCTCATCACCAGCAAGCAGGAAGAGGGAATGGCAGCAGGCACAGGGGGTTTAGGGAAGAGTGCTGAAGTGGCCTTGATGACAGAACAGCTCCTCCTCATTTGGGATAACTGCCAGCCCACTTCTTAATGCAGAAAATCAGCAAAGCGTTGTGTCAGCCTGGCACACACACATGACAAAAGGCATGGAGTCTGTGACCATACACAAAAGAAAAGGAAGGTGGGACAGGTTTTGGACCTGCCAACCTTTTAATTGTCCTTTCAGGGATACAACTACAACACTGTTTATCAACTACTAACTAGTTTTTCCACACAACAAGTTATGTACAGCATATTCACTTACATTTTTACATAATAATACACAGGTCTTCCCCACCACCACTTCTTGTGAAAGAATGTGACATGTCAAGGTGACAGACATTTCAGAAGAGCCTCAAGGAAAAAAAAAGTTCATGCAGAGCTAGCTTATTCTTAGTCTCTTGAAAGTAAAATCTTACAAAGAATGAGCAAGATGTCTGTTTTTACAATATTTACTTTGTACAGCACAAAAAGGAGGGACAGGCTTTTTAAACATAAGATTCCTTAGCATACTGGATCTGGTCTACCTCAAAAACTGGCTGGCTGCACCTCCGAGCCACATACTCAAGTTTGTTCTTTTGACAGGATTCAGACATGGCTCTCAACCGGTAGACTCCTGGGGTCACAGGTAAACTCACACGGGAGTTTATTCCCACAGTGATGCTGAGGGTTTCAGTTTCCACATCAGAATCCTTTGCTGCAGAAACTCTGCCACTGGGTAGATCTCTTAGAGCTGTATATTCTGTGTCCTCTGCACAGCTGCTGCATGGATGAGGCGGCAAAGCATCCTGGTTTGACACCTTTAGTCTCATAGTTTGAACTGTGAGATTGTGGGAGGGAACTTTAGTGGCCAGGCAGCTTTTAGTAGCCTCTTCATAGGAGGGTGGCCTTCCAGGATTCCTCTGGTCTACCTCTCTGAACACTTCATCAGCTGACCTGAAACGGGGCCTTTGCTGATATGCCACAGGCAATGGTTTGTCATCATCAGGGCTGTTCTCCTGGACAACTCTGCAGGAGAACTGATCTTCTTTCTTTGTGAAACTGTCTCTCTGAAAACCCATGTTTTTTCCAGGCCCCCAACTCTGAGTTTTTAATAGTGTTTTCCTGCGGTTTGCAAAAGAGAACGACATGGAATGCTTTTTGATCTCTCTGCTAGGCATACTGCAGTCTTCGGTGGCCTTGGTGGAAAAGGACTGGGGCCTATTTAAAAAGGTTTTTTTGGGACTAGAAGGCGAAACTACTGGGGAGCTGGTGAAGACCGAGCCATCAGAGCTCTCCAGGGAGCAACTGGAGGATGTTTTGGGTAGAGAGTCAGTTGATAATTGTGAAGGTAAGATCGCAAGCCGTTTCTCCAGTGCCTCCAACCCTAGCTGTTTCTGCTGAACTGGAAAATTGTCCTCACTTTTGTTTAGCTTCTGTTTCCTTATCCTGCCTTCAAGGCGGTTCTGGAAGGACAGGTCTGGCTCTGAGTATCTCCTGTCCATCGTGCTGATGTCATTTCTGAAATTAGTTAGTGAAGGGGCAGAGATGCTTGTTGGATTTCTTCTGCTCACACTAGTGCTTCTCCCTTTGGGCTGATCCATCGCAGAGGCACAGGGGCTGCATTCAGCTTCAGGGTCTGGGCTATCATAGGCAGAGTCATTCTGATGAGCAGCACATAGGTGTTCTGTGGGGAGAAACCACCTGTTAGTTTTTACTGACCATCTGAGGATGAAAGGGAACTATATGGAAAGAGTTCCTCTAGAAAAACACTGCAATAATGTATTGAACCCTCTGCAACTCTGTGTTTCCACAGATGTATTCCCATATCAAATTAAGGAATTTGACCCAGCAGCCCCAGTCTGTGACATCCCCAGTCCATTCTCATACCTGTGGAGCTGTCTGTGTGCTCCAGTGACTCCTCAGCCAAGGCACAGACAGACAAGGCAATGTCCTCCCCAAATATTTCTGAGCAGTTGTTTATGAGGAACTCCACCAACTCTGTCACCTGCACACAAAACCCAGTTTATTTCAGTCAAAAGGTCCGAAAACATGTTAAACAGTCTTTTCTGCTCCTGCCTGCTGTCTTTGTATGAAGGGCAGCATAGAGCAGGGTGGCTTCTGCCAAAATCATAGGATCATAGAATATCAGGCTGGAAGGGATCTCAAGGATCATCTGGTCCAACCTTTCTCGGCAAAAAATCCTAGCTTAAAGTCAGAGGGTGAGTCCACTCTGGAGGATGAGGCTTCATGCTGCAGGCTAATTGATCTGCCCTGATACAAACAAAACGCCATCAGCCACAGCTTCAGCCTCACTCTCCAGAGGGCCCGTGGGTGGCAATGCCCACCGGGTCTCTCTTGCTCTCTGCATGCAAAGTATTCAGGAGCTCTGATATGACGCAGGGGACTGCAGGGCAACTGCTACTTTTGCTCAGAGGAGGCGAGATGAGGGGCAGCCTTGTCCATCACATTGCAGGCACCTGAGCTCGGGGGCACTCCCAATCTCCAGGGGCGCTGTTTTGTTCAGCTTTTGCAATGGCGGTGGGGTCCCTATGGATGGCCCTGAGCTGCCATGAAGGGGTGGCTGCTTAGTGAGTTCAACGCACCTTGTCATTCATCTCCTTCTGCACTTCCAATGGGAGCATGTTGTCCATCTCTGGGCTCAGCATATTTGGGCCAACGCAGATGGCCAGATTGCTGGAGTCCATCCTGTTGGTTTCAGCGTTTTGGCTGATGTGGTAGAGCAGAGACAGCAAGTGCTTGAGCAAGACGAGGTTTGGTCTAGGCAGTTTGTCAGCCACCCTGCATGAACACAAACAAAATGTGATGTTAATTCATGGTGCAGCAGCCACTACTTCTTTATTTGAGCAAGTCTCAATTAAACTCAGACAGATGACGCTTCCTCCAGAGCGAGGCATGCGTGTGCTTTTTTCAGCGCTTAGCAGAAGTATCATTCAGAAATCCCCAACAGCAGCTGAGCGTGTGGTTAATTATGAGACCTTGAATTACAAGGTCTTGACTGAAAGGCAAGCATTACAGCAGTCCATGTCCTTGAGTAGATGAGACGGCATCAGGAAATGTCACTGGAGGCTTCCCGAAGGCACATCAAAGGCTGCGGTTGTGCTGTGCATCTTTCCAAGCACTCCCAGGCAGCCTCCACGTCTGCTCTTTCTAAAGAGCAAAACACGGCCGCGGTCTCCATGTGCCCGACTTCACTGCCAGCAGATGTGAAGGGTCCCTGCCAGTGCCTGTCCCACATTAGCTGAGACACTGCAGCCTCTCTCCTCTTCCTATGCTAGTTGTGTCGTAGGGCAATCTCAGATACCTGCAGGAAGTGCTGCTGCTAGAGCCCTCTAGACCAAACCCCATGGAGCAATAGCGAGCTGATATAAATGACAGGCTTTTAGGTGAGACCCTCGATTTCGGGAGGCGTCGCTGGCCTCTACCAGCCACTCCATCACATTGGGGCTGATTGCAAAACTTACTCTTTCAATTCTTCAATTTTTTTCTGCTTGCTTGGGTTCTCCAGAGCTTGCATCCACTTCTCATAGAGGTCGGCCGACAGGAGTTTGGAGGGAATATTTCGGAGGAAGTCCTGCAAGCCCAAGAGATTTAGATGAGGCTTTGGACACTAGCCCTGAGCACACAGGGAGCATCACTGTGACATGGGCTCACTAGGAGCCAGGCTGGCTTGAGCTATGTGACCATCAGCACTGGAAGAGCAATGGGGTCCACAAGAACATACCAAGTACACTTGCATTGGTGTAGGAATGGGACCCAGCTCTTAGCTGCTTTTTGTTCACCCATAAATCTCAGTATTTGTCCCTGGGGAGGGTGCTCAGGAGGAGGACAAAGTGAGTTTCCTGTGGGCATGCAGGAAATCAGCTTCGAGTCCCACCTAGGTCAGCTCTGGGCACTGAAGTGGGCCTGTGCAGATTAGCAATGCCCTCCCACCGCTGCAGGTCAGAGGAACTCACCTTCAAGCCCACTGCCAGCAGGTGCACAGATTTGCTTTTCAAATCAACATTCCCGCCTTTGTTTAGGTCCTCCTTCAACTCCTTTCGTGCTTTCTCATTGGCAGCTTTTCTGAATATCCCTTCTGTGGAAGGTCCTTTCATATACAATATAGCTAGGAGATCCTGCAGGGAAAAAAAGACAGTAATGGGAGAACAGTTACTTGGGTGAAGGAAGGTCCTTTAGCAAGTGAACATTTCTTTAGAAACAGAAGACAAATTGTCTGGAGGTACACTCTGCTTTAATTAGGTCAGTATCTAGTTCTTGCTCCAAGTAGATTACATGGGCAATAACATGATTTTCCCCCAACCCACCCTCTTTTTGGGCTGGTGAATTCCACTAACTTCAGTGGAGTCATCCCTGCTTCCTTCCAGAAGGAAACAAGGGATGGCTTAAGTCTTGGTTCAAATCCCCTCCCTCCCAAGCCAGGCAAATATTGCTTAGAAGAGACAAAAGCCTGCCTATTGGAAAAGCCAACTCAGTGGGAGAACTGTCACAAGACTGTTTTTATCCAGAAGATAGTGTTTAGGTATTTGTCGGTGGCAGTCCATAGCTGAACACTTTTTTCAGGGAAATACAGAAATCCTTGGAAGTTTATGCTGCTGAAAGATTCATTTAAATTACGTCTGTAGAATCACAGATGTTTATACTAAGGAGCAGATCTTCTCCTATTCCTGGTCCTGGGTTGTCTCCACTCAAAGTTACTTCCAGTGAAAGTTGGGTGGGCTGGACAAAACCCACAGACCTGACCCTTTCTACATCTGGGATGGGCCCTGAGCTTATCAGAACTGTGTGTGGAGGGGAAACACCAAAATCATTCATCTCCTGGGTGCTGCCGCACAAGTACCAGGGATCCTGCCCCACACTGGAAGCCAGAGGTATGATAACTGTATCGCCACGTTTGCTCACCTGGACTGGTTGGGGCAGTGTGTCATCATCCCCACAGATAATTGCCAGGGGCTGGCCAAACAGAGCGATTTTGGCACCCGAGTCTAGCTGCCCTGGGGAATTCCCATTGGTAGAGCTTCGTCTCAGAGTAAATGACTGCGATATCACCTTCTTTCTTTTCTTTGTTCCATCTGCTGCAAGCAAAAGGAAAGCAAAAAATCAATTTTTAAAAAAAACCAGAGCGCACTATGCAGCCATTCATCTGTGTGCAGTGCAGAGATGTATGTTGAAACAACTCAAACTAAACAGGGAGAAACTGAAAGACAACTAAGTGGTTACTAAGGAAACAACTGCCTAAACTGTAAAACTGTGACCATCCCTCTAATGACACCACCTTTCCTGTTTTTGAGGGTTTTTTTTTTACATTCTAGTCACTGTTTCTTCTTAGAGAGTGGGAACATACAAGGCACAGAAATAACAGCATTTACAGAGATTTTTGATATTGCAGCGGTTTCCGTGATAACTATCTAAGGCAGATAAGTCACTTGGGCAGCTGGCAATGACAACAATTTTCACTATGTGGTCTGACTGTGCCCCAGCCTTAGGGCAAGAGTGGAACTAGGGGTTCCTGCTTTTCAGCCTCTTTCACAGGCTGAAACGAAAACACACGGCTCCAGTTCTGCCAGCTTCAGAGCCAGCTCTAATGATAGTGGTCCTGCTAGAGCTAGTGCTTGCCCCTGCCAGCCAGGCAGTGGAAGGTGATACTTGCTCCAGAGGATGGGAGCATCACAGCAGGACCTCATTGGCTTCAGGGTCAGAAATCTCTTAGCAAGGGTTTTGCATCTGCATCTTAAAGAGGAGGGCATGCTAGGCATTTGGAGATGATGGCTGTATTGGGATGAGGTGTGGCTTTTTTTCCCTTTCAGACACAGTGAGAGAAGGATCCTTTCGCTAGAAAGCTTTCTAAAGGAGTTGCCTTCTGCAAATTTCCTATAAAGGACTTGCCTTCTACTCCAAAATGAAGTTGTCTTATGCAGATGAAAAGTTCTCAGGACCTGTGTTTGTGGCTTAGCCCAAGTCCTTGGTAAGGAGGGGTTAAAAGCTATGGGTGTCATATAAAATGTTTGCTTCTGATACTCCTGAAAGATGGTCTGATATGATGGTCTGCTCCAAATCCGACCCTGCCCTGCTTATGGTCTCCTCTGAGTTGTTTACAGGTGCTGAGGTTTTGCATGGCAAGAGAAAACAAGTGCTGTTGCTGCTGCCAAGAGGGTTTATTTGCTCTGGCGTGCAACCGCTGGTAGCTGTACTCGCTTGCAGTGCCACACCTCAGTGGTGATGCTTGAGTGAGAAGGGAGCACATTTACTTCCCGTTGCTGCCAGGGAACACAATGAAAAGTGGCTCTGAGGAGCAGGGAACAGGGATACAAGACCTCTGGCACTCAACACCGTCACCTCTGCCACTGAGCATAAGGGAAAGAGGTCATTTGCAAATGCGTAGCACTCCAGGGGTTAAGCCATCTCCTGGATGGGGCTGAGGGCTGTGGATTGCTCTCAGGGAGGTGAAGTGGGCAGTTTTGGGTGGTTTTGCAGAAGCGGCAGCTAGCAAGCATTATATAAGAAGGCAGTTCCTCAGTTTGTTTTTAAAACTCACCAGTCGAGTTGCAAAGTCCGTCTTCAGTGTCTGCTGGAACCAGTGGAGGACATTTCTTGGCAGCAGCCTGCAAGAAGCGTGTTGGAGTTACAGAGCTGCCACCAGCAGCGAGGGCCACCAGTGAGTTGCTGCAGCTCCTCAGAAATCTGTGGGATGCTCCAGGGAATAACCAGAGCCAACCTAACACCTGCCGGAGAGGTGCCTCGGTCCAGGAGTGACACTGCCTCGCTGCCCAGTAGAGGGGTTTGTGGTAAACCCTGCAGCCAGCCACCCCAGACCTGCCTGGCAGGTCACAACCCCATGCTCTTTCAGGCTGCTTTTCTGATCCAGAGAAGCCACAGTTGGACACAGCCTGCCCTTCTGTGTCCTCCCCTGGCACTGGAGATTTCCTCCCAAACTTCTCCAGTGAGCCTTGATGGCTTCGGAGCCTCCCAGATTCCTGAGCAAAGCTCCCCAGGAGCCCCGGGAATGCACTGGCTGCTCACAGTGATGCCCAGGTCTTTCTGCACAGTGCTGCACGGAGTTGCCTTCAAAGGGTTCTGCCCGCTCGTGGGTAATGGTAGGCAGCGGGTAACGGTAGGTAGCGGGCAGCTCCTGCAGGGACCACCCGCACTTTGCTAAGATATCTCACATCAGTACCCAACAAGGATCACAGTAAAGGTAGCAGCTGCTTACCTCTGACTGACACTCGATCAGACTCTCCATGTTCCCCGCATTTAGTGTCTTTGACTAGGCAAGAAAACAAAGACACTATGTGAGTAACTGAATGCTATGGTTTAGAAATCCGAGCTTTTAAAAATCACTCTGTTGACAGAGCTGAAACAATAAAGACACTCACAGTATTACAGCTGCTTAACACTTTCATTAGGAGTTTGATCGGGGGAGCTCTGGACACTCTGGTTTCCTTTGGTCCTTTTGTTTGCCTGTTTATTGAACAGGGAATGGACAAAGAAAGAGCTTTGTAAAACTGCACCCTTCTTGTCTTTCTCCCCTACAAGCCAGTCTAGCATTTAAATATGATCCTGAACCAGCAAGATACCCCACACAAGTCAATCAAAAAGCCCTTCTCTGGAAGGCACTCAGCCCTGCTGCTCTATTTGCCTCTTGATTAAAACAGAAAAAAACCAGCTTTCCATTTTTAATCCATGCAAAAAATGAGCAAGTGGTGACAGCTACATGAGGTTATTGTTAATCTGCAAACACAAGGCTAAGCAACTCAGTCAGCTCTGCCCACGAGCTATACTTAGGAGTGGGTGCACCTCTCCCCCATCTATATTTTTGTACATGTCTGTACAGCTGTGTCTGGAGCACTCCACTGACTTCAACTGCAATGCCACAGATTTAATCCCAGGGAGTACTTACCCAAGGAGTGAGTCCAGCCAGAGCTCCTTCACCTCCCGCGAACTGCAGAGGAAAGGAGAAACAGCATCACTCCCCACGGCTACTAATCCTGTGGATGGAGGCAGGCGACTAAACAGTTCTACCCCACGAGTGGTGCCTTATACGCAGAAGGGGCAGGTGGAAATTCACAGACAGGAAGAAGCATCATGGGGCAGGACTGAGACGCTACAAAATTTCTGGCTTCCTCTTTCCTTTTAGAGGAGGTACTTTTTTTTTTTTTTCCTTAAAGAAAAAAAAAAGCGCCCTTGTAGCTGTTATGGATGGAAAAGATGAGACACTTGCCAGGTAAAGGTTCCATCTAGCATCACCAGCATGAGGTGGGATGTGCAGAGGGGGCTGCAGTGTGGGCAGCTTCTCCTTACCGTTAAAGGGCAGTGGGTGCCGTCTGTCCTTTGACTGCTCAGAGACCTTAGATTTTGCAGTTTAAAGACGCACCACCAGATCAAGTTACACTATGAATAGTTAAAAAGATAGGGGAGTGGAATAGCCAAAACTCAGAGAAGTGTTTTTGTATATTTTTTTAAAAACTAATGGCAACAGTTTACTGTCTGCAAGCAGATGTAGACACACACTTTGCTGGTGCCAACTAGTTCTTGAGATTCTAAGCATTGGACTTCTATAGAAGAAGTGGTGTTATGTAATAATATGGTAATGTACAACAATATGTAATAAAAAGTCTTGCTTAAAATATGTCTTAGTAAGAATTATGTGTCCAAGTAATAAAGTTTAATTCAACTGAAGAGATCAAAAATTCCAGGAAAAATCTACCTCTGCTCTCCCTGTACCTCTTCATGGTCTGACTCCCCCCAACCTGCCAGCCCGGGCACATCAGGAACATAAGGACAACAGTACCACTGGCACTACCAGGACATTATGAAAATTCATCAGCGTTTGATGTTAAATGCGTGGTATTAGTTCTACTCATTCGTTGACAGAGGCAAATTAAAACCTGGTATTCTGGGTACTAGTCTTTTGATCTAGTGAAAAAGAGGGCCTAAGGCTGAGAGTCAAAGGGTTGGGAACATTTCAGTGGTGATTTAAGTGAAAAGCATCCTTGTAAAACTGTGGTCTCTCTGCTGCTTCCCCTGGTGGATACTCTGTTTCACGTGTGTAGGGGACAAGGATGTGTCATAGCACAGCTCTTTGCAGATGTACGTTACGGCTACATCCGCTGCTGAATTCACCCTGAAAGCCGTTCTTTGCTTAACCACGTCAGTCCTGGCCCATGTAGTATTGACCCCAGGTTGTCATGCAAAAGAGGCAGGCGGTCTCAGCTCGACTCTGGCAGAAATCCAAGGTGCAAAATCCACGTTTGGTTAGACAGAGATGTGTCCAGAAGGGCAAAAGGAGAGCTGCCCTGCGTTTGCAGGGGAAGATGGTGGAGATGACCTTTCAAGTCCTCCTGAGGCCCATCATTTCCATGCTCTTGTAGAGACAGGGGTCTGTAGACTTGTTTAGGGCTGAAGCTTACAGGAATCTAAATCAATTAGTCTGCAGGCCTGTGCATTTAACACTGATCTTTTACTCACTGCTGTAACTGATTTTTTGTTAATTAGCAGTCCTGTGACATCTGTCATTTCCCTACTAAATTCCATGGGTCGATGCACGTTTTTGCAGAAATATTGTCATTCTGCATTGTGTCCTCCTAAGAATTTCTTCCGAGGCTTGCTGGCAGCTGCAGCACCCCTGCTGACAGTCCCAGCAGGATTTCTGGGACAAGGGGCATCTATTTTTCAGTACATCTTTTAAATGTGTATCTAAACATGTCTGTCTGTTAAGTATCTTGGAGGCTTAGGGGACCTGTGCAATTCAGTTCTGCCTTGCCCTCACTTCCAGCACCATTTGCAGATGTATTTCTGAGCTCAGTCTGTTCCACAATTAAGACACGGGGTTTGATCTGGAAAATGTGCGACTCGTGAAGAAAATGGGAGTTTAATGGATGGTGATTAGCCGGGCCAGAAGCTTAGATTACAAAGAGAGCACAGCTGTACACAGGACATAATGCTTTGAATTTCCCAGGAGGAAAAGATACAGTAATGGGTGGTGTATTGATAGCACGTTACTAGACTGTCTGTTGGCACATACTGCTGTATCTCTATCTAATTAGTTCCCATCTATTAACAGTTATGGGGATATAATGGCCATTGTATGTGGAAGGTATNAGCGTTCATTTTTTACAGCTCTTGTATGGTTTGTATCACAAACACTTAACTTGTGCCAAAATTACTTTAAAGCAGCTTATTTCATTATGGACAAACATGCCCCATCTGAATAGCAGACATCCTAAAAAGCTATGGTTTGGTGGAGTAACTGTACGGTTGCACAGAATGAAGCTTGGCTGTATTTGTGAAAAGCAGTAAGCGAGCATGTGCAGAGCTGCGTGCAGGGTCCCAAGGTCAGAAGAGCTGCTGCGCCAGGTGGGTGAAGACAGGAGGACCAGCACAGCGTGAGCTGCCCTCACACCTACCAGCCAGAGCAGCTTCACAGCTTCCTCCACCAGTGTGTAAAGGGTAACATAGATGTAGCTCCCAAAGCCCGTCTCCGCAATGAATATTAACAGAAAAGGCCTGCCATATGGGTTGTTTACAAATGAAGGTCCCTTACATGAACAGCTTCTTCCTGAAGAGACCGATTCCTTCTCTACCACCCAGCTCTGCTTTGCAGACTCCGAGCCTTTGCCATGGTCTGCCCCTCAGTTTGGTACAGATCTTATATCACGATGCAGTAGAGTACAATGTTTTTTTCGTACCACAGTGTACAGTACAATGTGATTTTGTACCACAGTACTTGCCCTTAGGGCAGGCAGAGTGGATGGCAGATGGCTTGGGCACCCCTGGCGCTGTTTGCAAGGTGATGTGTTTCTCCCACACCATCCCTCACTAAGTGAATGCACTCTCCTTCAAAGACACAGGGACGTTTGCACAGAGATCAGGGCATGGGAGGGGGGGGGACTTGCAAGGGTTTTGTAGGACTAGCCTGTGTATGAGCTCTTCCCCTCCTGTACATCAGGTTGCTTCCCTCAGTTCTGCTGAGGTGCTTTGCATTCACTGGAGGGAAAGCAGGAACGGGGAGGTCCTGCAGAGCAGCAGACCCTGGGTAAATCCAGGCCTCTCGGGACTGGCTTTGTTCCTTGAGGTGTGAAGCATTTTCCTTGTAGAAGCCGGGACATCAGATTGATGCCTCTGCTTCCCCCTGGGCTCAGGCAGCCCCTCTCCCCTCCCAGGCCATGGCTGCTTTTGTGGTCCACTCCCAAGCACCTTGTCCAGCCAGGTTTTGGAGAGAAGGCTTATATAGCACTTGCTGCCGACACAGACCAAATGGTGATTTTCCCCTTTCTGTGAGCTACAGTCAACCTAGGCGTTTTCTCCTCTTTTCTCCTCTCTCCTCTTACACTGTGGCTCAGTGAAGGACCCCAGACCGTAGCAATGAAGGGGCAGCACTGGTTGGGAGGAAAAAGGAATAAGGGTCTGACAGTAAGCAAAAGAACAAAAGAACGAATCTGCTGTGGCTGGTAAGTGTCTGTTTTTCTTCTCTCAACAAACCACAAATGGGAAAATCCCAGTCACAGCTCACTTTTGTTTATTTCAGCACTGCTTTCACAAATATTTGACATGATGGCTCTTAGAAATGAGGGAGTGTGTAAATGAATCCTGAAACCCGCCTTTGCCCTGTTCTCATACCAGCAAGGATGCAGCAGGAGCATAGCTGTGAGAAGGGTACAGCAGGAGGTGCCTGGAGCAGTGACTCTTTCAAGCCCATATAGAGCAGAAAGAGCCAAGTTCTGCACTGCTGCCTCTCCATGTGGAAAAGGGGTTGTACCACAATTGTGGTCTCCCGGGCAATGATAGGAACATTTATCAAAATAAGGAAAGCAATTATGCCAAAGTCAGAGAGTTGTTGGGTTGGGTTTTTTTGGAAAGGAAAGCCCTGCACGATCTGTCCATGGACTCAAAGAACAGGGAGGTGTGTGGGTTGCTGAAAAAAGTCACATTTCTACCTGCCTTCTGAAGGCAGCTCTAATTTCCTACCGCTTTCCAGAGTGTGTTGCAGATTGCATAGGCACAGTTCAGGGTTTCATCACAGAAAAGACGGCAGCCTGAGCTTTAATCAGGGCAGTCCCTACCCCCTCCATGTAACAGTTGAGACCGAGATCCATCAACCCAGCTGGTGCTGAACTCCTACAGTTTTAGTCGGGTGGGACCTGGGCTCATGCTACCCTGCCTTTGGAAAGTGAAACCCACTGGCAGTTTTTCCCAGCTCTGCTCTGCTGATTTTTGTCCTTAATCAGACATCAAGGTTAGATTGCAATGTGGGGTAGATTGCACCACCCTTCTACACACTGGGTTACTATTGCACAGGAAAAAGTTACAAATCAAAAATATCATAAATACAGCCCAAGGCTTATTCTATGCCCTTCCCATGACACCCTTTTGGTTGCATTTGCTTTGCAGGATGGTTTGTTTATTCTTTCATGGGTGCTCCCCCCAAGACTAAGTTGGCAGCTCTAACGTTTTTTACCAGTCATCAGCTGACTGGTTCCAATGGGGGTGTTTTAGCTGTGAAGGGCAGGCGTATGTCGACCATTTTTCCAAAGGGTCTGCGCTGGTGTTCAGTCGTGTCTGAATTCAGCTGGCTGTTGTATCTCGGCTGCGCTTGGGAATCACTCATTCCTTGGGCTCCCCAAGGTGGCCAGCACAAAGGAGTCTGGGAGTTGAAGTTGCCCATCATTTCTGACTGAGTGGATGCAGATCTAAGTCTTTGCTGGCTTACAATAAACAACAAGATAATAGAGAATGTGTGTAGTTAAGTCTGAATTCTATTCTTTTCAAGATTTCTGGTTGAAGGTACTCAAAAAGCATTGAAAAGTGAGATGCTACTCACTTTTTTTGTTACTCCAGCAGGTTTCTCACCTGTTTTGCTTCTTTATGTTGTTCATTTGCAAATCAGAAACTGAGATGGTGCTTTTCTACCCAGTTCGTTTGCTCTCAGGGACAAATTATATTTCTTACTGAATCCAGAGAGGTGTGAATCTTGATTCTGCTTTTCAGGATGAATACAAATGTCTTCTTTTCAATTTTGGTTGATGTAGGCTTGTATTTCTCCTACTTCTGCACCTTGTGTTTTGCTTTGAATTTCAGCATCAAAATGATCTCAGATCTCAAAATGAGAATCAGTGGAAACCAGAGGTAACCTGGATTTCACACCGAATTCTAACTTGCAGGTGATTTTCAGGCATAAGTCATCTCACTTTCACACAAAAGATGATCTGCAGACTGCCAATGGCCTACGAGCCAGTCTGGAATAAGACCAAGAAAATTTGGCCTGAGTGTAATTTTGGGTTTCATTGTGTATGTGTCCCATTGATACAAAAACTAGAAAAGAAACCCAGGTTTAGGAGTGGCAAGACCTTACAACTCCCCTGGTAGAGCGGGAGCTGCTCCAGGCACAGCAAGCGCCCATGGCCATGAACACAGCTGTCATCGTAGGTGCCCAGGAGGAACAACCAGAAGTAGTTGGAATTTCCCCATCGTTCGCCTCCAGCTGGCCTCTTCTGAGCCCCAGTGATATGATGGGAATATCCCCAAACTCTTCATCATAGTGATGGCCTTGTGAGTTTGTCATTCCTGTGTTGTACCTGCTTCCTAAGTAATAAGTAGAACTGCCAGTAACCAGATCCTCATCACCACTAAATTAACCATGGATGGGAACATTTATGACCACACACCTGGACTCCATTCTCCAGGCAAAAGCAATGTCAGGCAAGGCAAATCGTTCCAAGCATAACTCTGCTGGCTGCAGTTAAACTCCCCTGAGCACATTTGACCCCATACTTTGGAAGAGTTATTTGCTGTCATGCCCTCTGTCCTTGTGCATGCACATCCACACACAGCAAAATAAAATGTTCTTCTGCAAAGTTTTGGCCACCCATCAAAATCAAGATGATAAATTCGAAACAAACATCTCCATATTAGCTGGTGATTGCCATATTGTTGCTACTAGCAACAGCTGCCCTATTAGTGTTTTATATAAACACTCCACTTTGGTATTGCTATCCCATTTTAAAGCAGGACTACCTTATGAGGATTTCAGAAAGCAAATGCTTCCTATGGCATGGGCTCTGCCTTCTGCCAGAGGGCACCACGAGGTCTCTGGGCAAACGGGACTGTCGCTACTGCCACAGAGGGGACACGCAGAGGGTGGAGGTGCTCCGCACTGCAGCTGCTGTGGGGCAGGGCAAGCCGGCCTCGGGCCCCAGCACCGATTGGCACAACTGGGGGGTGGCGAGGGCTGCCCCGCCCGGAACCAGGGCAGCCAGGTCCTCGCCTCCACGTTTGCAAAAGCACGGTGACTCTTTCAGGCCGGGAATAAGAGAGGAATTCCCACTCTCCAGAGCAAGCAGCACCTGGGATCGCCTGCTAGCGAGAGTGGGGTGGGGGCAAGAAAAAATGCTTTTGAGGTTGAGTTCAGCTATATCAGCTCATTGCTGGAGAAGGCTCGGCTTGAAGGCCAGGCTGTCCTGTTCAGGCCTGCATTCCTGCAAAGTTGGCCATTAATGACTGCTGCTGCCATGTAGACCAGGTGCTGTTATGGCTGCATTTGCTTATTCCACTCGTGTGTGCCTGCTCTGAACCCTGCCTTTGCTTTCAGATCTGCAGTCACTGCACAGAGATGACAGTAAGGAGTATGTAGAGAAGGCACCTGCACGCCACCATGTCCATTTCCCCGTTCAGTGATGGCTGCAGCTTGAACAGAAGATTTTGTTCTCCCTTGCCACTTCCTTTTAAAGGTTTGTTTGTGCTTTGTTTGAGCTTTACCTTTTCTCCCATTTATCAGATGAGTATGTTTCTTTGGGATTTTTCCCTCTAAAAACAGTCGTTGTGTGTGGTCTTATGGTCATGAACTGCCTTATTTAGTATTAGCAAGAAAGTTTGGAAGGGGAGGATATATCTTTAACCAGGCCAACTGATACAGGTGCAAAACCTTTCCTCAGGTCTGAAAAGAAATGCCCGTCTTCAATCTAAGGACAAGTTGAGAAGAAATGCTCTGAATTTTACTAGATACATGGTTACTTGTTGAGATAAGATAGGTACCCCAGAAGTACCTCAAGAAGGGTCTTTTCAAAGACAGATTGAATCCTCTTACCTTTAGGCACCGTAAGATATGAAAATGCTAAGCCAAAAGATGTACAGTCCAGAAACTGCGGTAACATTTGTGTAAACCAAAGACCATATTGCTACAGAGAGTCTTGGTATTGCTTCTGCAATGCCGTGAACCGCCCCTGTCCCCTCTGCAGCAGTAGCAACAGTCCCGTTCGCCCAGAGACCTCATGGTGCCCTGTGGCAGAAGGCAGAGCCCATGCCATAGGAAGCATTTGCTTTCTGAAATCCTCATAAGGTAGTCCTGCTTTAAAATGGGATAGCAATACCAAAGTGGAGTGTTTATATAAAACTAATTGAACTTAGTATTCAGAGAGTAAAAATGGACACTCATTATCCTGTAAGTTATGCCAAAACTAGGATGCTGGTACATTTGCAAGGGGGTCCTACTTCCATTTGGTAAGTAACAAGGCAAAGTGCCTATTCTTACTGCATTATACACAGATCCCCAGAGTGTATCTTTCAAACATAATCACCTGGAATTATTAGAGCTCTAAGTTAGTCATCTCCAATGCTATACTCAGGAAAAACATTTGCTAAACTCAGACACTGAAATACAACATATCACTGTAATTGACTCCTGTCTGTGCTATTTTAGAAGAGCCAGATGTGCTAGAAGAGGAGTTTGAGAGGCCTGCATTATGTCCCAGTGGTTGTCCCTCCTCCCTGCAACATTTCTGTTTGCTTCCAGAACCAAGCATTCCCATAGTTTTCTTTGGACAAGAGTGTGCTGCAATATAAACCTGTCAAAACTGTGAGACTGACATGAATAAACAATGCAGATAATATTTCTGTACTGACTTTAAAGGAAAAATCCTAATGAATGTCACAAGCATGGAAAAAGTCATTACTTTAACAATTGAACAGGCTTACTCATCAAACGTACAGTGCTCAGTAATCCCCCTATTAGGGAATTTTCAGACTAACCAAAAACTGTAATTGCATCTTTGCATCAGGGTTTTGTGGGTGAACCCCAGTAGATACTTTGTTTTGCCCTTTGATTTTCCACATAACATCTGAAGGGTAGCTTGCCTTCTTTCTGCCTCAGTTTCTCATGAATGATGTGCCAAAAATAAAAGGTCACTGCACTGCATAAGGTGCTTTGATACCTTTTGGTGAAAAGTGGTACATACAGGAGAACCCAGTAAAGAGTTTGGCAGCTGTTGCCTCTTCTGTCTCCTATGTGCCACGTAGCAAAGAAAAGACCTTAATTTTAGCCTCAGTGGCAAATCTTTGACAAATGAAGGCATTTTAAATGCATCGCCTCTGAGGACAATATGTTATTTTTGGGGCGTTACTTGTGTCCCTCAAGGTCTTTGCAGTTCTACTTAGCACATTGAAATGCAACAGTCACCTTCTGGCTAGATCAAATACTCACTTATTTTAAGCATGCAGCTTATTGTCAGGAGGAAATATAACAATGTCACAATGAAATAACCATTCAATATGGTAACTGAACTAACTATTTTATATAGATTCTGTAATAAAAATGTTTCTGAGCATAACTCCCCTCCCTTTGCCTGACCTCTGGGAAGGGATCTGACATGGGTCAGACCATGCATGGTCACAGTAGAGGCTATGCTTTAAACATCAGGCAGATAGTGGGATATGGTGTCACACGATGTCTACATGCTGTTCAAGGAGCTACTTCCTTCAAAATGAGCTTGGGAAGGTCCACGTGGCACTGCAGTCATTGCAACCGCTGTGTACCTTCAAGCTCCTAAGGAGGCTCTTAGCCTCCTTAGCAAGAAAGTTTGCAAAACCCCTTAGCAAAAGGGGTATAATTCTGCATGGGGCTGAGGGGCCTCAGTGGCAGCTCCTCAGAAACCCCCGGTCCACAGCTATCCTCTCTAAGACATTGGTGTCTAACTTCTTGCATGCAATATTCTTTGTCCTCCAATTTTTACTCTCCTATGCCAAATTCTTTATCTTTAGCCATGCAGAACTTCTACCAGATTTAACTGGATTTAGTCCTTTGTATGCTTTTAATCTTGGGCTCCTAGTCTTGCAGGCAAGGCATATGTGACTGCACACCAGGTGTTTTTCACTCCTCTATCACCCCCAGTAACTTTTAGTCTCTACATTAATTTCAGTCACAACAGGCAAGTGAGCAACTCTTCCCCAAGCCAGTGCATTTCCTACAAGCATTTTGGAAATTAGTGGGTGGTGGGGATTTTTTTTCCATGAGAAAAAGTCATTAAACAATCTTGGGTGGCTAATCAGCATGTGCATCACAGCCACTCGGTCACTGTGCCCATAGCTCTGGGCTAGCTGTGGTGTGCCTGCTGGAAACGGCATGTAATCATGGTGGAGATCAAGGTCTTTGCAGAGAGGTGGATCAGGATACAAAGGACACAAGCCGACAGGAAACGTCACACGGTTCCTTCCGCTGTTCCCAGAACAGCATATGCAGATTTTCAGATAAAGCTTTGGTCACTGTGTTCAGGTTTTGGGCTACAAAGATGAGGAAACGGAGGGTGGAAAGTGGTTAGATGGACAGCCCATTCTATCGATCAGCAAGGCCTGTGCCACGGTGTGCCTCTGTCATCAAATACATGTCTGGAGGGCTGTCAGAATATACAAGAACTTCTTGCATATTCAACATACAAGAAGTGCTGAAGGTAAGAGGTAGCTGCCAATTTTCATAAACTTCATATTTAATCTTCTAAAAAAACACAGGGATGGTGACTGGAGGGATGTGTGTATGGAGGTAGACTTCTTGCTCTATATCCTAACAACAAGCCAGAGAACATCCCTTTCCACCAGTGTGACTCCGTCTGTGTGAACACTGAGGTGTTCAGAGTGTATCAAAGCACTTGATTCAGTTCATCACTTTTCAGCAAAGAGCATAGACAAGTGCTTAGCTGAACACACTGAGCTGGAGTGTGAACTGAATACACTTGGTACAAAGACAGAATCATTGCTTTATCCTTGTAATTAATAGGTTTGTCCCTTTCCTCTACTCTCATCATAAACAAATGAAAATCAATGGCATTTCGGCTTATGTATCACTTCAGAGCTTGAAATTCCCCTCTTCCATTTTCAGTACCCTGGGGTACCTAGTCAAGAGACAAAGGCCCATTTTATACCCCAAAGATTACTTATTTTTACAGTGGGGGAAGAATCCAATAACAAATGGGAACAATATCCTCTCTTTGGTCAACCAGTAATTTTTGCTTAGTGTACCTTAGAGAATTTTGGCTGGGGTTTGGCCAGTGTTCTATGTAGGTAATGCGATTTTAATGAATGTAAGGAAAAAAGATGCCTGTATTTTCCAGTTTAGTTTCTAAATGCTGAATTATGTTGTACTGATTGAAAAAAAAAAAAACTTTCATCAACTTGAAAGTAGTTGCTTAATTTCTTACACAGAGGTAATCCTCCAAAAGGAAATTACGGTCAGACACTGTGGTTGTTTTTTTCTCTTCCTTCTCCTTTTTCCTTCTTTATTATTGCTTAGCAGATCCTAGTTTTAGTTCCTCAAAATGCAGTTTTTGTTGGTTCTCTTCTTCTCAATGCGTAAGATACCACTAGTTTTGCAGAATGAATTTTCCCGCCAAAAATGCCTTCCCTCACAGCGGTTTGTGCGGCTGTTTCTGTATCCATGTAGATAGAACTGAGAAGTTATAAGCTTTATATATAAGCTCCTGCAGCCTGGCTCTCCGTGCACCCCAGGTATAAAATGCCACCATTCTGATTTAGGTGGCGTTCAAAATTAAACTGAGGTGACAACAAGAATGGGAAAAAATCCCACGCTTTTGGTGTCAGATTGTGCCTTTATGAGAGAACACCTATAAAAGCCTGCTGTCAGGAAATATTCTATCACTTTTAGTAAAAATTTCTGTCCTCAAAACAGGGAATTTCCATTAGAAACCACAGACTCTTTCACAATGATACACATGTATGAGGGCTCTACTTTATACGGTCAAGGTACCACCCTCGTCTCTGTTCCTTAGAAGAGAAGAGGGGACGGAAACAGCATTTGCCCTCTTGTGGGATTTTACCTCCTTGGCCATGACTTCTGCGCCGTCTTGGCGGGAGGAGGCTGGAGCTGACCTTGGCGGCTGTGGGGAACGTTGTGACGGGGAGTTACCACTGAGGGCTCTGGTGAGGAAGTGGAGTCAAGGACCAGATCCTCAAAGATACTTAGGGACCTATTGCCTTTTTAGTCACCTACTTACCCTGATTTTAAATAGGATTTGGGAACATAACTGCCTTGGCAAGTTTTGGATGAGATCAGTGTCAGGGAGAGGGTGGGCAGGCTCTGGCAGTGTGAGGTGTAACTCCTTTCAGTTTGCTCTTCTTCATGACCACTGTGCATGGAGCATGGCTGAGAGAAAACTAACCTGTTCTTGGGCAGTGTTTTTCATTGTGATCCCTTTTATTTTCAGTACCAGTGAAAGGAGGTACAGAGAGTCTACATGATGCATTCCCCAAATCATTTCTACAGAAAACAGATGGTAAAAGCATGACCTAGACTGCATCTGATAATTACAGAGGATGGATTTAATATCAGGATGCTTGCCTGGAATGCCAGGTCTGGGGATACAGAGAGAAAAGGGACAGGTTTTGATTTGTGTTGTCACAGAAATATTGCACAGGAATGCTGCAAAGCTGGGGTTCAGAGACGAGTTGCTCCAAATGGTGCTTGAATCAAGTTTTAGTCAATGACTCATCTCTAAAAAAATGAGTATGATTCAAAGATCTACTACCAGCCAAAATCTTATGAATGAAGAGATTTCATTGTGTCCCTAGTGGAACTCTGCTCTGAATGAACTCCGCCTTGGACTTACTTATGGGGCCACAGCAAGACGTTTCCTTTAGTGTAATTTCCTTTACTGTAAGTGGGCACCAGATCACTGAGATCCTTTGGCACATCTCCACCACGGTGGTGTATAAACCTTTAAGAGGACTTTGACATGCTAATAATCTTGTGCACAGGCAGAAGCCATTCCTTCTCCACAAACTTGATGCATTAAAAGTGATATGCATGACCACAGGAAAATGAGGAAGGTACCATTTTCTTTAATAAGTAGTGTTATAATGCAAAGTGTAAAATATGAATCCTGCTAAGGTCTTGCGGGAACTCAGGAGGTGTTTGGATCTGCTCACAAAATATGCAACAATAACAAAAGTGTAGAGAAAACAAGAAACCATCCTATTGTGTTGGCTGATTATGCATAACAGCACTTGCACATGTCATATTTGATTTGTACTACAGACTCCTCAGTCATCACTGGGCCTCACCCCATCATTGATGGCTAACCTGATTCCTATTAACCAGCTGTCCTCCAGGAGAGTGAGCGTCCACTGACACTTCTCTGAACACCTCAGGGAACGGGTACGCTTCAACTTAAGAGCAGCTACTAACAAATCTTCAATGTATCTGCTGACTGTAGTCCTCTTTAGAAAGACGTTTTAAGGGGGCATTGATTGTGATCCCTGTTTTTGCTATATATGAATCTTACACTCTTTCACCTGAAGGACCTACAAACCTTCTCAGTGTCTTTGCTGTTCAGCATATGGAAAACTATAGAGTGACAGAAATACCTTCGTGTTATTTTCTTAAAGTCCACCCGTCTTTTGGGGACGTGGAAAGTACCAAACATTGTCAAAGACCTTCCCAAGCTTGGGTTGCCCTGGAAACGCTTTGCTGGCCTGTCCAAATAACAACTAAATGCAGGAACATTTAAGGCCAAGTTCCCATCAGTACCAATCCAGCAACAGCAGCAGCCGCCATGCTGAGAACATCTGACAACTGTCAATACAGCTGCAACACAGCAGGGAGATGGGAGATGGTTTAGTCAGTTGAACAGCTTCCACCTGAACTGCAGCACATATTGCTCCTGGGCCCATGAGATGGGGAGGCAGCAGTGGACAGAGATGCTGGGTGAGGAGCTGGCTGACTCCTCAGATGCAAATATACATCCTTATCTTTGAGAGAGCAGCCCTCATTTGGTGCAAGCCACCGTGACTTGTTTTTGACTCAACCCTTACAATGACAAAGGGTTCAAGACCCTCAGGTGGTGCATAGTGGGAGGGCTTGTGGCAAGGACATTTGGATGACATCTTCAAGGAGATAAACATACCAAGTAATTATTAGCAGAGAGAAATAATTCTTTAATACCTATGCAGATACGGTATTCTTCTCTTTTTCTCTCTCATTTCTTTTTTCAGACCATGGTCTGTGGTGAGGTGGAGTAAGAAATGCAGATAGTAGTGAAAGTTACATATAATGATATGCAGAAGTTGGGTAGATGAAAGAGAGTGCTCAGTGAGGAGCAAGCAGCTCTGATCACCCCCATGTTACCCAACTAGTGCAGTGCCCATAGTCAAGGACAGTAGTAGCATGGGGGTCAGAGACCCCTGTGGAGGGTAGGCAGGAAAAGTGACAGGCAGAAGGAATCTCTCCTCCAGCTGCTCAGCTGTTTACATCTGTTTTTCCTTTGGGAGACAGATCCAAAGCCACAGTAGACACTGCCAAGAAGGAAGGCTGGAAGGGGTCTGCAGGGTTTCTGTAGAGCCACCTGAAGTTAGTGAGAAAAAGCTACGCATCATGCTTGCTCTGAACAAGAAGGACAGGGAGTAAAAGGGTCTCCTGAGCCATATCTGTAGGCTGTCTTTATTAATGCTCACTGTTCCTTTTTTTCTCCTGTTTGTGGACACTTTTATCCCAAACAGAAGGGGAATGAGAATCTATGACTTTGGTGGGAATGCTGTCCAGTTATGGCCATCTCCCTGGACTTGGCTTAAGCTGGGTTGTCACTTTTCTTCCATTCAGATTTATAAACATAGCTAATTCTCCTTGCCAGGGGATTGGGAGCCCCAATTTGCAAACTCAGGCTCACAAACAATGAAATCTGAATTGAAAGGATGCATGTGTGCGCACAACGAAGCAATAAAGGTGTCTCTGGTTTCCCTCCAATAAAGACCTGGGAAATTACATTGAAGAAAGAAAGTGATCTTGATTGCCAAGTCAAGCTGGGAAGTGACTGGGAAGTGTCCGCTTTATGGTTGCATGGGCAAACCTATGTTATCTGCCTTGTCTCTGTGTGCTCTCATAATGTCTCTGGTCATATGACTACACAGATGGTTTTTTTGTAAGATCCCTGCCTCATTTTGGATTTGAAATGAATGCATAAGGAGCGGGCTTAAGATAAATGTAAATAATATTCTTATCTTTCTTAGTTCAAAATTTTTGAATACATCTCATCGCAACCCACGTGATATTTTCCAGCATATTTTTATTTCTGCATTGAGATACGCAGCTACTACACAGTTGTCTGTGATTACGTTTCCCCTCCACACTGTTCAGTTTCTCTTGTCTTTGGCCCATCCAGTCTGAAGTTTTTTTCCTGGAAATGGATTCCTCACTAGACATATTATTTCCCTCATGATTTCCTGGAATATGTTTCACAAGAGGGGCAGAAGGGCAGTTACTTCTGCAATTTATGGAGATGTTTTTCTTAGAGGCTCAACGTATCCATAAACTGACACCACAGAGAATGATGTTGCAATTAAAATCCACCCACTGAATTTTACTTTTGTTTTACTAGTTTGCAACAAAAGACAGGAAAGTGGCCCAATATTGGTAGGTCCATGACTGACATTAAGTGTCTGTCTAGCCTGATTTTCCCACTGCTGTTTACTTCAATGTAGGTCTTTAACCTTCCCTCTCAGTTTCCTGGGAAACACATTGGGAAACTGGAGTTTTGTGCAATCTGAACAGAATTTTCTTCCGAAAGTTTGTAAGACTGAGAAACTTTGAGTGGGATGGGTAAAGTGTTTCTCACCCAGCTTGTCATCCCATAACTGAAAAGATCAGGAATTCCTCACAGAAGAGGGGCCGAGGAGGCCAGGGAGGCTTGGGTTTGGATGTCAGTCACCAAGGACTAGCAAGCCTAAATCCCACCTCCCCTTTGGGTCTGAGCACCAACCATAGGTTTCTCCTGGAGCACCGTTGATGCTGCGTGTGCCTGTGCCAGCCCAGTCCCACCCCAGGATGAAGGAGCTTTGCTCCTACATGGGAAATCCATGTGACCGGCCTTTCCCCTTCCGTTTTCCCATTCTTCTGCTGCATGTAAGGCTGCTGTTCGTCTGGAGTCTCTCCATACCAATATAATGCCTGCCAGGGCTGCAGTGTCAG
The DNA here is from genome assembly GCA_013389945.1 of Fregata magnificens. Classification (NCBI taxonomy): domain Eukaryota; kingdom Metazoa; phylum Chordata; class Aves; order Suliformes; family Fregatidae; genus Fregata; species Fregata magnificens. Next base: position 302,820 of record WAAD01040481.1, on the reverse strand, counting down.
GATTGTTCCTCAGAGCGGTCACGGCAATGTCTGAGGGAGGTGACCAGGGCTTTTCTAAATCAGCGTGCTCCTCTCTTAGCTCTGGCAGAGACTGTGCAAGGTTGGTAACAGGATCTGACATGGCAGCACCTGGTCCTATCCTGTACCATGGGGACCTTCTGTTGCTGAAAACCATTTTGCCGTCAAGCCACAGCTAATTCGTGATCTGGGTCCTGCTCTGATAGCCAGAGATAGTTTCAGAGAGTCTCCTCAGCCTACTGCTGGCTAAAGGGTAGGTGAAGGCCTGAGGTGCCTCTTAACCCCATGGTGCTTCAGAGGAGGAAGATGCCTCATTTCCCCTGTGTATTCAGAAGCAAATGGGGAGCAGACACAGTGGGTGGTCATCTCCCTGTTCATACAGGGAGGTTGGAGGCCAGGACCAGGGCCACGTCCCAGCGGTACCAAAAGGACCTGCCCAAAAAGGACCTCTCCATTGCTCTTGGGTCTTTCTAAGAAGAGACTGCCATTGCCCCCAGGAATATGTAGGTTGCAATGGACAAAGGAGATGAGGTGGAAGAAAGGCAGTGTTCCTGTACTCCTTTGGCAGATTAAGAGCAGAGAAACATAAAATGACTAAAGGCTTGTCTGACACAACGGTACATGAAGCCAGAAGAAGTCTTTATGGTCGTCCCTTTCAATCCTGGATCTTTACATCTTGTATAGCTGCCACTTACTGGTGAGGTCTGTCATGAAATAAAGAGAACTCAGTGGTTCTCTAGATTTTATACAGGTGGTCTGGTCTTCCAGAGCTGTCACGGCCTGCAATTCAGGATTGCTAAGAGGAATGGTGCTGACTGGTGTTTAACTGGTTTTAGACGACTCTTAGGTGAAAGTAAATCTGTGGTCTCCTGTGACCAAGAGTGACCACTTTCCACTTGGTAGGAGTACACAAAAGATGCATCCCTGCATATCTGCCCTTCTCATTCCAGCAGTCTAGACATGCACACCTCTCAGTACACTCCCTCCTGCAAACCTGGCCTCACTGTTATGGTGTTGCGCTCTTACTGCATGGCCTGTTTACAAAGGGGAGAGGAGCAATTCAAAATAATGTGGTCACGGTCTAAATACAAAGTGGTGTCTCCACTTTCACTTCCTGACACAAGCCTGAGTTAGCCCAGATTGGCTGGCAGATGAATGCTATGCCGTACAACCCAGCACAGCTGTGTGAAATGTCACCAAAATTCACCAGAAAGTGCCAACAGGGAAGCTGGTGGGCCAGAAAAGGCTAAGAGAACTACTGCATCTGATGCTGAATACCTCCTGCTCTTCTTCACACCTGGTCGCTGCCTTCTCGCTGCACACAACCCACAGCTCACCGAGACCCAGCCTGTGCTTCAGGCAGAAGGTTGTGCCACAGCTGAAGAAGGGAGGAGCAGGGACTCACTTCTAGGTTGCCTTTTTAGGGCAACCATGGGAGCCATCTCTGGGAGAGTCACTTCACCGAGGCAGACCCTAGGGAATGGAGGCCCAGAGTCTCAGACGGCAGAAAGCAGCAACAGTCACTGCTGTGAAGACATGCTGACTGGCACTGTCATGTTTTCTGACCTATGTCTCTATTCTTTCCCTCCATCCTGCCATTTACACTAGCACTGGTATCCCAATACTGAGATCACAGAAGCACGAGACAAACATTCTTTCATTTTTCGGGATGATGGTTATAATCAGTTTTGCGTGTGGCAACACTAAGGGTTCGCTGAGGGAGCACAGACTGAACGCTTATTGCTCAAGGTGCTGTTCAAACAGCACAAAATAACAGCTTTTGCCCAAAGAGGGTGCAGACAAAGGCTGAGACTGAGTGGACACAGCCAGTCCCATGGAGCGTCACGAGGAACCAATGAGACCTTCCCTGTCAGTGCAAAAGGTAGTGGGCATAACACCCATTGGCTATTTTCTCTGTCTAAACTGACACATCTACATCCAAGTTAGTCATCTAGACTCTCTCCATAGTCCAGACAGAGTGCAAGGCATGTCTACATGGGGAGGAATCCTGTCCTACAGCAGGAACCTAACACAGCTCAGAGGGTTTCTGCAGCTGGAACTGCCTCTGTCTCCACATTGACTATAAAGGGGCTTAAACCACAGGCTCAGATGTTCAGTATTTCCCACAACACCATAAACGTGTGGTAAATGCATAGTACGTACAGAGTAGCATACACAACAGGAATGGTAGCACGCTTCCTTCAGTCTAAGAGGAAAACTGGAGGGAGGCTATTTTCCAGATGAAGAAATAAACTGAGATGGAATAAAAACTTCTTCTTGCACTTCTCTATAGAAAAGTGCTTCTTTCAGCTCCTGATAAAGAAAGACATTCTCTTAGCGCAGCTCTTAGGAAATAACACCACCATTTTCCTTCCACTTGTACTGCTCACATAATAACAGTAGCACCTTGCTCTTAAACTGTTCTCCCCAGCAGTGGCTCTCACTCTGCTCTTTTATACATTGAAGTGCATCTCAAGGTTCCCTTCAGCAGCGTGGGTCTGTACCACTCTCATGCCTCCCTTATGACAAAGGAATCTTGGGATTCCCACGTCTGATTTTTCCTGACAGTTTTGTAACAGCTGCTTTAGGCTCCCATCATGCTACCGGGGATGCTCTAAGCTTGGTTCTCCCCTGCTTTGCCCACGGCACGGTGAGTGCAAAATGCTCCCAGGCCCAGACAGCACTTGGATTTATGCCTCCAGTTTGACTAAGCAGAAGGCAGAAAAGCAAAAAAGGAATGAGAGCAGAGACAGATCTGCAGTTGTGGTTGCACATGTCAGCCAGTGGCTCCTCTGAAGTGCCAGTGCCAGTGAGAGGACATTCCAGCCCACTGTGCATTCAGAAAGCAATTGCTGGTGGCATTTCTTCATGCCCTCCTCCTCCTCAGAGAGAAATTGGCAGGTTCTGAGGTGTTACACTTTTTGTTTGCATGTGGGAGGCTGATAAACTAGAAGCGGGGTCTGCTTCCTTGTGCTGAACTAAACAAGCAAGCAGGGAAAAACCAGTGCCTTTAATCTGACCAGGTATAATCATTTTTAGACTTGCAACAATCTACACTGGAGTATGAAAAGGTAAAAGTTTGTCCACTATCACCTCATGGAGACTAGGGTCCTTTGCCCATCTCTCTCTTTAACCTTACTAAGGACTCTTGAGAACACGTGTTTAAGAATACATAACACTACAAAATGGGGAAGATAGACAGATAACCTTTTGCAAGGGCCACGGCAGCTAATCTGCTAAGTAACTGTCTAAAAGGCTCATCAGAGAGATTTTCTCTGCAAAGCTGGTTCATGTGACCGATGGCATCATACCCGTGGCAGCTGGTCGGTGTCTTGCCTCAGTGCCTAGTGGCTTGTTGTGCAAGTACGAAAGTTTTCTACAACTCAGATATGCCTGGTTTCTTTTAAATGAGGTCTTCATGTTGTTGCCAGTCAAGTGACTTAGCTTGGCTCGTGTTATTCTTTTGAAAGTGACTATGTGCCTTTTGCTCTTTGAGAAATTTGCTGAATTGCTCATTCCCATTGACTAGAATTCTCCATTTGCTGGGACATGTTGGTCATCATTGCCCCACTGGGTCTTCCCCTGGTGCTGAGATGACCATCACTTGTGACCTCCTCACAGCAGCTGACTGACTACTTAGTGATTACAAACCACAGCATATTTGAAAAAGCCAGAGATGGGGTTTCACATTATCAGAGGAAAGTCTACAGTTGTCACATTCATGCTTCATCAACTAGCATTCAGCCAGCCCAAACTGAGGCAAAATCTCTTCTCTTGGATCCCTGAGAAGCTGTTATTTGTCAACACCACCTTTGGGTGACTTCAAGCTATTTTTTTACATTTTTCACTTGGGGGTTTCAACCTTTCACAGATGACTTCAAGCCTTTGCAGACCTTTAGAAACCAGAACACACAGAATAAAACCTGTATCCATCAGCCCAAATACAAACAACTCTTCATTTCTGTGATATTCTGCTGACACTCATGCGGGTTGTGTTTTAAATATGCTGAACACCATTTGCATTTATCAGTCCGAGTCACTGGGGCACTTTCTCTGTCTTGCCACGTTCCTGAGGCACCTCAGTGTACCCTCGGATGAGAACCTCAGTCGGTTGCAAGGTTAGCACAGCAGCACCTCTGCCATCCTCGCCACCTTCAGGACAAATGAGAGATGGAGAAGATGGGCTTTGCAAGGTGAGAGAAAGACATGCCTGAGGAGGCCTCATTCTTCTCCAGGTCTCCTCAAATCCTGGCTGGTCCCTGAGACCACTGCCAGCCAGCTCACAGACCTCTCCATGCTTCTTGTTTCTGCCGTATGAGGCATCTTAGCATGGGGTCTCATGAGAGAGACACCCTTGGAGGCAGAGTGGAGGAGGTCAGCCAAACAAATCTTCTTTCCAGAGCATGAACTTAACAGGACTAAGTGTCTTTTGCAAGTATTTTCTAACCTGAAAGCTGCTGCAGCCAGACCCCAAACCCCAGGGCCAGGAGGAAGGTCAGGGAGCTCTAACTGGTTTTTCAGACACCACCTGCCATCAGCCTGTGAACTCTGTGCTGGGAAGGAGCTGAAATCAGTGCAGATGGTCGTCCCAGCCTTGGGAAGGTCTTCCAGGGCTATCAGATGGCACTGGGTACACAGCCACTGTAACACACAACCTCCCAGCCACTGCTCTGAGCTGATGGTGATAAAGCAGGATTCTGCTTTTGGAGCAGGTGACCATATCTCACTAAACAAGCTATTTTTATTCCATCTAGTCACCCCAAATTGAACAAGAAAACTTGAATTTTGGGGATGCTGGCCTAAAACAGAGTTACCTGAATACTATCGTCTTTGTCTCCTTATAAAAATGCATTGTGTAAAGAAAAGACAACAGGATCCGTCCCATTAAATGCATAGTTACATATACAGACATCCATATACACAGATAGGCAGCATTTGTGTGTCTACACAATTCTGTCATTTTTACTTGGAAGAAAAATAGACATCCAGGGTAGATTTGCAGACTGCATTTATAATTCACATCCATAATAGTTCTGAGCCATACAGTGCCCATTTAAGGGGGCTACCCTGACCTTTCTCCATGCTGATTGTGTTGAGGTGTCTACAGAGCAAATCCCCAAGCAACACATTCAAACAACCTGAAGGCTTCTGCAGTGTGGGCTGATCCTGACGGTTTGTGGTTCTCTGAACAGCCAAGCGTAGTCCCCTTACATTATATTTAAAACATACCCAAGGATAGGGACGTCCAAAAGTCTGGGTGGCAGAAGCACCCAACAAGAACACATACCTTGTGAATGAGGCTAGCATTTGCATCAGCTCTGTAGGTCTTAACAGCTTTCTTCTACTTCCCAATTTTAGAAACAATTTGGGGGAATATCCTTTCTTGTGCTATTCTGGAACTTCTGCTTGTAATTGCAATTGAAACCAAGATCTGTGAAGACGTGTGGTGGTGGGAAACCCCTGCAGGTGACCAGAGCTAACCTCTGTATCCAAACACTCATCAGCTCATGGAAGCCTTGAACACAGCTGAATTTTCAGCTTGAGCCATCTCATTGCGGAAAAAAGTGTACATAAAACATAGGAATGTAGGAATTAGCAAGTTGGATCAGGCTGGTGAGCCATCCAACCCAGGTTTCTATCTCTAATGGCAAATGATGCTACTTTCTTCAGAAATAGTTGCAATTTTCATGCCTTTATAAGAAGCTTTTTCTTCCAAGCCCCTAATTTATTAATTTTATTTATTCTTGACAAAAGAGTATAGGAGAAGGCTGATTTAGGTTCTTATTTCATTAGAAACTGCCAGCCTAAAACAAGTAGGAATTATAATACACTAGTAACCATTTCAGTTTTACCGGTGCATCAGCTTCTGTCCCCGTGGGCAGAAGAGCACAGTGTTCAAAGGAAAGATTGCTGGTAGGGACCCAGAGTGTTCTTCTGGGTCATCTTCTACCCCTAAAATAGAATCAATTAACAAATGTTTGTCTAATCCATGCAAGCTGTGACACATATGCTGCCCTTTTGCATTAAGTCTTGGCACCGGGACTCTGAGCTTGCTGTCCTTGAAGGCAGAAGAGCCTTCCTCTCTGCTAGAGCCTATGCTTTTCGCATCACTGAGTTCTCTCATTCATGTGCAGAGAGACCCTTATCTTGGTTGTTCTCTGTCAAGCAGCATACAGTCATATTAAAGAATGACTAACAAAGTGAATTAATGTGTTCTGCTATCGCTTTAGTCTTTTCATGCAACATAACCAAGACAAAAAATGCTTGAATGGGCTTATAGTCAAAATTCTGGTTTTAATTACTCTTTTTTTCCTTGAAGGCTCCTTAAAATTATACTTTTTTAATGCTATCTGCTGCAAGAAGGTAGAGGAAAATGTATCCATTAAAGGTGCAGCTTTTTTTCTCCTGTAAGTGTCAGCTGAGTTCCCATTCACCTTCCTCTGTCATCCAAGAAGAGGCCAAGAAAAACAAAGACAAGATTTACAACTGCCAATAGCTCTACCAGGAAAAAAAACCCAAGACAAAAAAAACCACTCCGAAGAACCAGGAAAGACTGTTGCTCTTCCTTGTGCTTCTCAGCATAAAAAAAAACCCCCAAACCCATATCATAGTATTGCAAAAGTGACACTGCAAATCAATTTTAAGAATTCTGCTTGTAAGTATTGTCTAGGGGGATTTCTGATGGGAAGTGTATCTAATACGGTAACTGAAACTTTTTTAATTACCCCAAACAATGGAAATGAAAAACTACATCTGAACTGACTGTGAGAAGAAATTAGACAGGAATACATTTAGATCTTTCTGTTCTTTTTCAGTCAGCTCTCTCTGATAAGTCACTTCTCAGCAGAAATGAATAGCATTGATGGGAAACACAAGATGCACTTTGTCCATTAGTAGAGCAAGTATTGCAATTGAGGCTGAATCAGGAGGTGTAGCCTCTGTTATTTCCCAGACCTTCAGGCTGATAGATGAAGCTCCCCCCTGAGTAATTTAAGAAGTGTGGGCTTTATGAAGAAGCACCAGTTTGTTTAAATGTAGGAGGAAAGTGAAAAGTCAACAAAGTGCAGTGGGCTGGCTGACCTGTGCGCAGGCTGAATGTTTTGCCTGTGTGAAGAGAAAAGCCATCCAGGGGTGTTTGCCTTTTAAGACTAGAGCAGAGACTCTTTCAGAAAAGCTGGTATTTTTTCTCCCCCCAGGATTTAGAGCTTAGGCTGATAATTTTACCTGAGGAGAGGGTCTTTCTAAGAACAAAAGCAAATCCTTTGGGCCCTGATGCACAGAGCCCCTTCCTCCGGTGCCGCCAGGAAAAGGAAAATTAGTCTGATTTGTGGTGCGTTTCCAAATACATGGCACAATTACCTGGATGGGACACAGAAGGAGGATGTGACAATTTTTACTAGATGTATGAGCCACACAGATGGCTGCACAGATGCATGCATACAGAGCAGCTGCAGGGAAAAAAACCAACCCCAAAACCCAACTGAAAAGCAAACACCAGATACCAGGGATTAGCATACTTCAGAACCCATTCTGTGTCTACTAGGGTTCAGAAAACCTTTCCTTCTATCGCTACAAAAGAGCTGTCCTGGTCCACTGGGCAAATACTTTGCTAAAAGTCGCTAGCCAGCCCTAATTACGTACTAGATTGCAATGCATCCAGCTGGCACCTGTTTAGAGTGGCAGCATTTTCTGCATAATGGCCTACACAGTCGACTCGACTCCTGATGCATTTTTGTGAGGATAAAGGGCTTAAGAAGCATAGCTCCCCTCAGAGTGCCTAGCCTCCTTCATTTTCTTCTAGCTGCAAAGCTTGCAAAAAGAAAGAGCTGGGACCCTGAAATGAGCACTTTACCCAGCAGAGAGTCCAGAGGAACCTGTGAAGCAGATGAAATCGATTGAAAGGTTGGACCTAACTTTCTCTGTGCTGTGGACTTCCCTGTAGCTTTGCTAGCAGCCCCCCTCAGACCAAGCCTGTCCAGGGAAATTCCCTTTCTGCCTTCAGTATCCTCCTGAATGATTACATTTCAAAGTTTCTTTAAAATAGGCAGAGCTGCTGGCTCTCTCACCTCCATTTGTTTTGAAGGATCTGTTCATTAGATAGCGTCTGAACCAGACACTGTACTACCAGGGTCTGAATGGAGAAGTCCAACGAGTAAAGTGGAGCTGGAAGAGGAGGGGAGCTGCCCATGGCTGAACACCCATGTGCAAGAGTGGCGGATATCGATGACTTCCTCAAGGTGAGCACAGGCTTTGTGCAAGTCATTCTCCTGAAGTGAAAGCTTGCGCCTTTCATACATAAATCAGGAAACATCAGATGGCTGATTTGAAAACCAGTGATGAATGCTTAAATGCTAGATAAAGAGTCAATCATTAACTGTTTTGATAAGGAAAGGTTACTGTGTCAGTATGTTATATAGAGAGAGGCTGGGTTTGGGGTTCGAGGGTGGGCACGCTTGACTGACTTTGATGTTGTTGATCTAGCCATTAGCTTGATTATTATTAACGTTGCTTATTATAGAGCAGTGCCTGGGGCTCAACCAAATCAGGGCACCACGGGTGAAAGAGTGAGCAGGTTTCTGCCTGAGCAGGTTATAGCCTCGACACAGCAGGTACCTGGGGTCCGTGCAAGGAGAAGGTTACCAATTTGAAGGGATCTGGTAATCCTTTTCAAACTAAGAACCTGCTACCACTTTTCTAGGAATATTTTTATAACCTAAACATAATAGCCTGGAGAGGTCTGCCATGAGTAGGCTCTCTGAAGTTAGGATGTGGGTGGATTTCCCTGGGGTGAGGATGGGGGCAGTGACGTGCCCATTTGCAGGGTCCGGGTTAGAGAGCAGGGTGCTGATGGGGCACCTGCGGCTGCTTGACTGTGCTGCTCCCCCCAGCCAGCTCCATGGTGAGCCCCCATCAGGGTCAAAGTAGTAAAAATGCTGAGGAAAAATAGGTTAGATTCATCCCTTTGCAAAATGAAGGAAAGGCTGAAACTGTTTTGGAAATTACTTCTGCATCATAAAAAGTTTAACTGAATATAAAATGCTTTCACTGAAAAAAGTAAGGTTTCCTCAGCTGAAAACGAACTATTTGAAATGTGTCAACTTCTTGTGCTTCTTCCACTCTCAGCAGAGAAAATCCCCAGCAGCCTGCCAAAAATGAGTTTTTGAGAAGCTGTTCTTAAGAAATTGAGCTCCTTTCAAATTTTTTCTTCAAGCCAGCACCAAAAAGACCTGCTTGTTTTGATTGGCGTAGGTCAGTAAAAGCGGAGTCGCAGATTTACCCAGCTCACCTGTGGTTGGCTCAGCAGGGCTCCAAGCAGAGCCTGATTTTCGCTTTTGGTTTGGCTCTTAGCTCACTCGTGCAGAAGTTGAACTTTGAGAAATCCCCAAAGACAAAGCCTGGCCGCAGTACTACAATTAGTCAAGTGCAGGATTTTCCCATCATCTGTTTATAACTGACTGGAGAGTTTCTTGGGTTTTTTTGTTATTTTTCAAAAAACATTTAAGGTAGGGGGGTTTCAGGGATTATTTTTAGAGATATTATGTGAAAAAAAGAGAAGTATAAGACGTAAGAAAATCCATTTGATTTGATATTTGTGAGACATAATCAGTGTACACATTTCCTTGTGTAGAAGTAGGGTTACTGCTGTTAGCCAAGGGGATATGGATGCTCATCGCTGGGTTTCTGGGAGGCTGCGATCCAGGGCCACCATGGGGCCAACCTTACAACTACGCGTAAGAGCAAAGCGTGGCGGGCTGTAGTTAAATATTGCTGCTTGCCCAAGAAAGTGAGGAGTTATCTCTTTAGATGCCTCTGGATGTGTTTGGTCCCTTTTAGATGCTTATTCTTTTCCCATCTTGCAATTGGGCCCCTATTTTGCAATGAAGCGGTGAAAGTGGCATGTCAGAGTCATGGTCTGAGCCAGGATAAGGGCCAAGAGTGAGATCTGGCCTTGGCCTCACAGGATTATGCGAACAACACTTTGATGAAGCTGATGGAAACTGTGGTCAGGTGAGGACGGCAGGATGAGGGAATATCAAGTAGAAGATAGATGTTTTTCTTTTTTCCTTAGGAAAACAGGTAACATGGACACATCGGTTCATTCACCATTCCAAGCCGGGAAAGAGTCCATGAAATCATCTAGTCTGGCTGCATGTCCACACTGGAATTTCAGCTGATTAGTCTCGGAGCGAGCCCAGCCGGCAATGTGTGCCTGACTAAAATACTTCTGCTTTTAGTTAACACGTACACCCCCCAAAAGGCTCTTCCTTTCGAGCTGGAGATCTCAGCAGAAACACCGCCATTTACCTTGATTTTTTTTTCCCTGTGATTCAAACTTTCACAATCGCTTATTAACAGTGTGGTTATTTCCACATTTTATTTTTCCCAGCTTGTAGAGCTACCAATTCTCCTAACACCTATTTCTGCTAATTTCAAGAGCCCTTTATGGCAGCTGTTTCCCCTACATGAATGAATCCACACATATATCCTGAGTCATCTCCTAATCTTCCTTGTAGTAGTCTATATGGACTGATATCCTTCAGATTCACACTGCAGAGCTTTCTCAAACCCTGCAGCAGTTTTTATGGGATCTTTCTGCAGTTTCATCAAGTTTCCAAACCCTTTGAAAAATACAGACACCAGCGTGTTGACAGTCCTTCAGTTCCAGTGTTTCAAACACTTTTGTAAGGTAAAATTAATGTCCTTACTTCTACTAACTGTTTTTGATATACCCAAAAGTCATATCAAGCTTCGAGTATATAAAAAGCTTCCTTACAAATGGTTGTATTGCTAACAAACAGCTGAAAGTCTCAAGGAAACCCAAACTCATACCCAGACAGAACTTTGATAAATTTCCTGTAATCGGATACACAGCGTAGAGATCAACTCACAGAGGAGACAAGTAATTTTGATCAAGAGCATTTCTAAGAAGCAAAGGGCTTGCATACACTTGGTATATAGTGAAGACAGGGATAAGGCATCCCCCTGGATGAGTTTTGTGGGGTCAGGCTGTATACAAGAGGCTTAGAAAAACAATAGTTGACAGTACTTATATTATTTGTATTGATTATGTTGTTCAGTAAGAAGGAGATGCAATGAGTTTGGCTAAAATTCCTTCTCCTGCCCAGTGGTAGGCAAGTCGGTGGGACTTCATTTTGACATTAAAGCAAATGGCATTTTGCTTTTACAGCTATAACTGATTTAAAATGAAATAGCACATCCACTGAGGGACAAGTGTTGTGTGGGAAGCGCCAAGGAAGTACTTTATCCTCCAGCCGGAGCTCCTCACGTCCTCATGTCACTGGGTACTTGAAATCTCAGCGACTGCCATTTCTTTCATATGCAAAAACAGCAGCATTGCCTCAGGCTGCAGCTTTATGGGGCTAATGTCTGCGCCCAGGTCTCCTCTTGTTAATCCACTAATACGTGTGGAGCAGGTGAACCACTGTGACTGCACCCCAGCCCGGGTTCCTTCAATGCCTGAGTTTTAAAAGATGTAATCAGAGGTTAGGAGTCTGTCACTTAGCTTCCTGGCAGTGGACAGTGGGATGTGACTGCTGCCTGGGACAAGAGAGGAGACAAGGTTGGTGTCTGAGAATGCAACAGGTCCAGCAGCTGGGTTGTGTTTCCATATAAAACCCAAACACGCAGGCCTATCTGCAGTATACTAGGGTCCTCCATTGGCTTGGGTGGCCTATAGACACTTGCACTCGCCCTGGGAGAGCAGTAAGGACATTTGCTTCTGGCAAACTACAGGTCTGTCCATGGCCACAGATCGTCCAGTGAACTGGGCTGAGACCGACTTGGGACCCTGTGCCTCCCAGTCTGCCCTCTCTCATGGTGGTGTAAGAAGCGCAGCTGGATTTTCTACCTCATTTACACCTGGTTCCTGTGACAGGTAACACCCAAATCTTCAGGACCTCAAAGAGAGCAGAATCAGAGCGATATGGTGTGAAGCACGCCTTCAGGATGTATGAAGGTTCTCCTACGTCAGACAACTGCAGCTTCATCTGGTTGTTCCCCGTCTCGCTCACGACTCGCCGCATGCTTTTTCCTCTGCAGAGCAGGTGACAGGGTCACATGTGGAATGAGAAACACGAGCGATACTCCAGTAATGCCCTCCTCTTGTGCAACGAGAGGAGCACACCCACGTACACAGTGCGCACTGCTTCCTCCTGAGCCCTCACTTGCTGTGCTGGCTGTATGGTACCAGGGAGCTCAGGGCTGGTGCAGAATTGCAAAGGTTTTGCTGCTTCAGTTGACATTTAACTATTAACCAGCTTTGTGGAGACTGAAGTAAAAGGTGCTGTTTGTGGGAGGTGATGTGTGGATGGGAGAAAGAGTAGGAGTAGTAGGTGTCGTGCAGTAAGAGCTGTTTGATTGTGTTTACCCACTTTAACCTTAGTTTTCTTAAGGATGGAGCCCTTTTGGGTCCCTCGCAGCCATGTGAGGCTCCAGGCACCCATGCTTGGCTGACTGTGGGTGCTAGGTACCCCTGGGCCTGGCTAGCAGGAGATTGCCTGGCAGTGGAGGCACTGGATAACTGCGTGACTGGGCTTAAAAGCCTGCCAAATGTGACAGCACAGACAGGGAGTGGGTGGAAAGACTCTGGCTCCATTCATGCTGGCTGAAATAGCCCATATGGGCTGACACCATGGCACGGTCTGAAGCTGATCTCCAAACAAGCCTGGAGCTATCTCATCCTGCTGAGGTGACACTTGCCCAGACCTTCTAGCTTCAGTGAGCACCAAAGGCTCTCTGTCAGGGAATGGGCACTTCCTCAGGCACACGTGAGCAAGGGGAGAATGAGAGTTACTTGGCTCGGCTCAGCCCTGGGGCTTATCATAGCATCGGGAGGGCCCTGCAGCCCCCCCTCTCTCATTTTTCCTGCTCTCAAAGGTGCCTGTCAATACTGGCACAAGTGGGCTGCACAAGGACATGCCGAGTACGCTTGCTTTGGGGTAATAACAGGACCCAGCTCTTAGCTGCTTCTCATTGACCCATAAATCTCAGTATTCCTTCCTGGGGAGGATGCTGAGGAGGAGGATGAAGTGAGTTTCCTGTGGGCATGCAAGAAATCAGTTGCATGACACGTGGGACTGAAAATCAGGCAGAGAAGGAAAACGCCAAACTTTCCTAAGCCTGAAACATTTAGACTGGCTTCACTCTGGCTTTAGCTCGGAGTCCCACCTATGTCAGTTCTGGGTGCTGAAGTGGGCCTGTGCGGATATTAGCAACGTCCTCCCACTGCTGCAGGTCAGAGGAGCTCAGCTGCAAGCCCACTGCCAGCAGGTGCACAGATTTGCTTTTCCAGTCGGCCCTGGGGCTCACCCGGGGCTGGGGAGGGCCCTGCAGCCCGGGTACTGGCAGGGTCTCCCCTGGACACAATGGAGTGTGAGGGGCAAGGGTGGGAAAAGAGGCTCCCTGGGAGGGTTACAAAGGACTCAGAGACACGTAGCTAAAGCAGGGCTGTGCGGCCAGTGCTAGATGGACCCAGGGAATGGGAATATGGAGAGGGCCAGGGACATCCTCCCCAAAAGGCCTGTAGGCTGCCACCACTAAATCCCAAGTGCAAAAGTGATCCAGGGTCTCATGATGCTTTAGAAAAAGAGACTTATGTGTTTGTGATTATTTGACCCAGCAGCCCTGGAGCCAAGGAGACACAGACATGAAGGAGGGTGGCTGGGTGTGGGTCTGGGCCTCCCGAGGGGCTGCTGCTCCCCACTGCACTCAGGCTGGCGTGTGACCGCCACCTGCATATGGGTCTGCACAGCTGGGGCTTGGGGTACAAGCACCCCCCAACTAGTGCAAAGGACAAATCATCCATCTCATCTTCACCTCAGGTTCCCCCACCTGGAAGTTGCACTTCCCTGCCTGAACTGGGGGTCCTCATAGGAAACTCGTGGGGCAGCGCCAGGACGGAGACACGTGCTTTTTCCCTGCTTCTCCCCGGTGCTTTTCCAGGAGCGATTTGTAACTTTGAAATGCTCCTCCCTGGGCCAGACAGACAGTTTCTGTGCTGGTGTTAACAGACCCCCTGCTCACCCAGTCATGGTGACAACCCATCGCGAGTGCAGGGCTGGGGACCTCCTGCCAAGCTGAGGAGGGAGAAGTTTTCTTGCTTGCTCCCACTACTGCCTGGTTTCTTTCCCAGAGGTCTTCTTCTGCCCAACATCCAGTGCTTTCCCCCCATCTTTTCTCCATGGGCAGCCAAGGTGACGGGAGCTGCCATGGAAAGCGGCAGCTGCTGGTGCTTTGCACACAGGGGAAACATGCAAAAGTCCTGTGGTGTGTCTTCCGAGAGGAAACGGCTTTGCCTTCATGCCTCGTAAGAAACCTTCCACCCCTACAGGGGAGAGCACTGTGGGCGGCCAAGGTGAAAGTCTTCAGCATCCGTGGGGAAGCCGGGGTTGTCCTGTGTGCCCTGAAAGCAGCCGCATGCCAGGGCTGCCCGAGGAGCATCCTGCAAAACCCACTCAAGGGCTGAAGTGCTGCATAGGGCAGCCCCTGTTAGAGGAGGTAGACAGTGCTGTTATTGTGGACATAGCCCCCCCAATGCTCTCGTAGCACCAGCAAATCTCTCACCGAGATCTGATCTATGAAATGAACAGGGGGAAAGTGGGCTTGCTGGGGAGGAAAGGGAGCTAAAGAGACTGAGGCTGCACTGCCAGCATGGCCAGGTCCTGCCCATGTCCTGGGCTGAGGGCAGAGGATTGTCCTTCGTAGTGTCCTCAGCCAGTAACTGGGAAGACGGAAAACACAGGCCATGGCAGTGCTGGCATGTTGCACGGGCCTGGCTCTGGGGTAACCTGGCATGGGGCAGTCCACATCCTTGCTGTTCAAGGCTATCACCCTGCCAAGCAGGGAGACCTTGTCCAAGTCACCCACTGGGGACGGCCAGCTGGTGCTGGGGAGCTGCTGGCAAGGTCTGGCTGGCCCAGGTGGAACCGTGCTGGGAACACCTGAACACTTTCTGACAGGGATGATCCCGTGCCAGTGATGAGGAAAGTCCCCAAGAGCGCCCCGTTTGCTAGCAGAGCTGGTGCCCTGGCAATCCCAGGGCTGATGCTCTGCTGCAGGAGACCTTCGCGGGCTGCTGTGGGCTGCCGAGTGTGGGGAGGTCCTGGCTGGAGGCTCTGGAGGCATCACCAGCAATGGCCAGGGTTACCAGCGCTCCTGGCAGGCTCAGGAGCACTGGTCCTCCTACGCATTAATGGGCTGTACGTGCCTTTCCAAGATTTCTGAGTGCTGCAGCAAACGCCATGCAGAAAACTGCTGAGGCGGAAGGGACAGCAGTTAACTAGGGGGAGGCATCAGCAGGGAGCCCCCCCTGGAGTCAGCCTGCGATCCCCATCAGAGCAATGCTGCTCCCCAAGCCGCCCGTCCCAGCTGGGTGTCTGCCAGCCGGCTCTCCGGGGCCCAGGGTGCCAGTGGTCTGTGTGCCGGTGCTCTGCCGGCTGCGCTGCCTTCCCCACAGCAGCAGCACAGGGGAAATGCCAAGCATGAATGTCAGCCTTGGGACGCCTACAGTATGTTTCCTTTCCACCAGCAGACAGGATGTAAGTTGTCATGGGTGTTAATTAGCCTTCTCAGAGACCTGCAATGTGACGCTCCTGATTTTCATCAGTGCATCTCTCAGTTTGAGGTTACCTCTTCTCAGACCGCTCTTTTGACAGGGCCACAGCACTGAAGCCCCCATCCCTGTAAGGCCCTTTACAAGCTCTCTTTTCTAGGTATATCACTTTTCAAAAAAACACAGAATGCTGTTTTCTAAAAGCATCCTGTGAGCGCTGCAGAGTGCTGGCCATTTCTGGATAAAGATGCGTTTGTCCAGATGCCTACAGTACTGCTGGACTCAGCTGAGTCCTAGATGTGTCCAGTAGCAACACTGCACTTGCCCCTGCACATTTCTTGTGGCACATACATGGGAATAGCTGTGTGTATGCAGAAAGGTCAGAAAAACCTTTTCTGGCTTGCCTGAGAGTTTCATTTAGAAATGAAATTAAATGATTAGCTGTTTAGAGATAAGCTGGTTATGACTGAGGCTTGGACATACAATGAAAGTTTTACCATTTTAAACAAGGCATGTTGGTGGAAGCACAGACTCTGCCCCCTGTGGAATAACTGTACGGTTCAGCATTTGGGAGGGCGGGGCAGCTGCTGCCCAGCAGCTGGATGCTGATTGTCACTGCCCACCTGATGAGCGTCCTGCTCCCACCGGTCTGCAGGTTAAAACGGACCAAGTGAGTGCTCCCAGGTTTTCTCCAGGGGAAAATCTCCAGCTTAGTTCAAGCCCCATCACTCAGCACCATAATACAGAAGTAGCAAACTTGGCACCAGAGCTGTGAGCTCCCACACACCAGCCTTTGCTGCTGGCTATAACTTCCAGACAGGGAATGGTGACACGTAGGAACCGGGCAGTAACACCTGAAGTCCCTCCAGCCATTTTAAAGCTGCATGGATGCTCCGATGCATCTGCATCTGGGACAACCTGGATACCTCTCTCGTCACGCCGGCAGCATGGGCTCTGCAGGCCGTCCTGCTGCAGGCTAACCCCTGTACGGGAGATGCCTCAGCTCCCAATTCACTGCATCAAAGTCATCCGATCATAGCCCCCAGTGACTGGTCTTGGAGCCACACGTATGTGTGTGGTGACATCAGTCAGTGGCAGGGCGATACTGCTTCAAAACGTGCTTAGCTTTCCTGGTGTGAAAACCATGGTTTTGGTGTTCATTGAACAAATTTGGATTGCAACTTCCATGAGACTGTAATTTATCAAAAGCACAAAGGCGAGTCACGCAGGCCAAGTTTCTAGAGCTCACATGAAAGTTAGAAAACAGGTAGAATGAAAGTTTTAAGGTCTCTACCAACAACTATGACATATTTTTCCCACTGAGAAGCTTTTTAGTTTGGGTGATATTTTTAGTGTTGTTTTTTTCAACAAAAACGTAACATTTCCAAAGAAAGCAGACAGCTTCTATAATAATGTCAGCCAACCTCTGGGTTTCTCATCAGAACAGTTTCTATGAACTGTTTTGAACCAACTTGCACGAGAAGCTGAATATGTTACTTCTGTGTTTATAAGTAGGCCTGTTTTCACAAAACTCTTTCTCAAGTAAACTGCTCTCAATTAATATGAAGTACTTTCACTTATCACTTGTATTATAAAAAAAGAGGGATTCCCCACATGCATCAGAGTCCTGTTATGCTAACAGTTAATAAAGACACAAGTCTCACCCTGAAAAACCTCATCTTTTGGGTTTGCTCCAGGTCTCTGCAGTTCCTGACCGTCTTATGCCTAACTCCAAATGAATCAGCCCCGTCGCTCTGTTGAGTGCCTCCTGATGTTAACTACTCCGTTCCTCGCCATATCCCTATGAGGAAAGGCAGCATTATTAACCCCACGTTACAGATGGGGACTTGTGGTGCAGAGAGGTGAAATGTCACTCTGAAGATGATACAGGTCATCTGGACCAGAGCAGGGGGTGGACGCCCGCTCTTCCCTTGAAGGGCAGTACCCTACCCACTATGCTTCCATATGGCTGGTGCTATGACAGTATTATTTTTTAACTTATTATTTTCCCATCAGTCAGGCTATGAAAGAAAACTCACAGTACTATCATCAGCTGGTTAAACAAGGGAGCTAAAGCATTTAGCTAGTATAAGCACACAAAGGATGAAAAATGGAGGAAGAGAGTAAAAGTAAGTGAAGAGAAAAAGTGAAGGGCAGGAACAGCATGGTTGTCAAGAATTAGTAGGAGACTATAGAAGGGAAATTGAAGCTTCGAGCTGACCCATAAAACTCCCTAGTGTTACCAGCAACCCCCCCTGATTTCACCCTCAGAGACCTTGTTTTGCAGCAGCCTTCACTTGACTCATCTACACCTGCCCACTTCAGTCCTGTGGCCAGCAAGAAACCCTCCCACCTCCTTTAACCGCAGCCTTCCACACAAGGGTCTCTGCCGTCAGTCCCCAGACTCTGCATGACTCACCCCCTCTGCACCTCTGCAGATATCTCCCTGAGCGTTCTCAGCTTGGCAAGGCAAGTCTGTCACACCATTGAAAAGAAAAAAAGGTGGTTGCATGATGACAGGAATCAGATCTTCAGTGTTGGGCCGAGATCCAGCATCTCTGTAGGAGAGTTCAGTACGTGCTGTGCCTCCCTGCTTAGACCTGGCTGCCTGGGCAGGGGAAGGAGCCAGGGCAACACAGAAAAGATCACACAGAGCCCAAGCTCCCCCACTCCTTGTTCTATCACTGTGAAGACCCCCCCGAACAGATGTTTCCCTCTGCAAGGAAATACAGTGCTAGCTTCACTATCAGGCTGGAAATCAAGACAGTGGTTACTTAAATGACTTTCCCAATGTCACAATAAAAGCTGCACATCAGACTTGCCTCACTCTCCTGAAAGCCCAGCTGAGTGCCATCTTCAGTACACTGCTCCTCTCATCTTCTGCAATTGCATCTGCAGTCATGGCAAGAGTTGGTCTGGGTCCACTGACCTCTCCAGCACTACAACAGTGGAAAACCCAGTGGACAACCTTTGGAGGAGGAATCCTGTCCCCATAAATGTTTGAAGAGGATGTGCCTTGTTTAATGTCTTCCCTGCCAGGAGTAGGTAATGAAGTTAGCACCTAATGAGCAATATGCAAACTCAGCCTCAGAGGTACAGAAGATGCCTGGTACAAAAATAAACATCAACTGTCAGGTAATGTCCTCTAGACAACATCCCAAGGAATAAGTTCCTTCAGGGTCTCAGTTTGCTATGGAAGATGTGTGCTTTAAAATAAAAGGTTGGCACTACTTACTTCTTGAAGTTTGTCATTGATAGTTTTCCAACATAAATCCAAAGGATTTCTGATTGGCATGTTGGTTAATAACCAGAAAGTAAGCGTGGGAGTATGCTTATGTTACCTTTTCCTAATGCTACTGATAATTGCTCAGTAGGTCCAGAAACCAGACACTGCAGTAACTTTATCTCACAAGCTAACTCTTCAGTCAATGTCTGGATCTGCACTGGTTGATTAGAGTGTGTCCTGCATGCTACTGCAACCAGGAATTGGTTTGAGAGCTGAAGGAAAATAATTTCTAGGCAGTTGAATCTGCAAGATGAAAAAACTCATCAATTTTCTGGAAATTACTTGATTCAGTTACTACAATCACCCGCATTAGCCCAGTCAGGTAGTTTGTGAACCTCTGTAGGGGAAAGGGAAGACCACCATTTAGACCGAGAACAGTCAGGACTGGATGGTTCACAGTTTGGCAACTAGATCACAAAGGCTTTTTCCTCCACTTGAATTCATCCTTGATTCATCCTCGCTGTAGAGTGGCTATGAAGGGTAGTGCTCCAGTAAGTGCTCTGTGATATTTGTATAGCTTACAACCTGCACAGAAAAATTCAGGGGATATTCCATCTGTGACTGCTCTGAATCCTGAAAGGTGATACCTTTGTGAAGGTGGGTTCCTTGTGACAATTCCAACTTGTGACAATTTTCCTGCTATTAAGTGTAATAGAGACTTTTCTATTCATGCTTCTGTAGGTTGAGAGGTTCTAGACCATGTCTGCAGGCAGCACATCTGGAGTGTTGCCCAAAATGGCAACGCTTTTTGGAATACAAAAGTCATTTTTCATTTAAAGGCTGATTAGTTTGTGCTGATCACAAACAAAAAGCTTTTTCCATAGGGCTTTGTGGGCCTTCTCTGTTGCGCCATGTCAGGGTGAAGCCACCAGTGGCTCGGCCACGGGGCTAGGAGACCTTGGGGAGGGACTGTGTTTGTGGCACAAAGGAAGCTGGGTTTAACCTGACTTTCACATGAGCCTCTTCTGCACCTCAGAGGTTTTGTGTATTCATTGACCCAAATGTATTCAGTGGAAATGATGTGACATCAGGTGATTCAAGGCCTTTGTGGCCATTAGTGCTGTGAGGCAGGTGCTGGTGAAGCAGCTGAGCCTCTGCCTAGGCTATTTGGTGGGATTAGCACCAGCTCGAGGGCTAGGCAAAGCAGGCGGTCACCCCAGGGAGCAAGCTGCCCGGAGTGTGAAAACCGTCACAGCTCTCCTGCCCACACTGTCTGGAGAGTGATGCTCCTTGGGCGGCCAGGCTGGCTGTGGAGGCAAGGCTTGGGGCGAAAGGAGGCGGCAGCTCCTGCTGAACCGCTGCTTGGAGGAGCAGCAGCCCCTGCTCTGCCCTGCCCCAGCTCACCGCCTGAAGCGCAAACAGACAAACCCAGGTCCCAAGGGCTATTTCTCCCAGTTCTGCTGCTTGCCCTCTACCTCCCTTTTCCCATCATAGGAGCAGCCCGGTGCTGGCACCTGACGTTTGCTTGTCCTGCTGAGATACCTTAAACTGGCTTTGTCTGGAGGGGTAGTAAAACAGGGCAGACTGCCAGAGCACACCTCCCTCCTCCATACACCCAGGCCACAGGCAAATCAGCTGTTGGCACCAGCTGCAAATTAGCTGATGGCACCAGCAGTGAGGTGGATTACACCACCCAGAGTGCACCATGGTCTTGGTAAATGCTGCTTCGTGCGGAAATGAGAGGGAGGACCTATATTGTGCAGGGGGGATGAGGCACTGGGACCACTTTCATGCCCCACTGGGTCTGTTCTTACAGACAGAGGTCTGAAAGCCAAAGCCAGAGGCTGGAGGAGGCAGAGACTCAGGGCTGGGGGAGGGGCACAACTGCCCCTCCAGCCGGTCATCCATCACCAGCCAACACAGGGATGCTGCTGTCTCCTTCCTACAGAGACGTCAACAGCCCCTTTTTCCTGCAGGCTTAGGCTCCTGGAGTTTGTAGCGCTTGGGGGGATGGGGGTGGTGGTAGTATTTTTCGCTTGTAACACCTAGTAGATTATGGCACCAAAGAAAACAGAGCAGTGAGTCCTGGGCACTTGTTCAGTATTTGAGTTCCACCTGTCCCCCCGGGCTGTAGGATGATTCTGGGCTCTGAGATGGAGCCGTATGGCAAGCCAGGAGGTGTCACACAGAGCTGCTGTGCAGACTTCAATCAGGAATGTTTCCAGTGAAAGGAAAATGTGTTAAACTCAGCCTTTCTCACAGTCTGACAGCTCCTGATGTTCATGTCAAGAAATGAATGCAAAAATTGTGCTCACTCTGAACAGAGACATAACTAAAGAATAATTAACTGCAAGTGCTCATACAGCACAACTTGCCCCATTCCCCAAGCGAGGAATGCTCAAGGACTCAGACTTTTGCTACCTGAAGACCCAAGATCATAGAATCATAGAATCATAGAATCATAGAATCATTAAGGTTGGAAAAGACCTCTAGGATCATCCAGTCCAACCATCAACTAACACCACCATGACTCCTAAACTAGGCCCTGGACTGCCACGTCTACACCTTTTTTGAACGCCTCCAGGGTTGACGACTCCACCACCTCTCTGGGCAGCCTGTTCCAATGCCTAACCACTCTTTCGGTAAAGAAATTCTTCCTGATGTCCAATCTAAACCTCCCCTGACGCAACTTGAGGCCATTCCCTCTCGTCCTATCACTAGTTTCTTGGGAGAAGAGTCCAACACCCGCTTCACTACAACCTCCTTTCAGGTAGTTGTAGAGAGTGATAAGGTCTCCCCTCAGCCTCCTCTTCTCCAAGCTAAACAGCCCCAGTTCCCTCAGCCGCTCCTCAGAAGACTTGTTTTCTAGACCCTTCACCAGCCTCGTTGCCCTTCTCTGGACACGCTCCAGCACCTCAATGTCCTTCTTGTACTGAGGGGCCCAAAACTGAACACAGTATTCGAGGTGCGGCCTCAGCAGTGCCAAGTACAGGGGCACGATCACTTCCCTACTGCTGGTCACACTATTTCTGATACAAGGCAGGATGCTGTCAGCCTTCTTGGCCACGTGGGCACACTGCCGGCTCATGTTCAGCCGGCTGTCCACCAGCACCCCCAGGTCCTTTTCCGCCGGGCAGCTCTCCAGCCACTCTTCCCCAAGCCTGTAGCGTTGCATGGGGTTGTTGTGACCAAAGTGCAGGACCCGGCACTTGGCCTTGTTAAACCTCAATACTGCTGCCCTTCCTGCCTTTCCTCTGTAAGCTTTTTTTTTAAACACATAACGAGCCTACGTGCAACACCACCATGCCCAGTTAGCAGTGCCGTTTGACTAACTGGACTGGGTTTGTTAGAGTATAGAAGGGAAGTCAGGGCATTGCAGTGCAGTAGCTGCAGTTCCAATGATAGTGTTCCTCTGCTTATTGGAAATCAGTTTAATGAAGGAAGGAGGCACTGCCACTAACGTCAGCAGAAATTTCCCATCGGTTTGGCTAGGCAAGCCGTGACCTGTAGCAAAATAAGGCAGTAAATGCTATCGCAGCCAACTCTTCTCCCTGTTTTAAAGGTTTGCTACCCAAAAGAAAGAAAAACAGTTGGAAAGCAAAGAATTTAGATGCTCTGCAGGGGAAACGGCCAACAAAGGCTTCTCAACAGCATAGGCAGAAACTAATATGAACAAGGAGCCAGTGCTGGCAGCCCTTGTCATAGAGTGGGATAGATGGCAGGAAGAGGCTGAGTTCCTGCTGGGCTCGCACAGGCCTGGTGGAAGGGCAAGAAGAGCAGCTGGGGGCAATGCCAGGAGGTGCAGTTCCCACTGCCTCTCCCCTCCATCCCCTCTATAACAGCGGCCCCCGCTCTGCACCCATGACTCCACCAGCTCCGGGCATCACGTGTACTGTCCCCCATCCACAACTCGCCTGGGGTTCTCTAGTGCAGGACACTGACAGCGGCGCCGCGTGATATGTGCGCACGCAAGCCAAGGTATATCACCTTGCTCCCGGGCATTAAACATCTGTGCAGGCACTGTGTATATGGCATACAATATACGTACCTCGCTGAAGGCAACCATAGCTTGCTCAAACCTTTGCTGAATAATAGCGATGGTGCTGAACACCGGCGGGGAGGAACGGTCTTGAGGGGCTGAAAATGAGAATAAATTTGTTATCAGTTTCCCTCATCCAGCAAAGCTCCCACAAAGGTGAGGGATTTGAGCATTTAAATGAGTCATTGCTACAAAGTGTGTATGGGAAGAGGATAAAGTCTGTTTGTGCTCTTAACTCCTGGTTGCTGCCAAATTTCCCTTCAAGTGCCAGGGCTCCGAGCCCTGCAGCGGTCGGCACGACAGCCACTGCCCCGCGGAGCCGGCGAGGCACCGCAGCGCTGGCCAGGGCAGGTGCACAGCCGCAGCACCATAGGCAAAGCCCTGGGGCCACCAGCCAAGGCACCCCGGTGGGTGTCTGCCTAAATTAGGGCAACGTCAGCACCAATGTCTGCATGGGGGCTGCTCAGCCCAAGCTCCTTTTACAGGCAGTGGGGAGACATGGGTACTTGTAGGGCACCATTCTTCCTTCCCCACTTCTGCTGCGGACTTTGGGAGCAGAGGAGCCGTGTCCTTTCCCAGAAGTGCCCACTTCTCCACACCAGCTATAAAAGGCCCCTGGAGCAGCTGGGTTGGATACAGACCTCCATGCTCCAACTCTGTAACGTAGGGTGGGAGGAGGCCACTCTTGGTGAGCCCAGCTGGGCTCCCAGAAGCAAGCCGGGTGCCCTGCAGAGGCAGGCAAGCTGGCTTCAATTAGAGGTGGGTAAACTGCCTCCTGCAAATCCACGAGGGAGCTGCCTGCTTCTTAAAGAGCTCAAATCCCTCAAATCTCTGCTTCGGGACAGCGGGCTCTGTGTGGCCGCCCGCCATCCGAATGTGAGCACAAGCGCCAGGGAACAAGACTATTTCGAGAACAAGTGACACAGCAGGGGAGCATCAGAGGCATGAAATGGCTTCTTGCTGCCAAGCGTTGACATGAGGCCTACAAAGGGCGGGTTAGCACCCTTTGGGGGATGCCTGTCTTATTAAAGTCTTATTTGCAGTATTTTTTTGAGATAGTTGAAAAGCAGGGTGATATATTTACAGACAACTTTCTGAACATTTGGCCCCGTTTACTGAGTGGAAAAAGAATGACTAAAAATGCCATCTGCTTTTTATTGAAACTTTGTCCCAAATTCATCAGAATTTCAGCAGCTTTCACCTCTAACTCAATTTTTACTCCTGAAAGTTGTTAGCAGCATACCACTCCATGCGGTTTACAAATGGCAAACAAGCCCTATTATCTGTGCCTGCAGATCTTCTCTCCTGGGAGAACTGGAAAAGTGGCCTCAGTCTTCTGCTGGGGAGTCATGGAGGATGTGGTGAGCGTGCGTGTGTGCACGCGTACGTGCGTGCACCAAGTGCTGCTGCCAAAGCTGGAGGTGAGATGAGGAACTCGCGAATTTCCTAGAGGGCAGAAACCAGGAAGATCTCATCAAGTCAGTGCAAACCAGCCCAGTGCAAAGGCAGGCACCTGTGCAATGCAGAGCAGAGCTGGAGGCACTGAGTGCTCCGTGAGGGTGTTGAGGACCGAGCACTGTGAAGGGTGATGGGGAGTCAAGCCAGCTGAGACCACCCCCATGGTGTCCTGGCCTGTGTAA
Source organism: Fregata magnificens (assembly GCA_013389945.1). Lineage (NCBI taxonomy): Eukaryota > Metazoa > Chordata > Aves > Suliformes > Fregatidae > Fregata > Fregata magnificens. The sequence goes on along the minus strand of WAAD01040481.1, from coordinate 278,326 downwards.
CCCACAGCAAACACAGTTTCCCAGAGGAGATGAGCAACGCTCCTGGCTGTTATCAGCAGAGAAAAGTAAAGCAGTAGCAGAAGTCGTCACCTTGCTCTCGCTGCAGGGAAAGGCACTGGCATGCGTGGCCATGAAGCTGCAGCAGCACTGCAGTGAGACACTAGACAACCCCTTTCTGCTCAGAACGGTAAAAGATAGGAGTGGGCACGCTGTGGTATCCCTGGCTCTGGGGGAGGACTCAAATGCCAGAGATGACGCTGATATATTTACTCCTGGTTTATAGCTGGTTTACACCAGTTTGACACTGGTGTATTTACTCCTGTGGCCTCTCTGCATGTGGGAGCTTGTGTGACAGCAGTAGGTGACACTGCTTCATACCTGCAGAGGAGCTGGTTTCTGAATGCAATGGTTGTTCCCATGCTTGTACTACCATGGCCCTTTTTGCTGCCTACCTTTGACAAATACCTTAAAATACACAATCGGAAGTCAAAGAAATGAACGTTGAAATTGCTTATTATGTACATGTGTCTGTAATCAGAGCAGTGGGTTTTTTCTTTGATAAACATTGACTCATTATTACCAGAACCTTTTCTGAAGTCAGCTGCTCGACAAAAGGTCAGTACATGACCAAGCCTATACTGCTCGCACAGTGGTCACCGCAGAGCACACGGAGTTAAGCATGTTTTGGGGAAAGGTTATTCTCCTAAGATGCTGTAGGGTGTTGTCCTCATGCTTGAGTCCACCAGGACTCCAGCTTGGGGGAGTCCTCCAGCTCCAGTTTAAAACACGGTACGGGGGTGGGGTGAGCACAGTCTGTCCATCACTGGGCTTGCAGTGTCAGGATAAATCCCGAGTCTAGTGATGGAAATAGATGCACGCTGCATCAGAATCCTGACCCAGGCAGAGGTCTGTTTTCTCCCCAGCTTACTCCCTTGTATCATGAGTTCTGACCATACCAGCTTATAAAATCATCAGTGTTGTCTGTCATCCCCCCTCCGTTTAAACCCTCAAGGACTGTTCAGTGCAGACTCCCGAACAAGCCGCACGTGGGAGGGCAGACACCACTTTCTTAATCTGGTGCAACGTCTGCCAGCAAGCGGCACTGAGAGGTCAGCCCGTGTGCTGGTTTTGGCTGGGAGAGAGTTAATTTTCTTCACAGTAGCTAGTATGGGGCTGTGTTTTGGATTTGTGCTGGAAACAGTGTTGATAATTCAGGGATGTTTTTGTTACTGCTGAGCAGTGCTTACACAGAGTCAAGGCCTTTTCGGCTTCTCCCCCCACCCCACCAGCGAGCAGGCTGGGGGTGCACAAGGAGTTGGGAGGGGACACAGCTGGGACAGCTGACCCCAACTGACCAAAGGGATACTGCATACCATATGACATCATGCTCAGCATATAAAGCTGGGGGAAGAAGAAGGAAGGGGGGGACGTTCGGAGCGATAGCGTTTGTCTTCCCAAGCAATCATTACGCATGATGGAGCCCTGCTTTCCTGGAGATGGCTGAACACCTGCCTGTCAAAGGGAAATAGTGAATGAATTCCTTGTTTTGCTTTGCTTGCGTGCGCGGTTTCTGCTTTACCTATTAAACTGTCTTTATCTCAACCCACGAGTTTTCTCACTTTTACTCTTCTGATTCTCTCCCCCATCCCACTGGGGGGGAGTGAGCAAGTGGCTGTGTGGGGCTTAGTTGCCGGCTGGGGTTAAACCACAACAGCCAGGAATCATTTCTGAACCCACCTAGGGCCAGCCAGAGGCACGTTCTCTGCAGAGCAGATGGGGGATTCTCAGGGAAATGCAACCTTCCTGACTGCCGCCTGAGGTGGGGATGGGGGTTACAGCTGGTGGCAGCGTGATTCTTGCGGTGCCTGGGATGATGTGTCACTAGGAGGGCAAAGAAAGAGCGCTGCACTGTGGGGAAGAACAGGTTTGTTCCCCTCCCTGAACCAGTAAAAAGCAAATTATTCCTGTTGCTGTTATTCCTGTTATTCTACAGTTGCCACAGTTTCATCTATCAAGTGCAAATAGCAAAGATTAAATGAGCAATATGTTTTACGTTACATATGTACACACACACACATTTTGGCACCAGAGGAAACACCAGACCTGATGTTCCTCCTCTCATTCCAAATATGACGGAGAGCAAGACCTGGCTCTGGGCTGTGATACTGGAGGGTCTCTGGAGAGGCTGAGACATGAACCCAAGCGTCACTCCTGCGGGGTGGGGAGCCACGGCGGGTCCTGCAGAAACCACCGCACTTTGCAGCTGGGTTACGTGCTTTAGCAGACTCAGCTCTGGGCAAGGGACAAGGTCCATGGTAGTTCACTACCTCCATCCAGAGGTGGGGAAGCAGGGCCCCAGGCACAGCAGTGAGGATGGGGCGCAGATCTTCCTTGATTCACCCAGCTCTGGTGCTTGTCACCTGCAGAAGGAGCATGCTGGCTACCAGCTGACACAGGTGAGAAGTCCTTCCAAATTATTCCCTTCCTTAGGTCTCTAGGTGATGGCCTCTCCTCTCGGTGGATTGAAAAAAAATCCTATCTGCACGGGGTGAGAGGTTTCCTATCACGATGCAGTAGCAAAGAACTAAATCTAGGAAGTGGGAGGTGCTGGGATGTGGGGAATCAATCCAGTGCGTGCAACGTGTTTCAGGTAAAAGCAATAAATTACTTCATCAGGGTCCAGGGGCTTGGAACTGGCTATTTCCACATGGAAAACGCATTCAGTTTTTATGGTTTTAAAAATTAAATCAATGCCTCGTTAGAAGAGTTTGCATAAAAGTTCCCACATGGGGTGTATATTTTTTCCTTCTGGTCTGAGTCCTCATCAGTGCAAGAAGAGCTCCATGAAAAGCTCCTGCTAGCCCCCCAGGACTGCTGAGCTGCCTCCCAGCCTTCATACTTCTTCACGGCTACTGAGCATCTTTGCTGGGGATGCCATCCCCTCCCCAGCCTCCTGTGCGATTCCCGGTAAAACCTCCCTGCTCTCTCTGGAAACCCCTTAGAAAGCCAGTACAGGTGGGCAATGCCAAGGTCAGGGATTGGTGGTGCAAAACCTGAGTATACCTGTCGGATTTGTGTTTGGTCTTTAATTTACATGGAGAGGATGGTCATTTTCATTTGATTTATTGAACCAAACAACGTTATGCCATGAAGAAAAACTTTATTCCCAAGTGTTGCTGCTACTTTGGTGGGAAAAAACCTACATGTGATTTCTAATGAAACAGTGCAGCAGGCGCAGAGAAGCCAAATCAAGTTTGCCCTGTGGTCCAAGAGCTGGGAGAATTTGAACCCATTTATGCCAGTACTGACTATCAATTACATCATACTTTCTCTCTTCAGGGGTTTTCCTCCCTTAAAAGAAATCTTTTCTTGCTTCATGGAGGATATCATAGTATCTGCCACAAGTTAAACTCCAGCCCTTCTTACTCTAGCCTGTAACCCGCTCTCACTCTGAGACACACAGGAGATGACACAAGGATCACATCTGCAGATTGCAGAATTTCAGGTGCGCTCACTGGGAGCCATTTACTTAATGAAATCACATACATGCACCGTGCAAGGGCTTCATCCCAGGCATCCACAAGGAGAACTGCCTGAAGAATGGACCATAATCAGGAAAATGAGAGGGAAAGCCTGAAATAAATCCCACTGCTCTGCACGTTGTGGTGGGATATAGGTCACTGAGAGTGCTGAACAAGCCCGGCACCAAATGATTTGCTTTTTGAAACTGGCAGAGAAGTCACAACTCCTTTATTAGCCCAAAGCACTCCACCAAAACACCTGAAAATCCAGAGTTTAGTCATTCTTCCTCAGACGGGCTAACCACATGCTGCTGGCTTATAGGCGCAAACGCATCACTTGTTTTTACTCATTCGGAAAGCCTTTCAAAGTGTTACCTCCTTCAGAAATATACAGGGACATGATTTTGCCATCTGGAGAGACTTTTAGGTGCCCAGATTCTTCAGGAGGCAAGGGCCAGCACTAGCTGAATACGAAACCCGTTCCTAAAACCTTGGACTTTTGTTTCTTCGGGACTTTCAGAAATGCTCCCAAATTTACAAAGCTACTTCTACAATCCGTAAGGATGAACTAAAAGCCTCTTCGCCCCCCCCCACCACGGTAGGCGAGAGTCCTTGTGAAAACGGCAAACCTTCCTTCTCCTCCTGAAAGAATCCATCACTGGCGGGAGCACAGAAATTTCATAGGGTTCACGTTAAGTGATCACGTAAACCTAACCCCAGGAGACACCAAAAGCAGAAGCAGAGAGGGGAGCCCGGGGGGTTTCTGGGAGGTGCGCTGGCAGGTAAAGCTGCCTTTCCTCAACCAGGTTTTCCTAGGGGACACACCAAAATTCCCCAGGACTTTCCTTTCCCCGGCCATGTCATGTATGTGCACACGCGGAGGAGGTTGGGGAAGGGGCAGCTGTGACCACCCTGCCATATTGGACCACCAAAAAGGGGAGGAAAAGGGGCTCCTGGGGAGGATGAGTCCTTTAAATGAGCTTTTGCCTGGACCTCTCACCCGAGACCAACAGCAAGGAGGGGGCAAGAGCCATGGGGCGGCCCTGCTCCACCTTGACAGCAGGACCACCTCTCCCCCCGGTACGGCCAGGCCTCAACCCCTCAGCGGTCACCGCAGCCGGGGCATCCTCACCCGTAGCTCCCTGCCCAGCTGCAAAGGGAAAGGGTCTGGCTCCCTCCCGTAGGGAGGTGAGCCGGTGCAGCTGGGGCCGTACAAGCACCGCGGTGCAGAGGGCCTTGCCTGGGCGGGCACGGTGGGAACCGATGAGGTGGGGGTGTAATGGGGGTGACCGAGGTGATGGGAGCAAGGGACCATATCTTGTTATCACTGTGTAACTAGCGTTGTTCAGGAAGGGTAGGGGAAAAGGGAGAAGAGGAGGAAAGGGGATAAGCCAGGCGGGAATGTCTGGGGTGAGCTCCCATGGCCGCAAGGAAGCGGGAAGGGCTCAGAGCAGGCGGCGCAGGGCAGGAACATCCAGACGCTCTCCGAGGCAGCGCTGTGCTACCGAACCAAAACGCCTGCAAATGCTGCCGGTGCCGCGGCTCAGGCTGTACCTGCGGTACCCAGTGCTGCCCACCCCGGGGCAGGGCTCTGCTCCCCAACTGAAGGGGACAGCCCGGGACACTGCTGCCCTGAAACAGTCACACAGGCTGGGACGGAACTTACAGATAGATGCAAGGGGAGGATTTCTGGTCTCTGTTGTTGTATCAGTGCAGGCAGAGAGTGGCTCCTCTGAAATAAGCTGCAGCACTCTCGATTTAAGCTAGTCGTCCCAAGGTCACTGGAGTGGCTCCTGGCTTATATGGAATAAACCAGACTGGAATTTGCCCCGAGCTGGTCTATGTTAAAACTCTTTTCCAAAGCTACTTTGTGCTACTAACATCGCTGGAGTCAGTGCAGTTACTCTGAACTTCAAGCAACACAGCAATAAACAGATTTTTATCTAAAGAGGTTTAAAAGCCAACAGCCTGGTTTTTGGGACTGGTGAGATTTTCTTTATTGACTGTGCAATCAGTGTGATTTAGAGCCCCCACAGGGGCCTGCTGCAGGCTGTCTAAGACCCAGCTGTGACAAATCCCCCCCACAAGCTCTGCTGGGCACTGCTGCTGTCCAGAGCGGCTGTGGCACTGGGAAGTTCCTCATCATCATCATCTTCCCACCCTCCTGGTCCTGCCTTCCCAGTGTCCTGCCCTCCCGTGGGGCCAGTTTTTTGTCTGGCATCACACCCCTGCTTTCCAAGGTAATAAATTACTGTGGGATGCAGCTTTGCACTGGACTTCATTAACGGCAAACAGTCATCCCTTTTCCTGCCACACCATGCAAGCCAGACATCCATGACTATCTGCAGTAGATACGCATTTCTCAGGCTCCGGGGAGGACCCACTGGTGCGTGGCAGATGGTGCACTGGACTGATGGAGGCACAGGGCTGGGGAGGTGATTCACCCTTCTTGTCTCATGGGATCATGTCCCAGTACCGCCTGGCACTCCTGTGGTGCTCCGTTCCCATGCCATTGCAAGGGGTTTATGTACATTGTTAATATTGGAAAAAGCGGGATGTAAGTTGAGGAGCCTCATTCGGTACTGTCTTGCTCCATTTTCGGAGACCATTGGTACTCTGAAAAAGTACCAGGCTGAAGTAAAATAGTGGGCAGCCAGATCCATAAAACTAGAATTGAAGACAAGACTGAACATCAAAGTGCAGTAAGACGGATCCAGCCCCGTGCTATGGGTGCAAGTGCTGGGGCTGTGTTATGTCTAAAGAAAACAGCATTTTTTCAATGTATATTGAAGGGTTACTTCTGAAAAAAGTTAAGTAAGGAAAAAATGGATCTCGGGGCAGTCAGCATCCCAACTTTCTTCGCTAAATAATCACCTACTTTTTTCTTTTTGTTCCTTTCCTAGTTTCTCACCAGAATTAGAAAAATAAAGAGAGGTTAACAAGAAAGAAATGGGAAGAAGAAAGAGAAAATTACGCTTATCTGAAATTTCGATTTTTTACAGTGTCTCTGCTGACAACTTTGAACAAAACATATTATTTTCTTTCTTTTTTTCCTCTTAACTCTTTTTTTCAGTAAGCTCTTTGTTACTGGAAAATAGTCCACTTCTGCTAGCAGCCCTACTTAGGAAGAGCAGGAGGAGTAATGGAAAGCCAGATCAGTTGGCACATAAAATACACTCCCAGTCATTATATTTGGAAGCTCCGAAGCTTCTACTTACAATACGTGCATCTCTGTGTAAGCGTTTCATGCAGAGAGCCCCTGCCACTAATCTCATTTTTTGTGGAAGAGTCTATTTGTCGAAGCTGACAATGTCACGAAGAAATACTGTGCTTTGGTGCAGAGATTCAGTCCCCGGCAATTTTCTTTTTGTTTCCCAGCCAGCACCTCGCTCCTGTCTGAGGTCAGCCTAAATGATGTAACGGTCCCTCCTGGCCTCCCAATGGACGCGCTGGCAGCCGGGGCTCCTCTCCCTGCTGACAGGAGCGATCGCTGCAGCTGAGACCCCCCTGGGGACCGGGCTTTGGTCCTGGGCTCGCACCAGACGACCGGGTGCTGCGGGACAGAGTTGACAGCGCGCGCTAATGCGAAACATGTCTCTTGCAATGACGTTAAACCTCTCCACAAGAAGAACGACGAGGACAAAAACCCGCTCTTTAACGCCTTCCCTCACACAGATAGAGCCAAGAAAGCCTCCGGTTTTATTTTAACCGATACCCATTTACTCGTAGCTGCGGGGTTTGTGGTGTTTGTTCTGTTTTCCCGGACTCCGCTGCCCTAAAGCGGTGCCTGAGCAGTTGGACCGCGCAGTGGTATCGTCAAGCGGTCTCTTCAAATTCCGTCCCTGGCAGGAGGTGGGGGACCGCACGTTTGCCTGACCTCCTGACACCACCCGACCCCCGTGGCCCTCTCTCGTAGGATAACGAGCGCCCCGCGGCCCGGGGCTGGGAGCGCGAACCCGCTGAGCCCCACAGTAGGGGACTGGTCCGGTGCCCTCGGAGGCGCATTTCTAGGGTCACGCAGGAGAAGCCTCGGCTTTTGCTCTTTACCGAACTCAAGGCCAGGCTCCAAGACCCAGGCAGTTCGGCAGCAGCCAGCATCACCTTCCGCACCCGGAAAGGCGGGGAGCTGCCCCGCGCCCCCACCCCGGCCCTGCCCCGCTCCCCACCTCNNNCCCCCCCTCCCCGCCGAGGGAGGAGTCGCTCCCTCCCCGGGCGGCAAAACCCGAGGGGGCAGCCAGGATGCCCACCGGGCGCTGGCAGAGCCGGCCTTGCCGGGCTCCCCGTCTTCTCGCCGGAAAAGGGGGCCAAAATCAATAGGCGTAGGGAGAAATGCAGAGCGACTTACAAAGAGAAGACCCTTCACGGCTGCTTGTTTATTGGTGGCGTAGCCAAGCCCTCCCCGCCAGGCTTATTACTCGGACAGCGTGGCAGGTACGAATGCAACACCGTAGGGTGTCAGAAACAGCGAGCACTGGTGCTGGGGAACTTGCAGCCCAAATCTGAGTTCATCAGGCAGGCAGGAATGAGGGACGGGGCCAAGGGACGTTAGGGACAGGGGGCTGTGTCACCGGTGGCCTGGAGGTAAAGGCTCTATAATGCACTCATCGTCCCCGCAGGCGTCTGCTTTGGTCTATAAAACACATCCTCCGCAGCCTCCTGGGCACAAGTTTGGGGAGCCACCCTTTTAACTGGGGTAAGAATCGCACAGGGCTCTTAAACAACTGGGATTGACTTTCTACTACCCAACACGCTCCACCTCCTTATTGAAATCTACGTGACTCAAGTGGAGGGGAGCTTTATCAGTTCCAAAAGTGGGCTATTTCTTCCATGGACTTGCCTGTATTTAACCATCACATTTTACAAGTGACCTGCTTTCACTGAGCTGTGCTGCTTGGCACCTAGAGATAAAGTTGAAGGATCTGTTTCAAATAGTGATGAATTGCCTCCAGATGGGACACTACCTCTTGCAGTCCAGATTATGGTATTTTACCTAGGAAAAAGCATAGGAACTGCTCTTCCCCATGAGAAGGACAAGTGTCCCATCAAATGTGAGCTGGTTATTAAGAGCTCCGGCTTGTCCTTGCAGAAGGAGAGAGATGAAATACCGTGTTCCTGCCTGTCCAAAATGCACTCCTTAGATAGAACCCAGCAAAATACAGCACCTTTCAAAACCACTCAGGTTCCTTGAGAGGACACGTAGATACAGACTCCTGCAAAAGTTGCCTCTAACCACAACGGCTCTGCCCTTGCCTGCGTACCGTTGGCCGCTGCAAATCAGCCACCTAGCTCTGCCAGTATTTCCCTCTCTTTCCTGGCTCTGTGTGATCCAGGGAGTTCCGGAGGCTTTTTGGTTTGTTTGGAGTTTTTTCAGCTTTATTGCTGTGTGCATCTCTTGTATAAGATATTAATAAAACTTCTTTCCAAGGTGCTGGGTTCCCTCCGTGACACCCTCTGGCAGCTTGCAAAAATCAAGGGGGAAGTTACACGAGGTTTGGCATCATCAGTGCAACTATTGTGAAGGCTCAGTTAAGCACTCCAGGACATGAACGCAGGCCAGCTTTTGAGGAGGTTGCAATATGTTCCCAGACAACATGATCAGGAGTGACTGATTTCTACATTTACATATTTGTTTATTATTTGATATTAGCTCAAGTTGGACAGATAAAATCATGGCTTGAGGCCTTCAGACGAGTGAGACAGACCATTGCTTTCTGCCTATTGTTGTTTAGACCAGAAATGTTTTCTGGATCACTGCGAAGGGAAGACATTTTTTCTAAGCTCACACAATGTCTTGGCCAGGACCTATCTGCATGTAAAATATTGGAGAATTTCGGAAGTAACTGGTAACTGAAGACTACAGTGAAAGGAAGAAAATGAAAATCAGAGTTGCAGACGTGGTCATCTTATTTCTTACAATTCATGTTTCTTCTGGTGCTTATGCTAAAAAACCCCATGTTTTGCTCTGCACAAAGCCTCATACGTATCAGCAGTGTAAGATTAACTGATGATGATGGTGATGGTGATGCCTAATTAAAACAGGCAGTCACCAATTAAGATAATAAAAAATTGCTATTTGAAATTCATAAGAGACTGAGAAGTTAAAGAGACACTTATCTTATCCAAAAGCTTAGCAGGCTTTCATTTGCAGATACTTAAGAAAAAAAAAAGTGAAAATGCACTCTGGAACATAGCCCAGTAAAATCAGAGAGGAGTCTGCGAGCTCCTGCGATGCTTCATTACTGAAGTGCCTGCTGCTAGCCAGCCCGTTTGCTTTTGCACTCCATCTGCCACGTCTTGTACATACTGGGATCCAAGCTCTGCTACCATCACTTCTGTTGACAGTTACCCCTCAGGTGTCCCTAACAACACTGCTCGGACCACCTGAACAGTGCAGGACCTGTGATGGTACCTGGGTTTTCCTTGGGGCAGGGACAGCATTTCACTGACGTTCAGTCAACGTTGCTCGCTCTTATCCCCCTGGAAGCTCTATGAAATACAGTAATAATAACAATTAGTTCAAGGAATTTATAGCAATTCTCCAACCTGAAGTTTATTTCAAATTTACTTGCACCATCTGAAAAGCTGACTTGGTCTTCTTTGCCCGCTGTTACTAAGTGAATTAGCTCAGAGGAGAACATATATTCAGGTATATAAACATATGTACAAAGCCTGTGAGTATGTATGTGCATGTCAGTGTGGTGGGTTAACCTTGGCCGGCTGCGAGACGCCCACCCAGATGCTTTCTCACTCCTCCTCCTCAGCAGGACAGAGGGAGAAAATGAGATTGAAAAAAAAAAACAACTCGTGGGTCAAGATAAAGACAGTTTAATAAGAAAAGCAAAAGCTGCACGTGCAAGCAAAGCAAAAAGAGGAATTCATTCCCTACTTCCCATCTGCAGGCAGATGTCCAGCTGCTCTGTGGGAAGCAGGGCCTCAGCACGCATAATGGTTGCACGGGAAGACAAACGCCATTACCACAAATGCCCCCCCCCCCACTTTCTCCTTCTTTCCCTGAGCTTTTATCGCTGAGCACGACATCATGTGGTATGGAATATCCCTGTGGTCAGTTGGGGTCAGCTGTCCCGGCTGTGTCCCCTCCCAGCCTCTGGTGCACCCCCAGCCTACTTGGTTTTGGGGGTGCGGGGAAGAAAGAGAGAAAGCCTTGACGCTGTGCAAGCACTGTTCAGCAGTGGTGTGTTATCAATACTGTTCTAGCCCCAAATGCAAAGCAGAGCACCATACAGGCTGCAATGGGGCAAGTTAACTTTGTAACTTCATCCCAGCCAGGCCCAGCACAATCTCCATCCCTAATTCCCTAATTCCATACCATTTGTGTCACACTCAGGTCCCACATTATGTAATACATCTAGGTATCCTCTGACCATCCCATTATATCTGCTTCTCATTCCTGAAATCCCCTCTTACCAACACACTTACACTACATACTCGAACCTTCTTTACATCCAACAGTCAGGTTTATACACCCTCATTAACTACTATACCTTGTTCCTTGACATATAGAGAGGTATTATTCTCCCATTCCATGGGTCGCCCCCCCAAAATGTCCGTAAGAACAGTCAATGACTCGGGCCCCATCTGTCAAGGTCATCGCCCAGGACAGGAGAAGCCACATGTGGGATTGTTGGGCGCCAAGATCAGTTTGGGTTGGGTCATCACTGCATTCACCCGGTTCCTGGTGAAGCTCATTCTCCATCAGTTCAGGCAGTTCCTGCTGCCTTACTTACATACAACTCAATTCACAGATTATTTTTCCCCCAAGATTAAATCCCCTTGAGATACACATTGGATTTCCCCATCCTTCCACATTACCCACCAAGGGCATCCAGATCCTTGAGCGAAGACAATCCCTTGAGTGGGTTTGCCTTTTTCCCAAGGGAGGAGAAACCCACACTGCCCTTCCCAGCTACTTCCTTATGTGCACTACTACGGGGACCTTATCTCCTCCCACAGTATGCAGGGGCATTGCTTGGGCAGGACCAGGACAGTTAGCAGATCCTCTGCTAAATTTACATCCCAGCGTTTTCATGCCCCAGCACTCAATGCTCTCAGCAGTCTTTAACAGTTCATCGTATCATTCAACCTTTCCAGAAGCTTGTGGGTGATAGGGAATGTGACACACCCAATCAATGCAGTGTTTCTTGGCTCGGGAGTCTATGAGGTTATTTTGGAAATAAGTTCCGTTGTCTGATTCAATTCTTTCTGGGGTACCATGTCACCACAGAGCTTGCCTTTCAAGGCCCAAATGCTGTTTCAGGCAGTGGTATGGGTTATAGGGTGTATTTCCAACCATCTGGTAGTGGCTTCCACCATGGTGAGCATGTTGTAGCACTTGCCTTGGCAGGTGGTCCAACATAGCCAAATCTGCCAGGCCTCGCCATATGGTTATCACCCAACCACAGCCCTCTATTCCAGGGATTCTTTACTCACATGGCTCACTTGATTACAACACATTTCACATTCATGGGTGACCTGCGTAATGGCTTCAATGGTCAGGTCCACTCCTTGATCACAAGCCCATTTGTATGTTGCATCTCTCCCTAGATGTCCCAATGTTCACGGGCCTACTGAGCTACAAACAGCTCACTCTTATGTTCCCAGTCCAGGTCCACATGAGCCACTTCAATTCTGGTGGCCTGTCTACCTGCTCATTGTTTTGATGTTCTTCAGTGGCACGGTTCTTGGGTTTGTGAGCATCTACATGACATCCCTTCACAACAATGTTTTCTAACCGGGCAGCGATGTCTTGCCACAACGCAGCAATACGTTTAGGTTTACCGCTGTGATGCCAGTTGTTCTCCTTCTACTGCTATAACCAGCCCCACAGGGCATTTGCCACCACCCATGAGTCAGTATAGAGACAGAGTACTGGCCACTTTTCCCTTTCAGCAATCTCAAGGGCCAGCTGGATGGCTTTCACTTCTGCAAACTGACTTGACTCACCTTCTCCTGCAACAGCTTCAACAACTTGTCATGTGGGACTCCACACAGCAGCTTTCCACTTCCGATGGTTTCTTACAGCACAACAGGATCCATTGGTAAATACATCATGCTGCCTTTCACTATCTGAACTCTTATGGTGGTGCTTCTTGGGCAGGAGTCACCTCCTTGGGCAATGCTCTGAAATCTCTGCCTTCTGGCCAGTCCATGATCTCTTCCAGGATTCCTGGGTGGTTGGGGTTCCCCGTTCAAGCCTGTTGCATGATCAACGCTACCCACTTACTGTAGGTAGTGTTGATTGCTTGATGTGTAGAGGAGGCGCTTCCTTTGAACATCCAGTGTAGCACATGTAACTGTGGTGCCTAGAGGACCTGTGCTTCTGTGCCAGCAACCTCTGAAGCAGCTCGAACTCCCTCATATGCTGATAGTATCTCTTTTGCATTTGGGGTATAGCGGGCTTCAGATCCTCGATACCCCCAGCTCCAAAACCCTAGAGGTTGACCTGGGGTTTCTCCTGGTGTTTTCTGCCAGAGGCTCCAGGTGAGGCGATGCTCCCTGGCTGCAGTGTACAGCACATTTTACACAGCTGGTCCTGTACGGACAGGCCCAAGGGCCACTATGCAAGATATCTCCTGGTTCATCTGCTCAAGAGCCTGCTGTTGCTCAGGGCCCCAATCAAAATAGTTCTTCTTTTGGGTCACTTGTTAAAGAGGGCTCACAAGCTGACCATAACCCAGAATATGCATTGTGCAGAAACCCACAACACCTAGAAAAGCTCGTGTTTCTTTTTTGTTAACTGGTGGGGACATAGTTGTTATCTTACTGATCACATCTGTAGGTATGTGACAACGTCCATCCTGCCATTTTATTTCCAAGAACTGGATCTCCCATGTGGGTCCTTTGAACTTGCTTTTTTTTTTCTTTTTTTCTTTTTTTAATGGTGAAACCAGCTTTCAGAAGGATCTGGATTATCCTTTTCCCTTTCTCAAACACTTCCTTCACCGTGTTGTCCCACGCAATGATGTTGTTGATGTATTGCAGATGTTCTGGGGCTTCGCCCTGTTCCAGTGCAGTCTGGATCAGTCCATGACAAATGGTAGGACTGTGCTTCCCTGGTATGGTCAGCTCCAGGTGCATTGGACAACCCTCCACGTGAAAGCAAAATATGGCTGGGTGGCTGAGTCTTGCTAATCACTCCTTGGCTCTCCAGCTGATGAATCAGATCATGGATGGGAACCGGGAAGTCTTGGTTGGTGTGGTATTGCCAATGGTGCACCATCGTGGTAGCAATTGGCACCTGCTGTTCTTTGACATGCAGCAACCCAACACAGCCAGGAGGCTGGGCAAGGTAGGCAGCTGTGCAGGCATCCACATGGGTTCCTCCCTGCCGTACCCCGATGGCATTAGGGTACACTGTCCACCGGTGTCTACCAAAGTTTTATACTTCTGTGGATCCAGTGTGCCATGCCATCAAAGCCACACAGTCCAGCAAACCCGGTCATCCCTTTCCTCCTCCTGGCCAAAGGCAGGGACCCTCTATTCCCCATTGCAGACCCCTGCAGTGTCAGACCAGAAGTCCCTTCACCAAAATCAAGGGAGGCACTCCTAGTCCTTTTCTATACCTGGGGAATGACTGGTTGCCTTCTACCATCTCAACAGCAGCTGAACTGACAGCCGTCTTGGATGGCCCTTCTTATCAGCTGTCTTCCCCCTCAATTTGCGTACATGGGCTCCTAACTTGGAGGTGGGCTCACCGTCCCACTTCCTCATGTCCTCCCCTTGGTCACACAGGAGGAACCAGAGAGTGCCACGCAGCGTGTGCCTGGGCTCCCTTTCCCTCTGGCCGGTGAGGGCTGGGTCTGCAGGGTGCCCCTGACAGCCGAGACACTGGCCTGTGGGGACAAGGAGGGAGACAGGTTTTCCTCAAAACATTGGAGCCAGTGGGACGCTCTCTCCACAGCTGGTGTATCGAAGTCTGGTCAGTTGATCGTTGCCAGGCAGTTGAAATATAAAGCTGGTGCATTTCGGACGACCCTTCTGCACGTGCCCATGTATGCCGGACATCGTACGGATCTTTGGAGACCTGGTTGTCATCCAGGTCACTGTAGAACGTTTTCCAGCACTGCTAATCCTCTCAGATATTGGATGCCTTCTTCAGTGGTAGTGGGCAGCAACCTGCTTGCCTGGCTGGCAGCTGTAATCTTTCAGCATATCTTGAAGTCTGCCCAAGGTTAGGGACTGGCTAGTTTGTGCCTCTGGGGTGATTTCTCTCACTTCCTCCTCTTGCTTCCTTGCTGAAGGACCAGCTTTCTGATCAGACCCTTCCTCCTCCTCCTCCTGTACTAATCAATGGTATGGACCTGTCAACCTCTGCGTCCAGTGCTTCTTTTTGACTACTAGGGCGATTACTGTAGTTGGGGTTTGGGTCCCTACCTTATCCATGGTGTTCCCAGACATGGTTTGGATCCCTGTCTCAACCATGCTCCTCTGATGGTGCCGAAGGCAGGTTCAAGAGGCACGAGGAAAGCCCCAGTGCAGTGGTAAGAGCTGCTGGGTTTCACGGGAGTAGGCAAGGCACCCTTCCGCCAAGTAGTGCGGCAATTCAATGGGATGACGTGCCTGTAGAGGTGTAAGACCCCAGGCTATGGGAGGTGATAACCACCGCAGGCACCTGCCCAAGTCCCGCCACACACCCTGCCACCCAGGGATCGATGACCTAAAGGCACATTTCCTTGTTACCTCACTGACAAACTGTTTCCTCTTAACACCAGACCAAAACCAGTTTCTACGCACACGACAAGAAGATGGCGACATTAATCAAGCAGCTTAGACAAGGATGTGTGAGGACCTCTGGAGCCCATGCAACAAAGGCGGCCAGTCAGTCCTGGAGGAGAAGAGGGAGGTGCAATCCCTCACCTCTCTGCAGGACAGCCTTCCCGGCACAGGAGCGGTACTCGTGCCAGGGCCAAGCGCACGGCTGCTGCTTTTATCAGAATGTTCCCAGGCGCAGCTAAACACAGAGATAAGCAGTGCAGCAAAGAGCAGGAGCTGAAAGCAGCCGCTGACAAGCCCTAGGCTCTGTTACACGGTAAATCAAGCCAGCTCCGTGACCCATGCAGAAGCCTGCCAATTAACAGCTACCACAGCTATAGTATGCCCAGATCAAAACTGTTGTTATCTCGTGCCTCACGTTGGGTGGCAATAAAAAGGACTGGTAGGTCGATCTTGGCCAGCTGGCAGACACCCACCCAGACGCTTTCTCACTCCTCCTCCTCCTCAGCAGGACAGGGGGAGAAAATAAGATGAAAAAAACCCTCGTGGGTCAAGACAAAGACAGTTTAATACTAAAAGCAAAAGCCGTGTGTGCAAGCAAAGCAAAAAGAGGAATTAATTCACGACTTCCCATTGGTAGACAGATGTCCAGCCACTCCCTGGGAAGCAGGGCCTCAGCACGTGTAACAGTGGCTTGGGAAAACAAACACCATAATCCTCCTTTCCCCAAGCTTTTATCAAAAAAAGATGTGCAGCCTCTTGTTTGTGTGCTGTTTGCTGTGTGAAGCTCTGTGGATTGGATCAGAGGGCTGGCAAGTGTGATCTGTTGAGCCCTTGGCAGGGACCCCACAGTGAATGAGTGTCTTACTTAATGAGTGTGCGGGACAGGGGGGTTGTGTGTGCTCCTGTGCAGCCCAGTGGGTCTCTGCTTGGGAAGAGAGTTAGCACCAGAGAGCACATGACTCTTGCATTGGGCCACAGGAAAGCTTTGCACCTGGGAAAAATGCTGCCTGCAGTGCTGACGGGCGGCAAAGCGCAGCGTGGGTGAGGCAACCTGCGCCTGGGTTGGTTTGTTCAGTCATCCAGTTGTTCTTGAGGGACTCTCCTGGGGTTTATTTCCAAGCCTGGAGTTCACGTCACCCCCGGATGGACATTTCTGTTCATGTCAGCTAACAAGGTAGGGGTATGTCATGGATCATATCCCAAGCTGCTGTGTGTAGGTCAGGCACTGTAAATGCTGTGGATCTGCATATGCCAGGATGTTTCACGATGACTGCTCAGGAGCTGCATCTTGAAGGGTTTGTACACTTCGGAAAAGAGGCACATCTACATCTTTCTCTTGTCCCCAGCCCTGACTGGCAAGAGCTGCTTGCAAAAGAGTCCAGATCCAGGGTCTGGAGGGAAACAGGTGTCAGGTGGCATGGGATGAGGCAATATTTGTCCTTTTAGGCCAAAGAGCATCAGAGGAATTGCTGGTGGATCCTGAGCAGTGAGACAGCAGGAATCCACTCCTTCTGGAAACATTGCTACAAGTACATAGCATAAGGTATAGTGGAATGTTTGCTGAGCGCTCCTTCCAGGTCTCCATGAGGAGAAAATGTTGGTGCTTTACGTACATGGCTACTTAGCAGGGACGGGGGTAGGAGTGGTGTCAGGGTCTGTGCCGGGAGCTCTGCTCTTGGGAAAGCAGCCAGAGGTGCTGGAGGAGATGAATCACCAGCCGCACCTCTGGGACTGCAGACTAAATGAGTTTAATGCGGTGTGCAAACAGAACAAAGTTGCTCCCTACACAGGGTTTGGTAAAGAGCCCACAATCATCTGTGTTTTTTGAGGCACAGCATGCATTTTTCAGGTGGCTGTTGAGGGTTTTGTTTGGTTTTATACAGCCTGCTCTACATCCAGTTTGGGTTTGTGTCTATGTATTTGATTTCAAATGTCAAGCAGTAGCAAGAAGGGGGTGCCCTGTCATTTCCAGTGAGCTGTGGGACTGAATTTCCACATGGACAGTGTCCCTGGACGCATTTTCAAAGCAGTCAGGAGCCTGAGCTCTTCTGAAAATTTCCCTAGGTATTTTGGAGCCCATGTGGGATATAAACTTTTTGGAGGATCTGCTCCAGAGAAGAACTTCTGGTTTTCAGCAGTTTGATTCTGCCACTTCCTTTTTCCTTGTGAAAACTGCAGGAAGATTTCCACGAGAACCACAAAACACAAACCAGAAGTCCAGCATCCTGCCTATCTGTGTGCTAAAGCCTCCACTTCACTCCCACAAAGTGTGCCGGAGCTGTGCTGCACCATTTCTCCCACCTCCTGGCTGAGGAACCTCATGATGGTGGTGCGAAGCTAAAACACCAAGATCTGGCTCCATAGCAAGGAGGTGACAAGGGTTACTTACTGGGACATCTGAAAAGATAGTTGAATATAGGCAGGGAAATGTAGTTTCCCTCCGATCTCATTCAAAGGACAGGCTGAAACAGTTCCGCTGAACTTTTTGAAAGGGTTCAGCCC
The DNA here is from genome assembly GCA_013389945.1 of Fregata magnificens. Lineage (NCBI taxonomy): Eukaryota > Metazoa > Chordata > Aves > Suliformes > Fregatidae > Fregata > Fregata magnificens. Next base: position 260,570 of record WAAD01040481.1, on the reverse strand, counting down.
AGGACTGAGACATGGCATGGAAATACTCAGCAGCTGCAGTTAGAAAGCTCTGAAACCCAGGATCTTAGCGTGGACTGAGTAGGGGACATGTGGGCATGTCAGGGGTGTTGGACTAGATGATCTTTAAAGGTCCCTTCCAACCCAAACCATTCTGTGAGTCTGTGATCTTAGTATGGACTCTGTAGAGTGACCCCAAGTGTTGGCTCCTCATGTTATAGGTATCAGCAGATTTTCCAAAAGGTCGACGTCTTTGGGGTTTAGCAGAGGAGGGAAGTCCAGACGGGTGTCATTAGTGCAGGGTGTGCGATGTGCAATAGGTGACATCAGTGTCTTTCTATATGTCCCTGCGGCGGCATTGCTGTGGGCTGTCCTGCCCTCTAGTGCCTGCGGCGCCGCCTCCCTCTGTCTCCTCTCCTCTTCCTCCTGCACCCGCACACACACGCACTCGAGGGATGCTGCTGTGGCTCTGAGCAGTGACCGGGACCCGCAGACCTCCGGGGCCTCCCCGTGCCACCGTGGGTGCACAGCCAAACTGCAGCAGTGGACGTCAGGAGAGAAGCCCTGTGGGGAGGTGGAAGGCTTCTTATCAAACCCCCAGGGGTGGAAGGCTTCTTATCAAACGCCAAGTCAAACCATTTCCTTCCAGCTAAAACATCCAGGACTACGTTTTTCCTCAATGTTCAAAAAAATGCAGCTGACACTTTCTGCAGCAGCCAGGCACCCTGCAGCGCCCAAGCCCCGGCTGTGCAGAACCATGTGCAGAGAGCGGCCGTGTGCCAGCCCCCATGCACTGGGGAGCAGCAGCCCCTCAGGAGGCCCAGACCCACACCCAGCCGCCCGCCTTCATTTGCGTGTCTCCTCAGCCCAAGTCACAGTGATGCTCCCTGTGTGCTCAGGGCTAGTGTCCAAAGCTTCATCTAAATCTCTTGGGCTTGCAGGACTTCCTCCGAAATATTCCCTCCAAACTCCTGTCGGCCGACCTCTATGAGAAGTGGATGCAAGCTCTGGAGAACCCAAGCAAGCAGAAAAAAATTGAAGAATTGAAAGAGTAAGTTTTGCAAGCAGGAAGTTTTGCAATCAGCCCCAATGTGATGGAGTGGCTGGTAGAGGCCAGCGACGCCTCCTGAAATCGAGGGTCTCACCTAAAAGCCTGTCATTTATATCAGCTTGCTATTGCTCCATGGGGTTTGGTCTAGAGGGCTCTAGCAGCAGCACTTCCTGCAGGTATCTGAGATTGCCCTACGACACAACTAGCATAGGAAGAGGAGAGAGGCTGCAGTGTCTCAGCTAATGTGGGACAGGCACTGGCAGGGACCCTTCACATCTGCTGGCAGTGAAGTCGGGCACATGGAGACCGCGGCCGTGTTTTGCTCTTTAGAAAGAGCAGACGTGGAGGCTGCCTGGGAGTGCTTGGAAAGATGCACAGCACAACCGCAGCCTTTGATGTGCCTTCGGGAAGCCTCCAGTGACATTTCCTGATGCCGTCTCATCTACTCAAGGACATGGACTGCTGTAATGCTTGCCTTTCAGTCAAGACCTTGTAATTCAAGGTCTCATAATTAACCACACGCTCAGCTGCTGTTGGGGATTTCTGAATGATACTTCTGCTAAGCGCTGAAAAAAGCACACGCATGCCTCGCTCTGGAGGAAGCGTCATCTGTCTGAGTTTAATTGAGACTTGCTCAAATAAAGAAGTAGTGGCTGCTGCACCATGAATTAACATCACATTTTGTTTGTGTTCATGCAGGGTGGCTGACAAACTGCCTAGACCAAACGTCTTGCTCAAGCACTTGCTGTCTCTGCTCTACCACATCAGCCAAAACGCTGAAACCAACAGGATGGACTCCAGCAATCTGGCCATCTGCGTTGGCCCAAATATGCTGAGCCCAGAGACGGACAACATGCTCCCATTGGAAGTGCAGAAGGAGATGAATGACAAGGTGCGTTGAACTCACTAAGCAGCCACCCCTTCATGGCAGCTCAGGGCCATCCATAGGGACCCCACCGCCATTGCAAAAGCTGAACAAAACAGCGCCCCTGGAGATTGGGGGTGCCCCCCAGCTCAGGTGCCCGCAATGTGATGGGCAAGGCTGCCCCTCGTCTCACCTCCTCTGAGCAAAAGTAGCAGTTGCCCTGCAGTCCCCTGCGTCATAGCAGAGCTCCTGAATACTTTGGATGCAGAGAGCAAGGGGGACCTGGCGGGCATTGCCCCCTGCGGGCCCTCTGGTCAGCAAGGCTGAAGCTGTGGCTGATGGCGTTTTGTTTGTATCGGGGCAGATCAATTAGCCTGCAGCATCTCTGTGCTGGTGATGGTGTTGGTGAAGTTCCTCATAGGCAACTGCTCAGAAATATTTGGGGAGAACATGCCTTGCGTGTCTGTGCCTTGATTGAGGAGTCACCAGAGCACACAGACAGCTCCACAGGTATGATAACGGTCTGGGGATGTCACAGACTGGGGCTGCTGGGTCAAATTCCTTAATCTGATATGGGAATACATCTGTGGAAACAGATCGTTGCAGAGGGTTCAATATGTTATTGCAGTGTTTTTCTACAGGAACTCTTTCCAGAAGTTCAAAATGACAACACTCACAAAACAAAATTAAATCCCGATGTTAAACATCTGCCTCAAGCACATTCTGTTACAGATGTGCTGATACCTCAAGGATCTTTCTGGCAGGGCTTGAAACAGAGCATCATTCTCCAAACCTAACAGATCCAGAGGTCTCTATTTTGCCACTGCTTCTCAGGAGGAACAGGCGAGGAAAAGAATGAGACGTTTTCATCATATCAGATATGTTATCAGTGTCCTTTTTTGCACTTGCCTTATCAAAGTTGACTTCTCCAAGAGCTGTTTATTCTTCAAGGTGAGCTGAAACTCAAAGGTTTAGACGCTGGCTTCAGAAGTCTGTGGAGTGAAATGTCCTTTCAGGAACCATTTTCAAGAAGAGTAGCAGACATTACAAAGAACGTGTCATCAGAGCATGCACAGATGCCTGGTGTATGTTTTAAGTCGGGTTTTGAGTTTTGTTTTTGGCTTCACAAAAGTCATTTTACTGTTCATTTCTTGGATAATGTTTGCATTACTGAATTGTCAGGTTTAAAAATCACAATGAGGGCTTGCAGCTTTTGCTTTCTAGAGCTGCATTCAGAAGAGCAGCAAGAGAGGTGCACATAGAGTCAGAAAGGTGCTTTTCTGGACGGACAACCTTCTCCATTCTTCACCCAAGAAGAAAGAGGAGGACATGTGGCCATGCAAGTAGTAAAAGGAGAGGTGCAGGTCCTCAAGCACTGTCAAAACATGTCTCCTGTATGAAACAAGTTTCTGATGAAAAACCGGGGCAAAACCAGAATGGAACTTCTCCTCACAGAAGGTATTAAAACAAAACTGTCTCCAGTGTATGCTCTGAGGTTAAGTGCAAAATAAAGGAAGGTACTTCTCCATGCCCACTGGTTCTGCTGCTTTCAGCTAAGAACTACAATGATGAGAAATGCTCTCCCCTGTAGAAACAGCGTCCAGCCCAAGAAGGGGTCGGGAATACGGAAATAGGGTCCAGGTGAGTGCTCTGCTTCTCCCTGGCAGCCTCCACAGTGGCTGTGGTAGGGTGTGTGGTGTCTCACTCCAGCGCGCTCATCACTTAGCTCAGGGCTTTATCCAGTCAGGTCTTGAAAACCTCCAAGGACAGGGACTGCACAGCTTCTCTGGGTGACCTGATCCACCACCTGACTGACCTCACCCCAAGCTGAACCTCTCTTGTTTCAACTCCTGCCCATTGTCTCTCATCCTCCTGCTATCCACTGCTGGGAAGAGCCCAGCTCTGTCATCCTGCTGACCCCCCCACAGGTGCTGGCGGGCTGCTGTCAGGCTCCACCAAAGCCATCTCTGCCTCAGGCTGAACAAGCCCTGGTCCCTCAGCCTCTCCGCACAGGACAAGTGCTCCAGCACTGACCATCTTGGTGGCGCACCGCTAAACTCACTCCTGTTGATGACATTTCCTTCTTTTTGTGCAAAACCCAACCCATCAATTACCAATGGAGCTTTTTGCACCACCTCTGTATTGTCCTGTTCTCTGTATTAAGCCCCTCCACCTTCACTGGTGGCCTTTTTAATTTGTCATATTTATTATTCAAATTGTGTGTTTCAAATTGGGAGTTGAATTGTTGGCATGTTCATTGATTTGGAAGGGCTATGAGGTTTGGAAAACTTACAAAGGCTATATGTAGCTGATGGTAATAAAGAACAGGTGTTCATCAACTGCTTTTCAGACACACAAAATACTTTGGCGGCTTCCTTCCAGTGTTTCCTACTACCACAAAATACCATGCTGTGTACAGGCAGTCTCCTGGTTAGTCCTTGTTCCTGGCATGGTGCACGGTCATTATGTTTTTTCCACACAGAGATATACTTGGGGAAAGACGTCTTTCTAAAATACTTCAATTGGGATTAGCCATTTAAAGTCGTACATAGCCTTTAAAAATATTTGAACTGAATTTACTGTATATTACCACCAGATGTCACTGATAACACTAAAGCACAACACATTTACCTGTCGTTAAAATCTTCCCTCAAAGGCAGGCTTTGCACACCCATCTGTTGTCCACAGTTTGCGCCATGGCCACGGGTGGTTTACGTTGGAGGCATTCATTTAGCATTTGTCACACGGACCTTATTCAGTGTAAAGCCCTTCCTAGCATTGTTCCTGCTTATCATGCATTTTGAGTTGTGTAATATTTTTGCCGGTATCTCCCTAGGCTGGATGGAGATAGGCTTAGGGACTGGGCTTCCCTGTTTAGGGGAACAGCCGTGGGAGTGACTGGAAGACCAGTATCAGGCTTACTGATGCAACTTGGTGAGGTACCAAAAAACACACTTTCCATAGCTTCAGGTCAAAATCAAAAAACTGAAAACTGAAATGGTAATAAAATTCCACCTTCTGACTTGTACCAAAATGGTTGCAGCGGGAAACAGAGGATTAGGCTCATCCTCTAGAGACCATCATGGGCCTCGATGTGGCTGATGCAGAGGGGATGCCAGCAGCCACCCTCACCCCCTTGTCCAGGGCAGGTGGAGGGGACAGACCCGCCCAGGACGGGCCTGCGGGCTGGCAGCGTGCTGGGAAATGACTAATAGGAAAGCTATTGTCACATGTGCCTCTTCTACCCTGACAGAGCCTCACATGGGCATCTCAACAGGCAGTGGAGAGAGGGCTGCTGTTTCTGAAGCTCTTCAGGTTCAGGGCGTTACCTGCCATGTATGCTAACCCAGCAGGCCAGATCCCAGTCTGAGAGCGGGATGCCAGGAATGACACCTGAAGAGACAAGTACCTGCTCCACATCTCACGCCATCAAAAGGGACGTCCAGACTTTCCACTGGACCACTTGCAAGATGTGGCTTCACAGGCAGACCCTGCCTTCCCTCCATCCTGGGCTAGGACATTGTCGTGGTTTAACCCCAGCCAGCAACTAAGCACCACCCAGCCACTCACTCACACCCCCCTGGTGGGATGGGGGAGAGAATCAGAAGAGTAAAAGTGAGAAAACTCGTGGGTTGAGATAAAGACAGTTTAATAACTAAAGCAAAAGCCGTGCACGCAGGCAAAGCAAAACAAGGAATTCATTCACTATTTCCCATCGGCAGGCAGGTGTTCAGCCATCTCCAGGAAAGCAGGGCTCCATCACGCATAACGGTTACTTGGGAAGACAAACGCTATCGCTCCGAACGTTCCCCCCTTCCTTCTTCTTCCCCCAGCTTTATACGCTGAGCATGACGTCATATGGTATGCAATATCCCTTTTGATGGCGTG
>WAAD01040481.1:229440-254566 GCA_013389945.1 Fregata magnificens | reverse complement strand
CAGGTCACTGCTGCACTTGCACTGCTTCTTGTAAGGCTTCTCCTCCATTGGTTCAGGTGGTTCCTGCTATAGTAATTCCTATAACATGCAACTCAAACCATGGGTGACAACAATTTAAAGGTATTTCCATTACACTCTCCACCCCTGGTCCCTTTGGGCCAGGTTATAGGGTTTAACATTGCAATGAGCTCCTCCCCTTGCTCCTAGCCTGGCTAGCAACAAGGGAAGAGACTTATCCACAGCCACATATGCTTCAAGGTGTACCTTCTCCAGTGTGGACTTGTCCTTGGACCACAATCCCTTCAGAGGTATACCTGCTGCAGCACAGACACAACCACGGCCACAGATGCTTCGAGATGTACCTGCTCTGGTGTGGACTTATTCATCGTCACAGACACTTCAAGGTGTCCTGCTCCCACGTAGACTCATCCACAGGTCACAGTCCCTTCGACTTGAGTTCACACTGAAGTTCCAGCCTGTCCAGTACAGCAGCACAGAAAGAGCAGCGATGCCCTGGCCGCCTGCCAGCCCAGGCGCATGGCCACTGCTGTTATCACAATGTTCCCAGGCACAGCACAGTAAGATGACAAGCAGTACAGCAAGCAGCGAAAGCAAAAAGCAGCCTCTAACGAGCACTAGAGTCTAATACACAGCAGGGCAAGCAAGCCCTGTGGCAAGCACAGGAGCCTGCCGATTAATAGCTAAATGGCAAAACCAGCTAGAAATTCGATCTAGCACATTCCAATCAAACCTGTTGTTACCTCGAACCCTTCGAGCCCCTTGTTGGGCACCAGTGATATTCAGGGCAGCTATTGCTTACATGGAAAAAGCTTCCTTGGAAGGTGTCAGGTATTTACCTCTCTGTGTAGGTAGCTGAAAATCAGAAGTAATGAGATGTAACCACCAACAAATCCACTCAGTGGTTGAGGATCAGGAGGTCTGAATGTGTTAAACTGAATGTCTGTAGTCAGATGGATTGAGGTCAAAATTAGGCTAGAAGACCATGGACACTCTCTAAACATGAAATATTCCTCTGTAAACTCTGTTTTTTAAGTTACAGTAATTCCACATACCATGCTATATTTTTCATTTATCATTCATTCCTAAAAGTATCCAAATGTATGTGATCCATCTGAAATTAAAATAATCCATGCTCACTACACCTGCCTGTTAGTATTTGAGAACAATTGCTCCGTTTCTTTTGATGACACACACGACTGGAGTCAAAGGCTGGCAGTGAAAATTTGGTTTAGGTATTGAAGTCAATGGGACCGAGATTTCTCATTAGGTTTGTTTCCATGACAATGGAGACTCCTGTCATGACTTCATATAAATCAGCCTCATCACGGCTAACTTTATCTGGATTAAAATAAATAAAAAGGACATCAAGATGTGGCTTGTGAGAACTGTAAATGTTTTAGCTTCTTTAGTGGAATATTATATGTCAGTTTTCAGGATTACTCATTACTGGATGTCTTTGTCATATCTTTACAAGAGATTTAGCATCACTAAGAGGATTGCTGTGGGCATTTGTGAAAAGATTCAAGCAACCGAATGCTGACTTGAATATTTGTTTTGGAAATTGTCCAAGGGGGAAGTGGTCAACTGGAAGATTTTCATTTCTGCCACTACTGCTTTGTACTTTATTAGCTGGAAAATTTAGTTAGAGAGTGTTAATTGTTGTATTTAAATTGTCTGTGACATTATTTGTGTTCTTAAATTGCTATAAGAAAAATTAAGGAATTGTATCCATTGCAATAATTCAGGCATTTTTGCTTATGAAAGGTCAAGACCATGTTTAAGAGAAATTCAAAAGCTCATACATCATATCTGATTTTCATATAACATTAAAAGTCCTGTTCAGGAAGTCCCTGTCCTCACTTACCTGAAGTGATGTGAACTACACACAACTATAGAAAAGAAAGCAGGTTTAGTCATAGCTAGAAAGATATGCTCTTGATTTCATAACAACATCACTTTTAAAAAAGTGGAATGTGAAGAGTTTGATTGATTGTTTATGGTGTAAAATTATCAAGAGACTATAAGGTCAGCCTAAGGCGTTTTAGCTAATGCTGCTTGGGATTTCACCCTTGGGATTGTCCACCTGCCACAATGCAAGTAGAGGGTACTTACGGAAAGTTAAATGAGAACTTACGTTTAGATATTTTTCCTGCAGTGTCATTCATATGAGAGTGCCATTTTTACTTCATCAGAATTTACAAATACAATCCAAGCCTGTAAATCATATCTATACTTTAAAGTCTGTGCTTAAGAAAACAAATGTGGCATTAAGGCAATACTACACTGTAAAAATTCTTACAGGATATTTGTGGAATGTATTAGAATAGGGGAACCAAGTCTTTTAGCCCTAAAGTATGGTGCAATCTGTGTTCTTTTGTCAACAGCTTATGGCTGTGTTTGGTAAAAAACTCATAAACCTGTTTCCATCTTCCCCAAATACAATATTTGTTTAATGATAACAGCAGTATAGGCATCAGGAATGCTTATTTGATGAAAAACATTTCTTCCCACGGATAAGGTGTACCCAAGTTTAAAATAAAAAGATTATAATGGCCATCCCCGAGCCACCTTTTGCAAGTGACTCCTTGCTGGTGGGAGGACATTACTGTGCTCTGCAGTCAGCCTGGCAGTCACATTCCTCTGACTGAATGGGAATTATTTAAGTTCACCCTAACTTAAAGATAGCAATAGCAACAGAGTTTACTTAGGAGCCTGTCTTCTTCCTATGCCAATAAAAATCGCACTGCACTGATCCAGAGAGTGCATCTTGCTAATAGATCAGTGGTTGGGCAGGTTTTGCTGCATTTCCTTCCATTTGCACGAAAACATTCACACAAAGTAGCGTTAGAAATGTGCAGTGGGGACAAACTGACATACAGGGAGGGAGCTGGTTGGTAATGAGAGGTAGAAGAGTTGTGTACCTGACAGAGTTACAGCTGATCCTTGGGTCTCTGCTGTGTAGCAGTGGCAAGTGAATGTCTTGAGGCTGGAGGACAAGCGAGGTTACTCCAGGGTGACCAACCTTCATGCTCCTGTAAGCTGCCTGCCAAAGTCCTCATATGGCCAAGGGTTAGGGAAGAGGAGAGAGCTCCAGCATGTTTATATGAGCTCCCCATGGGCCCATGCTCTCCATGGGGCTGGGCAGCCATCTCTGTCAATGTATTCCTTCACAGAGCTGGTGCTGGAGGTCGCCTGGCAGCGTCTGTGCCTGCACAACCCACTGCTTGTTGTGTGAGACCGCTCTGGCCTGGGAACCACACTTACCCTGCTCCAGGATCCACTGCTGGCCACCCCGGATCTGTATTCCTCAATAACTCAATCCTTCCCAATGTATATGCTGCTTCTGAAGGGTATTTTACTGATGTGGCAAAGCCAAACCCACAAGCACTAGGATTTGCCAGGGCAGCCCTCAAGGTCCTTACACTGGACACTTCACAGGTGCCCATAGAGAGTCTCACGGGTGCCTGCTCCATGCAGTGCCAAGGATAGACTTGCCATGGGAGCCACCTGGGACCATGGTGCTACAGGGGCTTGTTGGGGACAGTGGCAGGTTTGTGGCAGCCTCTCTCCAATCCCCTGCAAAATCAGCAGAGCAACAGGAACACAGGTGAGACAAATAGGAAGCACAACAGTTTTATCATTTGGCCTTTGCTGGGTTACCCACATCCATCCTCAGCTGGATCCTCATATATGTGGGAGGTTGTGCCTCCGAGCCAAGAGCTGGTCACTGGTATAAAATCCTATCCATATGGCAAGGATAATCCTCAGCAGAATCACATATTCCTCCTCTCTTCAGTTCTCCTTAGGTAAAGGGTCTTCCCCCCAGGTTGTTGCCCCCTGCACTAGGACTGATACATTGGATTTCCATTATGTTTAAAGCAAGCATGAGAGCCTATAGTGGTTCTCCAGCCTTGACAGGAAAGGAATTGGGGCTTTTTCAGAAGATCTATGCTGAATTTCGTTCAATACAGTGGGATGATCATGTTCCTGTTCCCCATATGATCTCAGGGCGATTCCATTCCCAAGCACTAAAATCAGCCTTGTCTTTGCAAAAAAAACCCATTAATACAGACAACTGACTTTTCAATGGAAAATTTGTGCATCAACCCATCTCTCTCTGGCAGCAAGGCTGGAACAGGAGCTACCTGTGTCACACAAGGCAACTGCATCTCCCTGCTACAAGGAAAAATCTGAGGACCAAGCCCTGCTGACCTCACTTCCAATTTCTGAGCCTGCTGTCAGCACACGGTACTCAGCAGGTGCCTGCTCAACCCCTCGCAAGGCCCTCCACGGCCCCTCAGAGACACCCTGTCCTCTCTGCCAAAGGCACGGCCATGTGTGGACGTGGAGCCAGAGAACACCGCTGGCGTGTGCGGACCCGCCGTTGGCCTGCGGCCAACGCCAGGCTTCACCGGGTAAGGTGCAGCAGGCGGCTCGGGGCAGAGGTGGGGGCTGGCACCGCCCAGCCCCCCACGCCTGTTCTGCTACACTGACGTCTTGCCCCTGATCTCACCCTTCAGCGTCAGCGATTTCGCAAGGTCCCCTCCTGTGCTCCTAGATAATAAACACAAGCCCTTGCAGATGCAGAGCATGGAATTTGTAACTGTTTAGGCAGGTATTGCTGGTATTTTAATCGCTTTCTCAACTGGCCCATCTGGCTAATACTGCCAGCAAATGAGGACCGGAGCTCCATGGTTCCTTACTTAGGATGTTTATATAAGCAGCAAACTTTTTGGCTTGTGACCATGTTCAGAAATACAGATTATTAATATTTATTTGTATCAAATAATTGTCTAGGAAATACAGGCACGAACCAGTGCTCAGCTTGATAATGCAGCATTATACAAACACACAGCAAAACAACCTTCCATCCCCCAGTCAAAGCAACAGGCAAGGAAGAACAGAGATGTATGGAGCATAAGGAAACAGCATTTATGTATCACAAAAGTTCATTGCAAGAATTACTGTTTATGATTGATTAAAGATTGTGGAAAAAACCATGTTGAATGAAATGACACTTAAACATAGGGATGACCACACTGGGTCAGAACAGCAGCATTTCTAGTCCAGTCCAGTCCTCTATCTGCTAGAGCGGCCAAGAGGAATCGCCTAATGACAGAGTGAGAACAGGGGAGGTTGCTCCCCAAAACGCTTCCACAGGATGCGGATTTGCACCTCAAAGAGTTCCTGAATCAGAGGTGTTTGTGTTGAACATCCGGCACAGATTTTTCTTCCACGATCGTGCCTAATTGCTTTTTGAACTTCTGACATCCCCGACATCCTATAGCAATGAGTTCCAAGATCTAACTGTGTTTTGTGTGAAGGGATACCTTCTTTTGAACCTGCCACCTCAAAATTTTGTTTGATGATCCCTCTTCCCCCCAGCTGTTAAGCATTTCAGTAAATACTTCTCCTTGAATCCAGTGACAACTGTACAAAAAAGAGAATAAACTTAATATTTAGAGAATTCACCTGGATTAAAAAAAAAATATATATAAGATGCACTGCATGATACCTTCCCAAATAGCAAATGCATATTCTTTATTACCTCACCAAGGTCTTACCAAAAAAAAAAGTAAAAACAAACCACCCAACAAAAAAACCCCAAACCTGGTGATCCTATAGCAGATACCTTATCTGAGAGTAGCAATGCAGTATATGCAATGAGTAAGGCGAGAACACGTGTAAGACAATTGCCCAGCACAGACCAAGAACAGGTGTGCTATGGGCATTTCCACAAAATCAGCATAGTTTAAGCAAGTAGGAACACATCTTCTAAGTGATCCACTGCACTTCTAGCACTTGCAATCTTGAGTATAGTCAGGAACTCAGCATATTCTTAACATTTTTCTAATCATATATTAAAAATAAAGCAAAAATCTTCAAATAGAAGACCATTTGCTTTCATTATCAGTCATGTTTGTTTTAATATAGTCCTCCTCTACTCACCTCCATATGATGCATCCCCATCTCTCCCAGAGGGAAAGGGGATAAAAAGAAAACCTCACCTTACGTTTCTTCATTGGTGGATACTCTTAGTTTATGTACTCATTGTGCATGCCTGTACAGGATTGGGAGGCCTGAGCAGTAAGCCTCAAGCAGGGCAGGCCTGCATCTTTCCAGCAGGATCTTACCTAGAAAGGGCCTGGCCCTAGGACACCTCTGAAACCATTTTCTGTTGCAGCTGATTAGCTCAGACTAACGGAGGAGAGATGGAAGAATACAGGCCAGCATGATAAGCTTTATCACTCCACTTCCTTCACTGGTAACGGCCAGTCCCAAATCTTAAACAGATGCGGTTTTAAGAGCATGCACAAGAAATTACTGCCAAGAACAGTGTTTTTTTCATGACGGCACTGCACTGGCTACCCTCAGTTACTTTAGAGGGAGGAGGAGAGCACACTTTGAAGAAATGAACCCAAACCGGCAGGAAGAGTCACCGAGTCCTTGAGGGGGCATGAAGCGACCAGGCCAGGCACCAAGGGCATCGCGCCCTGTCCCGGGGCCTCTCTCCCGAGGGAGGGGGACGCACCCCTGCCCACCAGCCGGCCGGCTCCTCGGGGCNGCCACTGCACCTGCGCCCGCGCGGCACCAACCGCCGCCCCCAGGCTGCTACTTATAGTGCGCTATTTTAATCGCGCTCGCTCATTGGCCGTGGCCCGTGTGACGACACCGGCTCTCCCAGGGCAAAGTCCCACCGTTCCCCCGCCTTCCCCTGGGTGACACGGGTGGCGGCCGGGGTGTGGCGCGTGACGACGGCGGCGGCGCGCATGCGCAGGGTGCTGGGGCTGAAGGGAGGGAGCGTTGGGAGCCTGGTATCACCCCGGCGGGGCCGCGTGCGGAGCAGCTGCAGGGGGTGGGGGCCGCTCCATCACAGCCTCACCGGGTTGGGGAGGAAGACTGTGGCTTCTTCCCAGGCTGGAGGTGTGGGAGACACGGGTCGTTCCTGCCCCGAGGACCTCTGCCACCTCTGGGCCGTTCAGCTTCCCCCTTCAAAATGGCGGCGGGGCTGAGGGGAGGCTCCCGCGGCGAAGGGCGGAGGGCTGCTGCTGCCGGCGACGGGGCTCCAGGGGCAGGCTAGAGAGGGCAGCAGCGTCCGAGGGTGGGATTGCTAGGGGGCTCCGGGCAGGGCGGGTGAGAGCCATATTTCAGGGGTTTCATCCTTAGCCTTTCCTGCAGGGGGGTAGAACGTACTATGATCCTGCTGTCACTTGTCTGTCCAGGCTCGCAGACGCAGCTGGGTTTAGGCGTGAACCTCAGGAGAGGGGGCGGTGAGGGGGACCAGCTGTGGCAGCCACAGCTGGCTTAGGTGTTGGTTGAGTTCTGAAAGCGTGCTGTGGTACATCTGCATACCCCTGACACAGGTGAAGTGAACTTGCAGGAAGCAGCTAGGCTGTGTCCATCTCAGGATGTATGGACAACCTTAATACAGCTTTGCTGATTTTGGCCTCTAGATAGGAGCATCCTCACATCCCTACTGCGGCATGATGGGATGGCACAGAGTCCAATGGATCAGGTCACCACAGATTTATTTTTGGCATATAGCACAAGCGCTTTGTGAACATTTAACGAATGGGCTAAATACGTTACCAAGATTCAGTGCCACTTAAAAATAGCCTCCAGAACACCTGGCCCATAAAAGCCATGTGTGACTTTCATGCTCTTATTTATAGAAACAGTTTATGATTATGGTTGGGATGTATGCTTTTAGCAGCTGCAGTCCCTCATGTCTCCAGTAGGTCTGCTGGTGCATCAGTATGCACCTGAGATTGAGGTCAGAAAACTACTGGTAAAGATGAAGGACCAGATTGCCATTTCATGTGGTTGAAGAGCTCAACAGTAAGTAGCATCAAGATCCAATTGCCTGGTATTCTTACATGGATGTGGAAGTTCCTCCAGCTCACCAAACTGTTCAGCTAAGACAGCACTTTGAGAAAGGTGCAACTGCAAGTATTAGCTTGGCAAATGTAGCATGAGACTGAACAAGCAGTGCTAATTGCCTCCCTTAAGTCTTGCAGGAATCATCATCCCTGGAGTTCTGGGCTGTAGCTCTCAGGAGGATGCAGAAGTCAAGCCACATGGAGATGAGTGTCATGGGAAATCCCCAGTTTTCTACAGCCAGTGCATCTTCTGGCAGTCAGACGGGTTGGAAATGCAACAGCATATTGGTGTGGCCCTGAAATACTCATTTGTGTAAGCCCTTCATCTCCCACAGGAATTTGTCTGCGCAGGCAAGATCTGTGTTAATCTGGAGCCTGAGCCAAAAGACGACTGGACAGTTTCAGCCAGGTGATAGGCCTGTCACATGCTAAGCACACAGACGGGGAAGAAGGACTTTTTACAGCCTTGTCTGTTAACAGCTATAGTAAAATATTAATTAGTTGGACTTTGACTGGTTTAGTTCACACCATTTCTTGATCTAGACCACGTTTTTGGCAAGTGGAGTGCAATACCTAAACTTTGCAGAAGCTGTTTCTGTTTGTCCAACTTCTGTAGGATTTCAGAACCTCTTTATGTTATGGTTTAAACATTGTTCTCAAAAGTATTGAATTGTTTAAAGATTATGCTACTGGTCGCCTGATAGTGCTTTGTAGTTTCTAAAGAGCAATCCTGGCTATGCGTCTTTTATACATATATTTAGAGGTGTATCATGCTTTACGTGTATTTACTCTACATACGAAGCACTGTTGAAAGAAAGATGGAGAAATGCATTCTTCCCACCATCTGCTGCTCATTAATTCATTAACAGAAACTCTTCTTCTTCCAGAAGGTGGTTCACTCAGGAATTGCCATATTCTGTACTACAGGCGTTCCTAGGCTGTCACGTCTGTACCACTAGCAAGCTATATACAACAGCGTACTATAAAATGTTACACAACATTTCACAGAGCTGGGCGCTTCCATCACAGTTTATCATACCTAGAAAATGAAATCGGGGAATCTCTTGCCTCTCACATTCAGAGCTTGATTACCAGTCCACTGAAGCCTATGAGAGTCTTTTCAAGAATGTCAGTATATTTGAGGACATGCCCTCAGTGCATAAAGATCCATGGAATTTTTTATAAAGCCCACTGCTAAATTGTTTTTACTGGGTAAAAAGTTTAGGTGGCAGCAGAAAGTAAAGTTTGCAGCTTTTGTATAGATCTGCCTCATACCTGGTTAGCTCTGTCCATGTCATGTGTCTTGAGTTGCTTTATCCAAACAAAACTAAAACTAGATTCCAGTTTTATAATAGTCTTAATTTCAAGACAGTTTACGATGATTGGAAAGTCAAAGTTCACTGGCAGTAAGGTTCCTGAGTAGGCAACATTATTCCAGTATTGTTCCTCAATGAGTGGTTTTGGAAAGATCCACACTGTTCCAAATGTTTCAATTAACCAAAGTTTAAGAAGAAATTCAAGATTGCATTATCAATTTATAAATCTATCTGTCAAAAGCTTATATTTGGATGCAAAGATTTTATTGTCTTTGAGCTAACAATATTAGCTGCCTGATAAGCAGAGCACTTCTGCTAATATTTGGAAAATAAACCTTGACTGCTGGGCTTATCCCCTATGACTGAAGCAAACCGAGAGATTCTCCAAGCTCTCATTGACTTAACTGGGAATTAAATCAGAACCTGTTCCAAAAGTAAAGTGCGAGTAATTCCCCAACATTAAGGTAGTGAAACTGCACTGTTAGTGGAGATGTTCATTTGTGTGTTTTTTATCACTTAAGTGTCATAATTACAGGTTACTGGGAAGAGCAGTTTTGCCACCACCACAAATCAAAGGCATCATCAAAGAACGTCAGTAAAGTTTTGCACTCACTGAATCTCATCTACTGTGGGGAAGAAACGATCTGTGAGTAGTGTTTAAGAATTACACAGATCCAGTTTCTGCCTTGCCAGTGCCTTGGTCACCAGTGTAGTGCACTGCTCAGAGCTTTCTGAGGCTCCAGAGTGACAAAGAATCAGCTGTAACCGTTAAGGAACAGCTTGTAATTGAGGGAAGTTTGGGAATGATGTCATAGTCATGAAAGGTGCTAATTTTAGGTTACAGTTGTTAACACATTTTCGTGATCGATTGCATAAAATCAGATTCTACCTGCCTCATTAATAAACAATTTGTAATGCACAGGGAAGGGTAGACTGAGCAGTAGTGTCTGCCTTTGCCTTCAGAAGGCTCTTTTAAAAGACTGATGTAAAGGGGTGCTTAAATACGAATTTGCCACATGCAAAAGATTTCTTACCAGGCTGACCAAATTCTTGTCAACCTAATGAGAGGCTGAAAATCTGTTTGCAAAGCCAGTCGTGTTGCAAATGTTGCTGCACAGGAAAATAATTGCACCCTTTATCATGAAAATGAGAGCTCCAGAGTTCAGGGAAACAGTGCACAATTTTGCAGAAGGGAACACAGAGGTCATTTTGTGTGCGTGCTCATTAAGGAAAGGAATTGCACCGGAATGTGGGAGGGTAGAGAGTAAAAATTAGAAGCTCCTGTGTCTGCAAGAAAACAGGGCACTATGTATGCCACAGTGACTTATGATGTATAGACACCTACTGAAACGATTCTAAAAATGTTAAGGATGAAAATTAGTTTTACTGAAGATCACGGTCACTAGCAGTTGTCCAGCTCTCCCCATAGAGATTAGTCAGCTATTAGCCTTGAGCATGTACAGGAATGCCTGCTGGACCCATGCTTTATTCAGGCTCCAGCTCAGCAAGACTCCTAAGTACACTACAGGGTTAAACAAGTACTGTAATTGCCCTGAATTCTGGAGGATGCTGGTTTCAAGAATGAACCTAAGTCAGTAGCCTCACAATGAGATACACGCCTTGCCGCAGGGTCCCAGTGAACAGTTCAGATATGTGCTTTAAGGCAAGGAAACACTGCAAATCTGAGGAGGGTCTTGCAGATCCCAGTCTCCATCTGGGTCAGTTCCATTTGCTGTTCAGCAGTGAAACTGCACTGCAAGAAACAGTGTTACATCTGTGGAGAAAGAAAAAAATTGAATAATGACATTTTAAACCTGCTCTGTGATTTAGGGAATGAGAATAGAGGAAAATGTGCCTCATACAGGGGCAGACGTAACGGGACAATACAGGGGTTGTAGAATTATATATTTATAAATACTTCTAATTTTTGAAGAGTATTTTAAGGCGTTTATAAGAAATCACTCTGATGCTGGGAAGTAATCATGGTCCGTTGGGCACCCTTTCTCACCCTTTTGGTTTCAGGTGCCCATCCTGGGCCTGATCCTGGCTGACTGAAATCCGTGAGAGTTTTGGAGTAAGGCCAGGGCCTCTCTAATGCTGCATTCAAGCTGCACGAAGCAGAAATCCTGTGGAAGTAGTAGAAACATTGAATTTTAAAGAGCATGTTGGGATCTTTTTCAGTTCCTCAATTTGTTCATTGATTTATGTTTACACTGTTGCAGGCTGGCAACGGTGCGGGCTGGGGCTGGACGAACAGTGCTTGGTTTTCTCCAAAGTGTCGTGTTTGCTCACCTGAATGTGCCACTACTTCCATAGAAATGCAGTACTTAATGCAACTCAAGTGTTTACACAGCACTGTTGTAAAGCAGGCAGTAAATTACTTGCTGTATGGATAGACCGGTGCGTACATTCTGCTCACTGCTGTATTAACTGAATATTAATAATTAATGAAGAAAAGGCATAAAGAATAGTAAAAACAACTTGTTATGCTGTTAGGATAATATAACGTTTACTGGCTCCTGTAGCAGGCCCTTTCCGTCCTGCGTGTACTGCCCTGTATGTGTGCTCCAATGAAGGTCCTTGTGTGTCCCACAGCAGTCTGTTTGCAGCCCAGAACACCTGGAGCCAGCTCACGCCATTTATGGGCAGTGGTTTTATTAACCATATTATACAGAACAAAACTCTTAATCCCATAAGGCCTGGCCTTTGTTGTAGGGCCTGGATGGGCAATTCCAAGTAACCCTCAGCTGATAAACCTTCTTCCTGGCCGCCAGCTGTCCTTTGATAAAGGAGTGTTTCAGACAAATTCAGGATGAGCCACACCTTACTTCCTTACTGTGAACAAGAGGGATCGCTCAACTCTTAGTTCCACCATGCTCTCCTGTCCCTCCTTGCCTGGGGGCTGAACCAGGACCCTTGGTGCAGCTGCCTCCCCAGCTCCCAGCTGGGGTGAGGAGTGAGGGCTCAAAGAGGAGCAGGGAGAGTCGACAGGAGCTGAACCATGGGGCAGCTTGAAGGGCACCATTGACAGGCTGTGAAAGGAAGCAGAGCAGGCACTGGGTAAACACGCATTGAAAAAGCAGCTTTGGGGTGGAAGATGCAAAAGGAATTGCTGAGCAGAGCAAATCGGGTAATAGCACTATGGCTAAAAGTAGCAGAATCAGGCTGGTAAGCTCTATTTCCAGTGGTACGCACAAACTCTTAATCTAATGTTTGATAAGGCCCATAAACAGCTGGATTACTGTGATCATGTGATCAGGCTGACAGAAGCACATAAGTGCAAAAGAATTTCTGATTTTGTCCCTGTACACTGCGTGCAGATCTTTGGATAATACTTAAACCATGAACACAGTTCAAGGTTATCATTTCACATTAACAAGGGTTGGCTGAGAGAGTAAAGTAACCAATTAAGAATTACAGTGGGAGCCTGTTGTAGTGAAGTCACGGAATTTTCTCCACGAAACCTACCTCTCGGTTACAGGCCTGGTCCCGCTGTCTTGACTCTGAAGGGCTTTGACACTGGGGCAGGATTGCAAGCTTGAGTCCTGTGGGAAGGGGCTCACTTACAAGCATCGCTAGTTTGCATTGAAACAGCTTGCAGCTTTCATTCTCTTCTCTACAAGCAGGGTTTCACTGCAGCTGAGTTTCCTGTAAATGGGTTCCACAGAATTAATTACTGGGTCTAAAAATGATTCAATTACCTTTTTCCTAATGTTGTGAGATTGCTTACAGGATGTGAGTTTGAATCCATCTGGGTACTAGATACGTAGCATTGCATTTCTTCTCAAGGGAGGAATAACCAGGTTACCAGAAGAACAACAAAATAACCTAAATTCACATTTCAGTCCTGCAATGTACTTGCCAGTGCGAGTTTTACTGGGTTTTTTTAAGATACTTATTACAGAAATAAAGTGTTTAAGAACATGTAGTTGCTGCAATTGTTTTTCCCATGTGTTAAAAATTTAAACAAATATGTTATACCTGAAGTTAAAAACTCAATCTCAGAAATGTACAGCCATGGTAAAAATCAGTGGTTAGAGATTTTAGAGCCAGGAGAGATAGTTTTGATTATCTGCCTTGTCTAACACGAAACTCAGGTTGTCAGTCAGGAATTCCAGTAACTTTTGTTTAGGGCTTTGTTTGAGTTAGATTGTCCTGCTGAAATTTAACACCTGCAAAAGCAAACAAAACTTTTTCTTACTCCTTATTTAAGCCATTATTTACTCACCCTTGCTGTGTGGTGGCATTTGAAACACAATACTTAATTGCTGCTTGAAGCACAGAAGAAGAGATCATTTCAAATACTACACACTGGCAACTGTGGGGAAAATGATGGCCATAATCTTGCTTGAAACAGCTCCACTATTTCAAAAGTCCCTAGCACTGCACTAATGATATTGCATGCTGCATTTTAAAGTAGTTCCTGTGAAGGGGTTTTCTTTGTTACATTCCTTTTTATTAAATAAGGGTGCAGACTGAACTCTGAGACAAGAAAGAACTTTGTGCAACAGTCTGTGCTGTTATCTAAAGAATATTGTTTCTTATCTCTCTGGATTCATACAGCACAGCTAAACCCACTGCAGTGATGAGTGAGCAATTATTTCAGGCGATGGGGTGGAGGGTATTGAGAGCAATGCAGGGAAGGAGCACATCTGGATATCAGGAAAGATAATACAGTAGAAAATTATTCATTGCTGTGACATTGCTCGCTTATGGGACAGCCTCCTAAAGGGATCCAGAGAATTTCCATCAATTTGAACACAACTGGAAAAAATGCTGTGTTGCTAGGGATGGTTGCGCTGGGAGAGAATTAGAGTGGGTGAAGCGCTTTCGTTAGTCCTGCCCACATTGCTTTCTGGGAGCACCTTAACTGCAGCTCTCCAGGATGCCTCTGAACCCTCCGAGGCACATCTGCTCTGTGGTGGGTCCCTGCCTTGAGACTGGTGGCGTTCTTTGCAAGCACGTCCAGCTGTTACTCCACCCCGTGAATCGGCTGCACATGCACACCCTGTTTCGTTGTCATGTCTAAGGCCTTTTTGGCATTTTCCTGCCTCATAGTGTCAGGCAGGTGAAGGGAAGCTAGGCCAGCAGCCAGGACTCTCAGTTTTCCCACTCTGTGTTGCTGTCCTGCCTGGCAGAGCAGCCATGGAGGGCTGGGCCAGGAAACTGCCCTGCAGGCCTGGCCTGCCATGTCTGCATGGGGTGGGCTGAGCCCTTAGAATCATAGAGTCACTTAGGTTGGAGAAGATCTTTAAGATCATCAAGCCCAATCATTAACATAAATCTAGCACTGCCAAGTCCACCACTGAACCATGTCCCTAAGCACGTCTACATGTCTTTTAAATACCTCCAGGGACGATGACTCCACCACTTCCCTGGGCAGCCTGTTCCAATGCTTGACAACTCTTTCAGTGAAGAAATTTTTCCTAATACCCAATCTAAACCTCCCCTGGTGCAACTTGAGGCCATTTCCTCTCGTCCTATCGCTTATTACTTGGGAGAAGAGACCGACACCCACCTCACTACAGCCTCCTTTCAGGTAGTTGTAGAGGTGTCCCCTCAGCCTCCTCTTCTCCAGGCTAAACAGCCCCAGTTCCCTCAGCCACTCCTCATAAGACTTGTGCTCTAGACCCCTCACCAGCTTCGTTGCCCTTCTTTGGACACGCTCCAGCACCTCAGTGTCTTTCTTGTACTGAGGGGTCCAAAACCGAACACAATATTTGAGGTGCGGCCTCACCAGTGCCGAGTACAGGGGGACGATCACTTCCCTACTCCTGCTGGTCACACTATTCCTGATACAAGGCAGGATGCTGTCAGCCTTCTTGGCCACCTGGGCACACTGCCGGCTCATGTTCAGCCGGCTGTTGACCAGCACCCCCAGGTCCTTTTCCGCCGAGCAGCTTTCCAGCCGCTCTTCCCCAAGCCTGTAGCATTGCATGGGGTTGTTGTGACCCAAGTGCAGGATTTGGCCTTGTTGAACCTCATACAATTGGCCTCGGCCCATTGATCCAGCCTGTCCAGATTCCTCTGTAGAGCCTTCCTGCCCTCAAGCAGATCAATGCTCCGGCCCAGCTTGGTGTTGCCTGCAAACTTACTGAGGGTGCACTTGATCCCCTCATCCAGATCATTGATAAAGATGTTAAACAGAACCAGCCCCAGAACTGAGCCCTGGGGACCACTTATGACCAGCCACCAACTGGATTTAACTCCATTCACCACAACTCTTTGGGCTTGGCCATCCAGCCAGTTTTTTACCCAGCGAAGAGCACGCCCATCCAAGCCATGAGCAGCCAGTTTCTCCAGGAGAATGCTGTGGGAAATGGTGTCAAAGGCTTTACTAATGTCCAGGTAGACAACATCCACAGCCTTTCCCTCATCCACTAAGCAGGGCACCTTGGCATAGAAGGAGATCAGGCTAGTCAAGCAGGACCTGCCTTTCATAAACCCACGCTGACTGGGCCTGATCCCCTGGTTGTCCTGTATGTGCCATGTGATGGCGCTCAGGATGATCTGCCCTATAACCTTCCCTGGCACTGAGGTCAGACTGACAGACCTGTAGTTCCCCGGATCCTCCTTCTGGCCCTTCTTGTAGACGGGTGTCACATTTGCTAACCTCTAGTCAGCTGGGACCTCCCCAGTTAGCCAGGACTGCTGATAAATGATGGAAAGTAGCTTGCTGAGCAGTTCTGCAGCTCCCTCAGTACCCTTGGGTGGATTCCATCCAGCCCCATAGACTTGTGTGTGTCTAAGTGGTGTAGCAGGTTGCTAACCATTTGCCCTTGGATTACAGGGGCTTCATTCTGCTCCCTGTCCCTGTCTTCCAACTCAGGGGCCTGGGTACCCAGAGGACAACTGGTCTTACTATTAAAAGACTGAGGCAAAGAAGGCATTAAGTACCTCAGCCTTTTCCTCATCCTTTGTCACTATGTTTCGCCCCGCATCCAATAAAGGATGGAGATTCTCCTTAGCCCTCCTTTTGTTGCTGATGTATTTATAGAAACATTTTTTATTGTCTTCTATGGCAGTAGCCAGATTAAGTTCTAGTTGGGCTTTGCCCCTTCTAATTTTCTCCCTGCATAACCTCATGACATCTTTGTAGTTCTCCTGAGTGGCCTGCCTCTTCCAAAGGTCATAAATTCTCCTTTTTCCCTGGGTTCCAGTCAAAGCTGTCTGTTCAGCCAGGCCAGTCTTCTTCCCCGCCAGCTCATCTTACGGCACATGGGGACAGCCTGCGCCTGCACCTTTAAGACCTCCCTCTTGAAGAGTGCCCAGCCTTCCTGGACTCCTTTGCCCTTCAGGACTGCCTCCCAAGGGACTCTGTCAACCAGTCTCCTAAACAGGCCAAAGTCTGCCCTCCAGAAGTCCTTCTCGCAGGCTTTCTCAAATAGGCCTCAAAGACCAGTTTCCCTGCGGACGGTAGGCAAGAAGCCACTTGTGGCCCTAAGCCCAGAGCACCTGGACACTGAACTGAGGCCGTGCCTGGGGTGACTGCGCTTCAACAAGCACTGTCAAAACCAGGCCATGTTACCCAGTATGGCCTACTGTGAAGCCCTTATTGTAACAACATCCCAAGTGCTAACAGCATTTGGCCTTAAAACTGAACTCTGCAAAAGAAGGCCATAGCTGACTTTGTACTTTCACCTCACTCTCCACCTGCCCTGGCAGGCAGACCATAGTCAGGGAGAACACAGGGCAACCCACTTTCTCATAGGAAAATGCCACACGTAATAGCGTAGCATGCCTTAGGGACAGTATGGTTCATCCATGTCTACAGGGTGTTTCCAGCTCTTGTGCTCCTGGTCTCTCTCGGATCCAGGATCGAGCTGGGGATGGCTTTGTAGATAATCCAAGGCAAGTCTATGAAGGTCTCTAATGGACATATGTTTGTGCTAAACCACCCAAAGCAAAGTCCGTAAGGCCAGATGACATAATTGGGCAAAACAGACAAACTTCTTGGATACAGAAACTCTGCTTCATGTCTGATTGCTGCAATGACAATGTTTTTACCACTCCAAGATAATTAAACGCACTGAACAATTAGCTCATGAACCACTAGCTCCGGAGTCACCAGATCCTCACCCTCAACTGATACCAGGTGGAGGGACACAACACCCTGCTTCTGGAGTCCAGCAGCACCTCACCCTTCTCCTCCCACACCGTAAGCACTTGAAGGTCGAAACAGAGCCGTGGACCAACAAATCTGGCTCCAAAGGCGTTGCTAGCAATTGCTGAAAGGTCATGCAGAGGAAACCATGACACAGAAGGTGATCATAAGTACATGTTATAGATTTTCGCCCCTCATCTTACATTTGTCTTTTATTAAAAGAGACCAAAGAATTCATCATGCCACCTTTAAAAGATAATCAGCTTATTAGTAAGTGAAACACTGAGCTGAGCCGTGTTCTGCCTAGGAGCAAATCAAGTCTGTGTGAAATCCTGGTGACAGATGAGGCAGCACTTCAGCTCTATTTTGAAGGCTCAACTGGTACTCAGTTAGTACCTAGGTCATGAGTTACCTGCTGCAAACAGGTGAAATTCACCTGCTATTTTAAAGGTAGCATAATGATATTATTTTCCGAAGTGTTTTGAGGAGTTGCTAGCCAACACGCTACAAGACTGGGTGTTTATCTTTTGTGTCATGCGTCAGAGGTAATTACTTCACCAACTAGGTGTGTCATTGGGAAGCACTGAAAACTCCCTTTGTTTCACGTTGCCTGCATGCCTCAGTGTGGCAGGTGAGCAGTAATCAGCCCAATCCCCTTCTCCTCCAGCGAGGCCTCACAGAAGTTATTTGGTTTGGTAGCCTCTTTGTTTCTGAGTTACTGGCTTTAAGGCAGCTGGGACTGATTAGATAAGGTGACCATGTATCTGCAGCCTTGACATAAAATAGATTTAGTTTGCCCTCACTGTTTAGTGGGGTTGTTGAAAACTAATTAAGGATATATGTAGCCATTTGTAAATTGTGTATGAGCTGTTTGCTATGAAACATAAATAGCTTTTTCTCATTAATGAATATTTAATTGAGGTACAGTTCCATGTAAGCCCTTGTAAAATATCAGAGCTAAAATTCAGGTCTGGTGAAAGTAGGCAGTGTTCCGCTTTGTTTAGCAATGTCACCCTGCTTATACCTGCCTTGTATTTGGTCTTATGTCTTTATCAGTGCCCACCTGTTTTCGGCATTATTGTGTTACCACAGAGCAAACAGAGGATTTCCCAAGAGACAGGTGGATTCTTGTACTTCAGACTCCAGCTTAGTGTCTTACTCATCATATACTAAGGTCAAAATTACCCTCCTTTATCTGCGAGAGAAGTGTCCATTGTATATTCTCTTCTAATTCTGCGCTGGCAGTTCCCTGTGCAGGCTGCACTGCCGTTGGGCAGCTGCGGTCTGAGTGGAGCAGAAATAACTTTAGCTCCTAATGGTGCTTGGAAATGTTCTTGTCTACAGCAGAAGTAAGTGATGCAGAGTACGAGGGCAAATGTACGACCAGTGATAAACAGCAGCCCCAATATTACATATGTTCTGTTTCTCTTGCTATTGGATGCAGCTGTTAAGGCTAACCAGCCTTACGCTACAAAATAAACCTGATCTCTAACGTTCAAAGGAGGAGAGGCCTTGTTGCATTTTAATGCACTTAAATGAGGCTAGGCAAAATATGGGAAGATAATCTGAAAGAGACATTCCCAAGTGGAAAAATAGGCTAGAGTGATATTTGGGACCTTCTGAACTTTACCTAGTAACCTCTGCATCAAGCAATTCTTTCTGTTTCAATTAGGGAAAAAGAAGAGAAAATGGTCTTTTATTTTGATAGCTGGCACCAAACTGCACAGTAATGCACAGCTTGTATTACTGACTTAGCTGAGGCAAGAGCCATGCTAGATGTTTTATATTGGCTCAGTATTTAACTGCAAATTGCATTACAGATAGTGCATCTTCTGAAATGGAATGAGAAACACAAGCGGTACTTGTCAATGCAAACAATTTTCACAACTTACACTGAAAGAGCACTTGGCTATGGAGAGAACTGGACAGGAGGTAGAATCACTGTCATTCAGTCCCGAGACTGGGATTTAAGGCCTTTCTAATGTTATGGGCTTGATTTGAGAATCACCAGGCAAAACTCAACATCTTAGTTTATGCTGAAAGTCAAACAACATGGTCCTTCTGATCTTAAAAGGTATGAGTCAGCATCATATCACAGGAAAAGAGAATGTACTCTATGTCCATTAATTGTACCTTGAACTCTGCACTCTTATATTAGCCCTGAAATTTTGAATTTTGACACTCTTAGTTAAGTTGAAATAGCTTATTATTTGTATTTTTTAACTCTTGCAGCCACATTCCTACAGTGAGAGCAATACAAATGTCAGCAGTATATATAATTCTAAAACAACTTGGAGTAAAAAAACCCCTGGCCATAGACTGATGAATTATTTTTCCCTCTGTCAACCAGTGGGCATTTATTTTGCCTCCACCTTCCTTACTACTCACACGTGCTCTAAGCACACATCTGTGCTCCATTTGTGAAGCACATGAACTCAGTTAGTTAACGTTATTTGACCTGCTGTTTTTGTCAACACTGCCTTTAT
Organism: Fregata magnificens; assembly: GCA_013389945.1. NCBI lineage: Eukaryota > Metazoa > Chordata > Aves > Suliformes > Fregatidae > Fregata > Fregata magnificens. The sequence continues at coordinate 234,759 of WAAD01040481.1, read as the reverse complement.
ACATCTCTAGTTTGATGTTAAAAAAAAAACAAAAACAAAACTAAAAGAGCCGGTCCCCATAGAAAGAGTTCAGATTTGCAGGGGGTATTTGCAGTATATGGCACTCAGCTCTGCTTTTAATCAGATTCCAAATAAAAAAGCACAAAGGAATATATCAAGGTGGAATAGAGATTACTTAACCAAGGGAACTCCCTTCCTCTTTCCTTTCTTATCATATGCATTAAGATCATTATTTCATTTTGAGACGTAAAAGCTGCATTGCCCATAGTTTCCATTTGCTTTGAGTCTTGGACAAACATGGCTGGATTTACACGTGTGGTATAATCTCCACAAATTCAGTATGTCATGAACTTCATCATTTTACACATTTTTAGCAATGCTTTGTGACATGATTGTTCTCATTCAATAGATTCAGAAAACTCTCAGTGCTTTTTCTGTTTGTTTATTTTTGTTGGTAAGACCAATCATTCATTGTGGATTTCAGTTGCAGAGATGATTACCATAGATTTTCCTTCCCTGATCACGTGCATGTTTAAACCTGCCCTTACTTTGAGTAATATTTTATCTATATTTTACCTATCACTAAGTCTTGCCTTCCCCATCCATTGTAATTAATTTCTCAGTCTCGGCGTACTCAAAATGTAAATGCCAAATTACATTTCGTTTCAGTCCAAAAGAAGATTTTATTGCACACTTTGCATCGCTCCCTGTGAAAGTTTCCTGTGAAAGAAGAGTGAAAAATATGTTACTAGAGTTGTTACTAAGATGACTCTCATGGGAACTGGAAGCAAACTGGCCTTGGGACTTTTCAGAATTTTTGCTGAGGAGAAGAAACATATTCATAATCTTCCTTCAAGCTTTTCTCTCTTTTTATGATGGGCAAGAACAAACCAGATAAAAGCCTGAAGTCTTGTCTGCTTCTTTTTCCTTCTTACCACATTTTAAAATAATCCTTCATGAACTTCATTATATATACATTTCTTCATAACCTAGCATGTCTCGTAGGGCTCCAAGATGATCAACCAGAGGGTCAGGTAATCCCAAGGAATACTTGGGAGTGCAGCTGGAAAATAAAATGAATGCAAAAATAAGGGTCTTCCAGCAGGTAACCATTGGATTATTTAATGAGGTTTATTTCCAGGCCTGAACCCACCTAACCATTTGGTAGTACAAAATAAACTTGTGGGAATCCACTCTTACTGGAAAGAACACATTAACTGAACTTGGCAGCAGCTTATCATTTAGGAACAACCAAAAATGAGGCACAAGCTTTGTGCTCTTTTACCTCCTATATACCCTTCAAAAGAAACCCAGAGAATGTCAACAGTGCTTTGTCAACAGATGCTGGTCCACTGTGACCTGAATTCATCAGGTTTTCAATAAGCTCAGCGTGGGTAGTGGGGAAGCAGCTCTCAGTGCAGACAGAACTAGAACTCTCCAGGTCCTTGGCCACTCTTCCTGAAGTCTGACATTTCAGGAATTATAGTGCCAAAATTTCAGAAACTGCAATGAGGAATAAGCTGCCTATTCAGTCATGCACAATGAAAAATAAGCTATTGTCAATAATACCATATGGTTCTTTTTCCTCCTGCAGCTCTTCCAATTGACAAAGAAAATCACCCTCTTGACTGTCCTAGATGAGAGCAAATCTCATTAAATCTATACAACACAGCTCGGAACATAGCATCCTTTCCTTTAAGTACTATCCTGAATGTCCTTTCTTTTAACTGCTATACTAAATGCACAGTCTGTGAGTTGTCAAGAGGACAGAGTTAGCTACTATAGATTTCCAGTTAGTAAAAAAACCCCGGAGTAAAACTGCAAACGAACCAGCAGAGATGCTGCAAAACTCTTTCAGCTATGCCTTGCCAAAAATGCTAAACCTGGATGAAGCTGTCTATATGGAGAAACGAGTTCAAGGCTGCCTCTTGTTGAGACTATTGATTTTGCGGGAGCGACCAAGAAGGGTGTTTTTAGGGCACAAGATTCCATGTTTCCCAGTTCTGGAATGATCTGGCTTAGGAAGTTTTATCTTGACTAAAAATTGCCTGGCACCAAGCCTGTTAAGCAAAAGCCACTTTATGGTGATAGGACTTACTTGAGCAAATTCTGGCAAATACTTGGAATTCATAAATGTTTTGCATCAAGTCAGGATGTTATTACAGATTAAAGTAGAACAGGAAAATTAAATGGGTCTTCTCTTTAAAACAGGGAAGGCAGGCTTGATGAGGATGACAACACACAGTTTGGTTAGGGGTCAGTAAGGTACAGGAACTGTTACAGAGAAGAAAACAGAAACTGGGTTCTGCTACTGACCTGCTGAGCAATCGAGATCCTTTCATCACCTCCTCTGCCTCAGTAATTCCTGTAAATTGTTAGTAATGCTATCCTCTTAATAAAGCAGGTTAAGAATAAGTGCTGGATCAGAGCAGATCTTAATCCTGTAACTTAAAGGCTTCATTTTGATTTGGGTCTTATGCTTAATTGTGAGGTCTGACTGAAGATGCTGTAGTTAGGGTGGCTATAAAAGCTCTCTCTTGCTTAGCTAATGCTTAAATCTAGAAGTAACCAAGTTCCATAGATTTATCATGTGAAAATTTCTCCAGCTTCTACATTTGTATCTGGGTTTTTTTCATATTTGTGTTTCTGCCCCAGGCTGTCTTGATGGGGGTTGATTGCTTTGTGCTCATTTCATGCCTGCTCCGATGTTCCCTCGCCCAAACTCCAAAGGGGATTCAGGCTGTCAGCATTCACAGATGACGCTTATCAGTATTACACATGGTGCCCATGCTCCAAAAATTCAATATGCTGTCAGGACACTCTCAGGAAAACCGGAGAACGGAAGGCTTTCATCCCCCCTCTGGTGGAGAGGGGAGCTAGACTGGTTGTACTGCATCTGCAAAGGATGAGTATGCTTCTGTATAAAAGGGAAGAAGGGGCTGGCATTATATACCATCCTATCCAGTTGCAGGGGAGGTGGGGAGAGAAACATAAAGAGCTCAGGGACCCAGCTATAGAAGAGTTTCTTGCTGTAACAAAGACACCTTGCTACCCCACCTGAGTGTTTAATAAGGCACCGTGCTCTGCAGCCAAGGGGGTTTGAAAACACACCTAGCAGAAGGCGAGCCCCAAGAAGGAGGCGAAGGGACTCTAACATGTGCTCCAAGCCGGCGATTGTTCTGGTTCCTTCCACAGAAGATGATTCTGCCTGTGTAAACTCAACGTGTTCGTGGTGGTTGGTTGTGGGTGGAGCGGTGTTGAGTAAGCTGGTAGTTATGGATACCATTGAGGTATCTACCTTTCCCCATGCATGGCAGGTGATTGTGGGAGAATGGCACAAGGTTATGTGCTGGGGCAAACAGGAACCTAAAGATTGTATGTTGCCACACTTAATTATTAGTCACCTAAACTCCTTTTGCCTCTAGGTCTGTGTGGTTAGGAGGCAATAGTAAGTGTAAAAAAAATAAGGGGTCTAAGCTTGGATATGTAAGTAACATATGGAAACAAATACTTACCTGACTGATCCAAGACATTGAAGAGATTATGACCTATTAAATGAGGCATCACTCTGACATGGAATCGCTCCAACATGGAGCCCCAGGGTGATGGTCTCTGAGCCCGTGTTCAGCTACAGACAGGAAAGGATTTGGGGAATGGAAATCTCCCAGGATGGAAATGGGCTTCCCATTAGATCTGTGCAATACCCTGTTTCTAGGGTACACAGACACACACACTTGTTTTGGCTTTTCTTTTTCCACTCACAGGCAAAATCTGGATTTTAAGACTAAGGAATGAAAATATCTCATCTCTATCCTTTTTCCACCCGCCAAAAAAATCCACGAATGCCACTTAGGGTTCTGAGTGACAGCTGCAAAAGCTGGGTTCTTACAGCACTCCTTACTTGGAACAGCCATTCCTTGTGCTGGGCAGTCTACCCAAAACACTGTGATATTCTGGTCTGGTTCATCTCCAGTATCATCCACTGAATAAGGCATGAATCCCAGCATAAACTTACCGCTTAACAGAAGAGCATAGAAAGTCTCCTCACAGATCATATTTTGTTAAATTAACCTGAGCCAAGTAAATCTCGGTGGAATTGTTCCATCTGAAAACAGAGGCCATATTTGTTTCCCAAAGATGTTTGAACCCATGGCCCTTTTCTTAGAAGCTGTTCAGCTTAGGGTATTTCTTCTCACCTGCTGTTGCAAGCTGCCACCCCCATGGCTCTGTTTTTATGGTAAAGCCTCCTATAATCCCCAAGGATCACGCAACAGGAAAGGAACATAACCGTGAATTCTCTCAGCCTCCGACTCGGCTCCCCTCCCCTTTCTCTCACAGACCTACTGCGTAGTAATGATTCTTTTATTTTAATGGGGTGCTACCAATTGCTGCCTAGTGGACTCTGCGAGGGAAGACACCATTTGGATCTTCTCCAGTGCAGGAACTGTATTGTTAGGGCTGGCCTTTTTGTTACCATTCCTTGGTATTTCCCAGGCTCTCTCCTGCCCTATGTATTTTCCATTTAGTGGGTTGTTACTCGCCTTGTTCGGTGCCTCCCTGTTCCCATCCTATGCCTTTGCTGACCAAACAGCCAGATGCTGCTTGAAGCGGGGATGTTGCAGACAGCAGCTTGGGTACAGGCTGCGCGATTTCCTTAATCTTGCAGCTGAACTACGTGCCCTTGCCGGCACAGCGGAAGAGCTGTGTCCTACAGGCTGTTGCCCATGACTATGTAAATACAATGTGCCCTTGCGACCAGCCGAGCGAGGAGATGCTGTGGGAGGCCAGCAGCTCCTGCAGAGCTGGCAGACACTTCATCTGCAGGAGTGCGTTCATGGATGAGGAGGGAGAAGGAACAAGGGGCAGAGACATCTTTGTATGCCTGTGTAAGCCTAAGTAAGGCTACTTGCATGATCTTTTTTGCTCTTGATGAAAGATCAGGGCCAACTGAAATACACTCTTTGCTTTCTCGTTTCTGAGCTTAGATGGATTTTGAAACTTTTCTCTCTTGCTGCCGTTGCTGAAAGCATGCTTTAACACACAAAGCAGTCCCGTGTTTTATTAAGTAATCATATCTCCCAACTTCGGACTTCAAGAAACACAGCGACTATTACAGACCAGCAATAAAACAGCAGAAGTGCCAGTGCCCATCGTTACGAGAAAGAGTCACTCACTCCCCGTTCCCGGGAGCCCGGGCTGGAGGCAGGACAGCCGGGGACTCGGTGAGCCCGTGCGCGGCAGCCCTCCTCCCTCAGACTCCTCTCCTTCCCCTAAGCCGGACCCCTTCCCGAGCCACCCGTCGGCTTGGGAAACGCCGTC
>WAAD01040481.1:199328-212717 GCA_013389945.1 Fregata magnificens | reverse complement strand
TAACTTGCACAATACAAAATTGTGGATTGCGAGCATATGTTTTCTTGAAGGGGGTGGAAAGGGATTAGAATATGATTAGGGATTTATTTGTTGAGAGGGATTAAGCAACAGGAGCTTTTTAAGGTCACATCTTCGAATTGCAGTCTTACTGTTCCTGAGAATTTGGTATCTGAACTTCCCCTCCCTTGCTGTGCTGGAAGTGCTGTTTGGGAAACCTTTGGTTCTTAAGGCACAGGAAGAAAGCCTTAAACGTACTTCCGTGCTCCATTATGGATCCCAAATGCTACAGTTGGGAAAAGGGGCTCTTAGAAAACCTTTCTTGTTTGTTCTTTCTTGTTGCTTTTAGAGGAATTTTTTTTAAAAATCCTAATTTTTAAAGGACACTGCTTTAAAAATACAGCTTGAAAGTGACAGGGCACGTAAGCAGTCGTCTTTGGTTCAGTTCTGGGGTTCCACGACTTGGAAACTGCCTTCAGTCATTTTCTTGTAGGAGGGTCCTCTGTCATCTGGGAGGGAGCAGGAGAGACAAACAACCCTCTAAAGGCTGGAAGACACTTGATGCCTTCATGTCTCACTAAAAAAGGAATGCAAAATTTTCTAATATATTTGACTAAAATTATCTGAGGCAACTTGTTTTATTCACAGTTCTGTGTTAACTGTCACGTTGTTTTACCTGACATTTATTCGAGAGTTTAAATATACATAACTAAGTGGGTGGAAACTGCTGCAGTGTCAAGGTTTTGTAGTGAGTGATTCTATTCCTCTTCTGCCCCTTCCTCATTTCTTCAAATGTGTGCCTCCGCGTTGGGCACCAGTGCCGCAGCTGTAGCAGGCTCTCCTGGTCTGTTAGTTCTGGCTTTTTGTAACGTGACGTTTATAAAATGTTGGGAAATAGTAATGAAATTTTATCTGCCTGTAGCTTACTTGTTTTCTGGCCTTGTGTTTACATGTCCACTTTTTCTTCTCTTTCCTTTAAAACACCAAGCTACAAATCTAACTTGTTAGTAGAACTATACTACACAATCATTCCAGTTTGGGAGTTTTTTATTTGTTTTGGGGTTCTTGAGTTTTTTGAGACATAGTATAATATTGCAAGCGATATAGTCTCCTGTAGTTGGAACAGTTGGAGATAACAGTTTCCTGATTTGCCATTTTGCTGGTCCTTATGCTATTCCCTGCAAGCTCAGTTGCTGCTTTTGCCTCCTGATTAACTGCTAATAGACTTTTTTTAGTCATTAAACACTCTTGCCTTCTGCATACAGTAGTAACCTCTGTCTTGCAGTCTACTTCTGCCACTGCAGTAGGTCTGGTTATGTTGTTTCTTCACTAACAGCAATAGCTTAGTGAACTCTTGCCCTGTAGTATCATTCAGTACCCATAACTGCTGTTTTTATGTGCTGAGTAGATTTTTATGAGGGAAAGAATGAATGTTTATCAGGTTAATGCTGATTGCTTCGTAAGAATAATCTGCAGCCTTTTGCCTTTAAAACCTCAGATTAATTCCAGCTCTAATATAAATGGAGGTTAAATTATAAGTCTTAAATTTAATTTAGTCATTAGGGCCTTTCGTAATCCAAGGGATGGCCTGCAGGCAGCTATGCTGTGTACTCAGAGGAACTCTTATTCCAAGGGGATTTAGGCCTGGAAATGGTCAACTCTAAAGTAGTGCCCTCTCATTTAACCAGAAGCTCAGTCCAGTCCTGTGTTGAGCAGGAAAACCTGCGGAGCAATCTGATAGTAAGACAGCAAAGTCAGTGCCCCAATTAAGTTTGCTGGTGTGATAACACAAATCTAATCAGGGCTTAAGTGTGTATATTATAGAGGTTACGGTAGTGCATCAAAGCATGGAGACTGTATTGTACGCAAAGTACCATGATAACACTGAGAAATAGCTTTCAATACATCTTAAACAATGCTTTTTGTTTTTCTCCTTAGATCAATGTTCGAGTTGTTACTATGGATGCAGAGCTGGAGTTTGCGATTCAGCCAAATACTACAGGCAAACAGCTGTTTGACCAGGTCAGTGAAGGGTTGGTACGGGCTCTTGTTTAAGCTTGGAGTACATCTCAGACTATACTGTTTTCTTAACTGGATTCCAAACCTGCCTTTCTTTCTTCTCTCCACCTCCTAATCAAAGGGCCCTGGGCTGAACTAAGATCTGTAAATTCCACCACAGTAAAAGAAAAAAGCAAAAATCCTTGCAGGTATGTTATGTTCCAGTGAAACCTGTCTTCCTAGGAGTGTGGGGTGATGAAGTGTCATAAGGGATCTAAAATGTCTAGACAGCATAGGTAACATGTAAAAATGCACCTCTTTGAAATACAGCTTAGCTCTTATTTATTTCTTAAATTCTGAAGTTGAAATGTCCCTGTGCATAAAACTCTTCAGGATCAGGTCTTCAGATGGCTGACGAAGGCATAGAACCCATTCAGAAGCTGGGTTGGAGGTAGCCACTTGCCACAGGTGTTTGAGTTTGCCAAGCTACTGGAAAACTGGAAGAGTTTGTGATCTCTGTGCAGCAGTTACAGCAACATGCTTTGTAAGAAGCTCCTGTGCAGCAGGATGGAGCAGAGACTTGTCCAGTCTGCCTCCAGGGATTCCCAGGGAAGTGGAGGGCATGAGTAGCCAAGACTCTCCTCCCTTACTCTTATTCTTCCTGCTACTGCGTTAACAATATACAAGTCTGTTTGGAGATGGACCTACAGAGGTCAGATAAAGACAACTAAAATAAACAAAGAGCACTTTGTAAAACTTTATTATTCTTTTCTTAAGTAGCTTGCTCTTGTAAAACTGAAGCAAGGCCTAGATTTCAGCAGAAAAAATTAACTTACTGTTCTGGAATTTATAAAAAAAAAGCTTGCTTCTAGCTATTCCTGCTGGAACCCTGAAAACTAAGAATTGATCTATGCACACTTCAGTTACACATATTAAGCTGTTTACAAAGTGTTACAGCAATTCCTTTGCACTTCTCCCCTTGTCCCCTGCTAGCCTTGATAGCAAAGGGTGGTTGAGCTTTAACTCCAGTAGGCAGGACTGGCCGAACAATCTCCATTCCTTCTAAGTTTTTGTTGGTACAGTTTCTCGTTTCAGTGAGTTAGCTGGAACTTGCTAGTCCTTACGGCAGCTGTACAGTGAGAAGTACTTTTCCAAAAAAAAACCCCAACCAACCAACCAAACAAAAAACCCCAATCCCACAAAAATCCAAACCCCCAACAAACAAACAAAAAAACCCATTTAGTGTGTTCTTGGCGGGAGTGAAAGGAAGAAATGAAATTATAATCACTGCAGAAATTCACAATACAAAATAGAGTACTACAGATTGTGTTTAGCATTAAATCTAACTTTAATTCCTTTTGATTATTACTGATGTGGGATAAACGTCAAGTATTCATTGACTGGAAATTTGGTGAAATGCGTATGAAACCTGCATTTTTATGGAACGAGCATTTGGTGTTTGACCTTCCATTCACTGCTGATCACCCTTGCATCAGGGTAACTTCCTGCCGCAGCCCCTTCCATGTTAACCCAAAACGGAGAACTCGGGTTTCATCTCGGGGGGGTATAAAAATCCAAATGACTAAAAGCCAGGTTTTTAAAAGCAATGCCGTAGATCAGACAGTGTAAGTATGTCCTATGTTCCTTATGACAAGGATTCAATACGGACTTCCCCCCCCCATATTCACTAATGTTTGTTAAGAGTCAGGGTCATCTCTCTAGCAGAAGAGAAAGTACTTTCTTGACCTCCAGCTGAGAAGCACAAAATCCTGAGAACATGGAAAAAGGCAGGATGCTTCAGATCCAAGATACTTCTGGTTTACTATCTAGGTAGTTCTGGACTTCTGAAGACTGTTTGTTGCAGCATGTATTGCAGTGTTGGGATAGACTATCACGTCATGAAGGTTCGCTCCTTACATCCTATGGCTCAGGTTTAAAACCTGTGGTTGGAAATTCTTATCTGTAGTCCATATCTTGTTGGACTGCATGTCTGCACATCAAGGGAAGACTAAGGTAGAAGTTTGCAGCACAAAACTGGGGAAGGTGAAGACTGCATGTTTAACTGCAACTGTTCTGACATCCTCTCTTCACTTCTGCTGTGCAAGGCTTTTACTAGGCCCTTATCTTGGATGGAGTTTACACTCAGATAAAGCCTATGGAGGCAACAGGTTTTTGCAGGTATGGGGAGTGGCCCAACTTGAACTGCAGAAGCACTGTGGGGGAGGAAAGGGCGTTGAAGCAAGCTATTTTTAAAAACCACAAGATGATTTCTTGGCCTGGCTGTCAGCTAGCAAAACTACTCTGGCAGAGCCCTTGTGTTTTAGGCTTTGCTAGCATAAGTGTATCCTGCATGTAAGGTGGATTATAGCTCCCTTTTATAGAAAAAGGGGAAAATAGTGGAAACCTGTGAATATTGAGGTCAGCTCCGCTCAAGCCAGACGTGTGCAGAATTTACGCCACCATGGTCTGAGGTGTCTCAAGAACCAACGCAGTGGGCTCTGCAGCTGGCTGGAGTACCTCCCAGGCAGTCATGTGCCGTCCTGGCCACGAGGAAAAGAGATTCAAATGGAGGAGAGTGTGTCACTGGCAGTTTCTGGGAGTGAATGCATTTCTGGGTGGAATGGACAGACTTAAGATTTGCTGCTTCATGCATTTGAGGAGCGTGGGGAAATGTCTCCCGTCTTCAACAGAATGCCTTGGTTCTTAGTTCGTCCTTGTTTTACTATGGAGGAAGTTTACAAACCATTTCCCAGAATACAGACTAAAACATTCATGTCTTTGTTCTTTGTATTGGAACCCAAATGGTTAAATTGTGAAGTTTAGCTTAATACTTTCTCCTTCCTTGCCTTTAGGTTTTGGGAAGAACTTGAGGGGTCATAACTTCTGCAAGCTTTATAACTTGATTTATAGAAAAAGTGTACTTTTTCCTGTTGTAAGAGACATCCAGAGATGATGACCTGATAACTGCTTGATTTATGCAACTCTTTATTTTAACAAAGTTGCAACACTTTTTTTGTGCAACAGGAAGTACCANTTTTTTTTTTTTTTTTTTTTTTTTTTTGCTAGATTGGGTAAAGCCCAGTTCTGACCCTTCTAAAAATACATCTAGCTGTCAGAAAACTTGGCTGTTCTGTCGTGAAACAAGCCACTTTGGGGCAGGAGGGAAAAGGAATTTTAGTCAAGTAAAGGCTGAAGTGTTTTCAGGCCCCAACTCTTTTAAAAAAGTCATGGGATTTGGGGTTTTTTGTTTGCTGGGGTTGGTGGTTTGGTTTTTGTTGGGTTTTTTTTTTAACATAAACTCTAGTTCATTATAACTAGTTACTTATGGCCCTGCTGAAGTAGAATGTATAAACCATAGCCTACTGAGTACAGCCCACAGTGTCTAGCTATGAAGCTATCCCATTTCCTCAACTAGTAGGCACTGACCTCTTTATCTTTAAAAATTGTAGTTGCTTAGTGACATTTTTCATACTACTATGAAATTTTCTTGGTCTGCTTATATCACTAAACTTTATAGATTGCCTGTTATTCAACAATGTCACACAAACAGTAATTCTCAGAGTGCTAATCAGGATGGTGCATTTTTCCTCATCTCCCTTACCAACCCCGGGAAGCTCTGGCTTCCAGGTACAGACTGCTGGCTTCTAGCTCACCAGTAAGAAAATTTAAGGGAAACTACAGCAAAAACTAATTAAGTGCCCTAAAATCATTGTCTGTCTCAAGTCTGTTCTCCAGCCAGAGTGTCTGTAAATGGGGAGGGTGAAACAGAACCTTGGTTGAGATCTTAAACTTGTTGAAGTACGTGTAACTACGCCCTCTCAAGTCTGTCACGCTTTCCTAACTTGCAAAGTACTTTTAAAAAGCTCTTACCTTCCACCCAGTTCAGCTCCTTATGGTGATGCCCACATCACTTTTTGAGGGGCTACTCTGCAAATAACATCAAGGTAGTGATCCAGATATGTATTTAGTGGATCTTTCCAGATCTCGGCTCTGCCTAGAGCACAGCTTTACAGGTAGATGAGTTGGCAGCAAACTACTGGGCTATAAGAACAAGCGGTCAAGAGTAGGAGGAGGTCAGGAACTTGTTAGGCTATCTCCTCCACTGAGGAAAAGGAATATCTCCAAACAGGACTATTTTCACTAGTAAGTGTGCCATCCAGTCAATGGATGGTGTTTCTGGATCTTTCATCTGGTTAGTATTTACAATATATGAAATGACATTTGTCCCGATGTTGGGCCATCAATATATTTTGTCCTTCAAAACCAGCCTTTGTATCAGTTTAAAAAAAAAAAAAAATACCCTTGACGGAGAATACTTGCAGCTTGTTTTAATTCTCAAAACCGCACAGGGAGTTTACTGCAGCAGCTGTGTGAAGCATCCCTCAGTTGCTTCCTCCAACCAAATTTGGTGGCTGGCTTTGGTGACTGGCAGACAAGATCGCTTGAGCCATTAGTACTGGTAACTAGTTGTAGTTAGTACTAACGCTATTACAGACCATCTCACCATAAGCTTTGGTGAGAGAAGTAACTTGTCTGCTTCACCAAGTATAGTTTTAAGAATGGGCAGTAGATACAGGCAAGCAGAAGCCCCACCTGCTGCCAGTGTACCTCTGGCAGGCGGTGGCCTGTCACTTGCCCTGCTTGTGTCTCCCAGTTTCCCCAAAATCGTCTTCTGCTAGGAACCGGGTGGGAAAAGTAGCTTAGTAGATGACAGCAATGGCATAGGCTATGGCAGCTGTATATCTTTGTCTACAAGATGAAATTAAGAGATGCCAGATGAGTAGGTTTAGGCTGTTGCCTGCACCCGCAGGTGATGTGGGACTTGAGAGGATACATGGATCTCCAGTGAACTGTTACCTACAATAACTTTTTTTGACCTTTCTGTTGCAGGTGGTTAAAACCATAGGTTTGCGAGAAGTGTGGTACTTTGGTCTTCAGTATGTGGACAACAAAGGATTTCAGACTTGGCTGAAGCTTGATAAAAAGGTAACAGACTTTGGGCTAATTGCTGAGCAAAGGTTAACGCTTACATGATTCCTGATGTGTTATTGTCTGCAACTGTTTAAACCTTGTACCTGTTGTTTATTGTTCCTTAATTCTCATAACTCCAGGATTATTTTTAGAGAAAACTTTCTGACCTCCATGGGAACTGTTTGGGTGGAAGTTTGCCCTTTCTCTCTGTGAATTGTAGAAAGCTTCATAGCATTTGTCAGATGTACAGCAGCAGCTTGACATGGTACTTTGTTGGGCAGAAGCAGCTATTCTTGCTGTGTCTGGAGGAACATCTTGGCTAGTGATGGTTTTAGTCTCTGCTTGTGCAAGATCAGTTGTTGCACTAAACAGAAGGATAGGTCACTTCAAGGCTGGACAGTTGTAACAGAGCGCGGGTGCCTCTGATGTGCTCTTGTTTGTGGATTCACAATTATTATGAGGGTATGAACAGTTTTTCTTGATGTCAGTGACATACCTGTTTAATGATAGGGGGCTGTTCTCTGTCAAACATGTATAATACTGGATGGGTTTGCCATCTGATACAGCATGGTAAATCATTCTCCAGTGATCAACGTTTGCTGTGCAAGCAAAATTTTACTGGCTCAGTTGGAAAACATAATGTTCTCATACCAGTAAGCAGCTGGAATTAAGGAATGCTGGTAGTTGCCAGTCACTCGCCTCTTAAGGCAAATGCCCCAAATCCCTTTTTCTGTGTAAAAGCAATTTATTCTGTTGTTTGCAAGCCTGCTCAGTTGTGGTGTCGCCTCTGTCCTCAGGTTTCTGCTCAAGAAATCAGAAAGGAGAATCCCCTCCAGTTCAAATTCCGTGCCAAGTTCTTCCCAGAGGATGTGTCTGAAGAGCTGATCCAGGACATCACGCAGAAGCTCTNCTCCTATGCTGTGCAGGCCAAATTTGGAGATTACAACAAAGATGTGCACAAGCCTGGATACCTCAATTCAGAACGTCTGATCCCCCAAAGGTGAAGGAGTTGGTTGATGCAGTCTCCCTTTTTTTTTGGCGTGTTTTTGTTGAGGTTTTGTTTTGGTTTGGTTTTTAAAGTCAAGAATTTGCATTCTAGCTAAATACAAAAAGTTTCACTGAAAGCACAACTTTTTCTTTTTTCTTTAATTGAACTGTATGCATTTGGGTGTTTTCCTTTTTTTTTTTTTTTTTTTTTTTTTTTTTTTTTTAACCTGTCAGAGTATGTTTTTGTGCTCTCTCCTTGCGTTGGTTAGGGAGAGGAAGTATACTTTTGAATTCAGCTTTTATTTCCTGAACATTGCTGCCATGCTGGTACCTGGCAGTATGAATGTCTCCTCTTCAACAAGAAAAGAGCAGCCTTCAGTCATGAATGTGTCATCCCTGGAGAAGTTTGGGTTGTGTGTCCTTAACCCTAATGTACAGTCCTAAAAATCCTGTATCTGGAAAGCACGTCTTGAGGCTACGTAGTGCATCCCCACACAGGATAAGTGTATGTTATCAGACAAATGGCTTCTGTTTACACTTTCTGATGACACTCTGCACAGTGTGTAATGCCAGGAATGACACCAGCTTTTGCTTTGCATTAACCCTGTGGTGCCTATAGTGTATATGTGATTGTTTTGCAGTGTTCTGCTTACTCCTCTCATGTCTCTGGTCAGTGACCAGAAAGGCTCTGCAGAGGTTTTTTCTTCATTCTGAATTACTCTGCTTCACAGAGTACATCTTTGGGCTGAGTAGGATCTTCCTCTTGGTTTCAGTAAGGCTTCATGTGTGGGACTGATTTTTCAGTAAGACTATCGCAAAGACCAGCATCAATGGATACTGCAGAACACAAAGTCTAATCTTGTGAATATCTCTTTCTTTGTGTAGGGTGATGGACCAGCATAAACTCTCCAGAGAGCAGTGGGAAGAACGGATCCAGGTGTGGCATGCTGAACACAGTGGCATGCTCAAGTAAGTGTTTTGTATTGGTCGCTAGGCCACTCATTTTGTCGCTGGTTGATTACCTTAAGCTTGCAATTCTACAATATGCTTTTGAAATTAGACTCCAAGACTCGCCTGTGTGTGGGAACTCTTGGTGTATATTTTCTAGTCCAACATCAAATCACATGGTAAAACTCAACAGGATTTTCACACTTGTGCTGAGAGCAGTATATTGGATGGCTTCCTGAAAATCCTGGACCTAGGCACAGTGTATCAGTGATGACTTTGAGTGGGAAAAAAAAGTACAGGTGTGCGTCTAACCTTAAGTTCATTAAAGCATTTGCATTGGCAGATGGGGAAAGTTCAGGTACTATACCTTTCCCACTGACTGAGCCTTGAGACAAGGGTGAATGCTGGAAGAGGTGTATGTTGCTAATTTTCTGTCTGGAAATACTAGGGCTTGGTAAATGGGAGTACGTGTGTGTGTGTGTGTGTGTTCATAGATGTAATATCGTAACTCCTCAAATGAATCTCAAATGCTGAATGTTCAGTTTTAACTGTTGTGTTTGATGTGTTGGTTTAGGAAAAGTTACTCGTTTCTCTTGAGAACTTTGTGCTTTCTGAGATAGTCAGATAAATGAGAAGCTAACATCTGATCTCCATCCTGTCTCAACCAGAGAGAATGCCATGCTGGAATACCTGAAGATTGCTCAAGACCTGGAGATGTATGGAATCAACTACTTTGAAATCAAGAATAAGAAAGGAACTGACCTTTGGCTGGGGGTTGATGCCTTGGGGCTCAACATCTATGAAAAGGATGATAAGTAAGGCTTCCCCCCCCCACACCCCACCCCACCTCTGATCTCCCAGAGTGAGGGCTGGTGTGGGAGCCAAGGGGCATTTCTCATTTACAGGATCAGGGCAAAGTTTAGAACTTGCTCATGTTCCAGTTTTGGATCAGTAGGTGAAGCTGTGCTAGGAAATGAGCTTTCACATCATTTATGCTTTCATGATTTTCCTGACCTGTGTAGCCTGACCTGCTAATGCTACCTACCTTTTAAGAGAGGTGTCAGTTGTATAATGCGATCTTGTAACTCGTGCACAGTTGTAGAGCTGAACCGTGAGCTGAAGACTTTACCAAGCTTTTCCCTGAGTCAGGTTGCCAGGTATGCCAGCAGTGGATACAATAGAAGAACCTAGATAGGCTAACGTATCTGCAGAGTGTTTGGACATCTAAGGCCATTCCTATACTGAAGTTAATGATAGATGTGTATACAACTGCCTGGTTTTGAAAAAGACAGATTATGGGGTGGACACGAAACCAAAGCCGGATAACACCCAGAACCCAGGGAGGAGGTAACCTATATAGTTACCATGAACGAGCAATGAAGTGAGGTCTTGCTGAGGTACGAGTAGTTTTAATCAGCCCTTCTGGTAAAGGCAGAGCCATTATTAATTGGATAGTAGGTGGGAAATGATAGACTACATCTATAAATAAACATAAAAGGAAGGTGAGAACAGCTCTAAGCCTGCTAGTCTCTTCTAATACTCCACAATTGAAGGATTGAAGGGCAGTTAAAATAGACATTTTTTTAGATGAAGGTTGCCGTCTAGACTGCCCCCCCCCCCCCCCAGTTCAAGGTCTTGGTTTCATGTCACTAATCTGTTACAGGCTGTCATTGTAATACAGAAGAGATTTCACCTGTTCTACAGCTTTGCCTCCAAAAAGCTTTGAATGCAACCCAAATATGAATTGGAACTCTCTGGAGCTTCTCTTAAGATGGCAAAGAGAAATGCAGTCTTTTCTGCAATGCTAATATGTGTTGTCACCCAGAAAACAAGGAGTGTCACTTGAAAGAAAAGTAGTTTCACTCATGTAATACTTCAGTCTTGAATGACTAGTCTTGCTATGTAACCATGGTCACAGAAACAGGTTTTTCGAGCTGCAGAAGCAGACAGAATATAGCCATTGACTGTAAAGAGCTATCAAGAGCATTTGCAAAACAAATACAGTGCTGGAATAAACTGCTTGTTTCTGCTGTAACTCTTGCTACTATGTAATTAAGTCTTTTGAGCAGATAGGGGGACTAGAAAAACAGTAATGTGTACCTCGCCTCTGGCTTGTACCTCGCCTCTGGTTTGTACGTGCAAAATCTGGGGACTGGGGCAAAGGTGAAAAAGCAAAGATTTGATTGTTGAAGTTCAACCTGAGGAAAATGAGACTGTGCTGTAGGCGTGCAAGCCTTTATACTGCAGTGTATGTCAGCATCCTGCTTCTAGGTATTTTCAAGGGGTTTTTTTTTTTTCCTGCATTAAAGAGGAGAATCTGCAATAGGACTTATTAATAAGTGAATTATTTTAGTTGTCCATCATACTATATTATCTAGGGTTAAAACACTTAAGCTAATGTGACAGAGGTTGGAGTAATTAGTTAATCATAGTCTAACCAAATCATTTTCTTTACAGTTCTTAATGTTACACACACTGTTGCATAATCTTGTAGTTGTGTTAAAGGTTAGGGAATGGTAAGTTCTGAAGAGGATACATTTTATTCTTGATTTCTGATTTTTAAATGAAGCAAGTGGTTTTTTTAATGCTTGGGCCCAGCAAAATCATGCTATGTAGTAGCTTTCCATCTCTGTGACAATGAGTCAAATTCCTCCAAAATTGCCAGCTTTTTTCCTTAACGAATGAGCTCCATAGAAAGGATTCTTAGAGAATTCAAGTGGTTCACAGTGATGATAGATGTTTCTCTAAGTGCTAAACATTAAATACTTGTGTCTTCAAACCATTTGCTAGAATTAATTGTCAGCACTTCAGTGTGTGTCAGAGACATATATTGGAGGGGTTAGATAATAACAAGAAGATTGCTTGTTGGTATTATCATTTATGTAAGACACAATTCTTAATCGTTAGCTGCTATCTCTAGAGAATATAGTCTGCCTTGATAAGAATAAAAGAATAATAATGTGATATTAATCATAAAAATTGAAATATTTGGTTGGGATGAATTAAAGGAATTAGTTACAGTCAAATACACAAGTCCTTGTAATATTAGAACTTGCTGCAGAGCTGGGCAGGTATGCAAGGCTGAAGTGCTGGAATGGCTCGGAAACATTTGATCTCATGAATAACTTGATGCTTTTTATATGCAAGAGTCTGGAGAAATTAAAGCAGAGGAAAATATCAACTGATTAGTGAAGTAGAAGTAATTTTAAACAAACCAGCACGCCTGAACTCCTAAGCAGTGAGGAAGAACTGGGAATCTGAATCTTGCCCCTTGCTTTGTAGGGCGCTTTCCAATAGGAGAGTGCCACGTGGCTCATTGCACAACCAACGTGTAAAGTTCTGTTTCATGACTAGTGGGATGGGCTGAAAGAGCAGTTTGGATGGAAGGAAAGAACAGGGTTCTTTGTTACTAGCCTTGCCTGTAATCTGGGTGAGGAAACAAAAGACAGGAAATCTGCTTCTACCAATTGTATTTGTGCCTGCCCAGCACTTCAGACGTGAAGGCAGCATGGAGGTAACTGGGCTAGCTGTAACACAGCAGGGTAGACTTCTCTGTGGGTGCTAGAAGGCGTGGGGAGCAGCTGAGTTACTTTGGCTTATGCCTCCCATGATGTAGGAGGAGCCTCCTGGAAGCACAGCACATATACCTAAAGTCTGCACGCTGTGGATTTTAGGCCATGATTTCAAAGAAATGAACTTAATGCAGGTGTTTGGTAAGGCTGAGTGTGTGGCTTTGGTAGAGACCATGCCTGTTGCATAGCCAAAGGGCAGTAGGGTGGCTGACCAAAATGAGAGGAGACTCTGTAAGGCAGGTGACTGGGCTTCTTTCCCTACTCCCTGTGGGTTTTTGGTTCAACTCCTATCTTGTCTCTGTTGGGAGAGCTGTGTGAAGTGTCATGTCTCACTGAGTTTGTGTGTTAGAAGCAATGTGGGGGGAAAAAAAATGTTCATTGTAGCATCTCTTAAAGATATTTCTCTTTCCAGACTGACTCCAAAGATTGGGTTCCCCTGGAGCGAAATCAGAAACATCTCTTTCAATGACAAGAAGTTTGTTATAAAGCCTATTGACAAGAAGGCACCAGTAAGTATATCTAGAATGGATTCCTGGATACTGCATATGAACAACTGATACTGTTTCATCTCAAAATAAAGTAGTCTTTGGAGAGCAGAAAGCTGCAGATATTCTAGATGCAAAATGAACCTTAGTATTTAGGGTATATTTAGAGCTGTCTGTTTTTCTGTGCAGCATAAATAAAGGGCTTACGGTGGTATCTACATGGAGAAAGACAAGGATTTTACAACTGCAGAGTCCTTTTTTTCTAGCAAACTAAGTAGCCTTATGCTTAAATCTGAGATTCTTCGCTAGTCCTGTGAGTCTTCTGTGTAGCCAGATTATACTGAGACTAGTCCTCTCCCTGTTTCTTTCAGTCCAGGAAGCTGGTGGGTAACTCTTTTGTTGTTGTTAGTTTAAAAAAAAAACACCCAAAT
>WAAD01040481.1:163464-199224 GCA_013389945.1 Fregata magnificens | reverse complement strand
CACCCACAACCCTCCGCTGCCCAAAAGCATTGAAATGCTACTGCAAAACCACATGGCTACATACGGCTTCCCATCTTAATGCTCACTGCTCACTTGCATGCTACTGAAAGAGTGAAAGCCGGTTAATGACCATGGTGTTCATTGACCTTCTTGAATACCAGGGTAAATGGCAAGGATATGATTTCTGTGAAGAACTGAAATGTAGCTACCTCTGAACGTTGCTTTTCAATACTTCGAAACATGTTTTCAGAGTTATTTTAGTGAAGAATTAGCAAGTTACGTTGACCTGTTGAGAACATAAAGTGGAATAACTGGTATAAAATCATAGAATCATTAAGGTTGGAAAAGACCTCTAAGATCATCCAGTCCAACCATCAACCCAACACCACCATGTCTCCTAAATCATGTCCCAAAGTGCCACATCTACACGTCTTTTGAACACCTCCAGGGATGGTGACTCCACTACCTCTCTGGGCAGCCTGTTCCAATGCCTAACCACTCTTTCGGTAAAGAAATTCTTCCTGATGTCCAATCTAAACCTCCCCTGACGCAACTTGAGGCCATTTCCTCTCGTCCTATCGCTGGTGACTTGGGAGAAGAGTCCAACACCCACTTCACTACAGCCTCCTTTCAGGTAGTTGTAGAGAGCAAAAAGGTCTCCCCTCAGCCTTCTCTTCTCCAGACTAAACAACCCCAGTTCCCTCAGCCGCTCCTCAGAAGACTTGTTTTCTAGACCCTTCACCAGCTTCATTGCCCTTCTCTGAACACGCTCCAGCACCTCAATGTCCTTCTTGTACTGAGGGGCCCAAAACTGAACACAGTACTCAAGGTGCGGCCTCAGCAGTGCCGAGTACAGGGGCACGATCACTTCCCTACTGCTGGTCACACTATTTCTGATACAAGCCAGGATGCTGTTGGCCTTCTTGGCCACCTGGGCACACTGCCGGCTCATGTTCAGCCGGCTGTTGACCAGCACCCCCAGGTCCTTTTCCACCGTGCAGCTTTCCAGCTGCTCTTCCCCAAGCCTGTAGCGTTGCATGGGGTTGTTGTGACCAAAGTGCAGGACCCGGCACTTGGCCTTGTTGAATGCTATACAGCTGGCCTCGGCCCATTGATCCAGACTGTCCAGACCACTCTGCAGAGCCTTCCTGCCCTTGAGCAGATTGACGCTCTCACCCAACTTGGTGTCATCTGCAAACTTACTGAGGGCACACTCAATCCCCTCATCCAGATCATTGATAAAGACATTAAACAAGACTGGCCCTAAAACTGAGTCCTGGGGAACACTGCTTGTGACTGGCTGCCAGCTGGATTTAAGTCCGTTCACCACAACTCTCTGGGCTCAGCCATCCAGCCAGTTTTTTACCCAGCGAAGAGTACACCTGTCTAAGCCATGAGCTGCCAGCTTCTCTAGGAGAATGCTGTGGGAAACGGTGTCAAAGGCTTTACTGATGTCCAGGTAGACAACATCCACAGCCTTGCCCTCATCCACTAAGCGGGTCACCTTGGCATAGAAGGAGATCAGGTTGGTCAGGCAGGACCTGCCTTTCATGAAGCCATGCTGGCTGGGCCTGATGCCCTGGTTGTCCTGCACATGCCTGGTGAGCGCACTCAAGATGAACCACTCCATAATCTTCCCCAGCACCGAGGTCAGACTGACAGGCCTGTAGTTCCCTGGATCCTCCTTCCGGCCCTTCTTGTAGATGGGTGTCACATTGGCAAGCCTCCAGTCATCTGGGATCTCCCTGTCAACCAGGACTGCTGATAAGCTTGGCAAGCTCCTCTGCCAGCTCCCTCAGTACTCTCAGGTGGATCCTATCTGGTGGATCTTGTTCTGTCAGTCTTGTGAAACTATTGGAATAGTTGAGAAGGGCCTTCCCTTCTCTTCCCCCACCCCAGTACTTGGCCTTGGTGGGTAAGTACAGCCCTGGGAAATAATAAGCAGTTTGGCTTTGGCAAAGGGTGATGGCTTATAAATCTCTTTTAACAGAAAAAGATCCTCCCAGTAATGTAAAGGGTATTAATGCACAGTGTGCTGCAGGGCTTTCCTCCAGATAACAGCCTGGGTTTGAGGGGAGAGGAGCTTCTTTCTGTGATGCTGTTCGTGAAAGCCAAGAAAACTCCACAGAGATAGAAAGCTGGTCTCTGCCAGGCATGCTTTTCTCAATAGAAGAGCCTCTTGGACATGTTGTACGCATTACAAAATATTAATCTCCTGTTTATGGGTCACAGCTTTCTATCCATTCCCCAACAGTAAATATGGCAGAGTTTGAAATGGGAGACTTGCAAGGGGCGGACGCAGAAAGGTGTTAACATTGAAAACCTCAGTTATGTTTCTTCCCTCTGTCTCAATTGTCCTTTTCCCTGTGGGTGGTGGTATGTTTAAAGCTATGTGTGAAAGAATAATTTATCTGGATGCTAATTCTGAGCATTCAGGAAGTTGTCTGGATCTTTTCATATGCTTGTGTCTCCTTTTAAAAAGGCAAGTATTATAACTACAGCTAAATACTCAGTTCACCCAAGATGTGGGTTGGAAGCTCCCCTTTAATTTGGAGGATTCTAAATGTCAGTGTTAAAATGGACACTAATGTAATGGGCAGAATCCCGTGGCACCTTGCCCGGAATAAGCTTTTTAATTTTTAGGCCTGTCTGCCCACATACCCTAACATCTTCAGTTTATTATCTTTAAAATATCAAGCTGCGATGCTCCCAGTTGTGTGAGACCAGGGGGAGGCTGGGGATGAAGAAAGGAGGGGATTCTTTTACGTTCTTATGGGAATGTTTTGTCCCTTGGTTACGGCCTTAAATGAAAAAGGCAACCACCGTCCCATGCGCTCAGTATTTACTTCCATGTAGGTCAGCCTTGCCTCAAGATAGGACCTGTTCATCACAAGGTACACAAACCGTTTGTTTTTAAAATTACTTGTCAGAAATAGGAGGTCAGATGAATAGCTTACAGGTACAGTTAGCAGTATCAAACCTGTGCAGCTCAGAATGGCTCTGGCAGGATTTAGTGGGGGAGCACAACACACCACGCTGACTGCCCCTTTTGCAGTCAGTATGTTAATTAGGAAAATGCATTGAAGAAAATGAGTCTTTGTCAGCATATTAATTTTCATCTTAATAGTATTTGGAGAGTTTTTCATTGCTTCTAGTGTGACTTCTAGTTTTCCCAGAGATAGCCACAACTTGTGCTTCTGAGCTCAGGCAATTAAAAACATGATCGCTGCTGCGATGCAAAAGTGTAGAGCCTCTGTGTGCTCCTTCTCAGTTCCACCTCTTGCTAACAGTGAGGCAATCCACAGGAGAGTGATTCTAAGGAATGGGTACTGGTTTACGGCAGTAGTGTGGCAGCTTGCCCACTGCCCGTATCACCGTCCACATAGCACACAAAAAAAGGCACAAAGGTGCAGAGTTTGACCACTGTGTAAATTTAGACTGCATTGTAAACACGTATCGTTGTGGACTCGGAAAAATCAGCAGGCAAGTAATGAACCTGGCCCTCTGTATCCCTTTCTTAGCAGATTTACTTTTAGAAGATCCAGTCTAGCAAATAGTTTCTGTAAAAGCCTGGTTATAACACAGATAAGAAATTTGGGGCTGTTCTTTTTGCAGAACTAGAAATTTTAGAATATCTTGTGTTTTGTTACTGCCTGCGACCCAATATTCAAAATAACCCATATGTTTGGTGGTTCAAAAAAATAGCTTTCATTTGACACTGTTGTAACAGCCTAGGTCAGATTAACTAGGAAGTGCTGTGGAGAGGAAAGAATGATATTGGAAGGTATTTCTTTTCTTTCTCTGAAAAACAAAAATGGTGCCTTGAATATTGATTCAAATAGATCAGGAAGTTCTACAAAGTTATTTTAATAGTCTGCAATACATTTTTAGTTCCATGCTTTATCTTTCAGTCACAAAACCACGCAAACTTAAGAACTAATTACTCAATATTAGAGGTCTATGAGTTGCCCAGATGGTTACCTGCCAACCCAGAATCTTCTGTAACATTTCCAAACTCCACAAAGTCTCCTCTGAATGGAGATCGTTAATTTTCTCTAAAAGATACTTTTTCTAGAAGAGTAACTTGTCAATTCTATGTAGACTTTAAATGGAGAATATAAGTAACAATTGTTTTGGCTTCAGATGATATTGGCCGTGCCTGCTGCTATATTTAAATGGCCTGCGTATGTGTCTTGATTACAGTGAAATTAGCGGCAAGATGATCTGTCTGCAGCTAGCTGGGAGAAGAGAAAGCATGCTCAGAAAACTGACTGTGTGGTGTCTCTCTTCTAGGACTTTGTGTTTTATGCCCCTCGTCTGAGAATTAACAAGAGGATCCTGCAGCTCTGCATGGGCAACCATGAACTGTATATGCGGCGCAGGAAGCCCGACACCATTGAAGTGCAACAGATGAAAGCCCAGGCCAGAGAGGAGAAGCACCAGAAGCAACTGGAAAGGTGAGCTTGAATACAGACAGCAGGGATGGGGTGGCAGAGAGAAACAACACCAAGCTGCCAGGGTTCAGCAGGCAGCTGTATCTCCAGGTCAGCAGTAGGTAACATGGGTTCCACTTAGGCAAGGCCATGAGCTGTCCCACGTTCATAAGGTGTATGTGTGGCCCTAGAGCCCTGCAGTGGGACTGTAAGCATTACTCTTCTGGCTCAGACCTGTGGCCATGTAGTCTGCTGTCCTGTGTCCAGTCTTGAGAGTTGCAAGAAAATGTGCGAGTAAAGGCACAGTGAGCTCCTGTGTGGTGGTGCACACCTAGAGAGGGGTTCTCCTGACTCTTGAGTGTTAGGACCTGATTTATGTGTTGGACCACGGGATGGTTGGGAGTAAGGGAGAAACCTGCACAGGGACCATGCGTGTACACGGCGAAGAGAGAAGAGGGGACTGGGAGACCTCTTACAGGCAAGGAAAAAGGATTAGCAATTCCACTGGACTTCTGGCTGCAGATTGCTTATGATTCAAGATGCTTTTCTCCTGTATTTGTGGCTTGTTTGTCTTTATTCCCTCAGTGCTCTTGTTTTTACATCTTCTTGACTTGCCTTATGACAGAAGTAACAAAGTTAAATCTCCTCTGTTGTTCAGTACAGAGTCCTGGTTTTCTGTCTCTGCATCTAGTAGCTATTTGGCATTCTAAATTTCTGTGGCAGGCAACAAAAATACAAATGTTTTTATGAAATGGGGTATCCAAAACTGAGCAAAAATTCTGAAGTGATGAAGGAACAGGCTATATGTATTTCTGTCTTCTGGCTCTTGTTTTGTGGTGGTCACTTCCCATTGAACTGCCTGGAGGGATGCCCAGCCAGCTTTCTTGCCTTGCTGTAGCTTGGGTCTGAAAGTGAGCTTCAAACATGAAATCTGTTTCTAACAGGCAACAACTAGAAAACGAAAAGAAGAAGAGGGAGACAATTGAGAGGGAGAAAGAGCAAATGTTGAGGGAGAAGGAGGAGCTGCTGGTGAGGCTACAAGAGTATGAGGTGAAGACTCAGAAAGCAGAGAAAGGTAAAGTACTTGTACTGGCTGACCAGATCACATGTATTGTGCTCCATAGAAGGGTTATATGGGTCGCTGCCTACACCTAGCTTAAATCTGGTGACACTGGGATCTCTTGGCAAGGCTTACTAATATCTACCTATATGGATAAATACACACATGCGCGCGCACTGCTGAGATCATCCAAAGCGTGAAAGTAGCATAAAATCTGCTGATTGTATGTGGGAACTGAAGGGCACAAACTCTGTTTTCCCCCGTTAACAAGAGGGTTTTAGTAGTATAGCCTCTTCCAGCAGTGAGCAAGAGTTCAGCTCTCAAGTACTTTTTACTTAACTCCTAACAGAAAAAGTACTTTGGGAACAAGTCTTTCCAGTGAAATGGAAGCTTCTGTTTCAATGCACAGATGAGCGGACTGGAGACAGCAACATCTGGTCCTTGCAGTAAACTGTCAATTAAGGGCAGCAGAATCATATCAGTGTTACAACTTCAGTGCAAATATCTTGCCGAAGATTTAATTATAATGTGCAGCTGACTACTTCTGAATTCAGTTACTTGATGTATTATGCAAATAACTACTTTGGGGTGCACAGTGAAGGGATATTGCAAACTGGAGTCAAGTGCTTGTCATGACTTCTGCAGTTACCTAAGAGACTGTCTGTAGTCCCTTTGCTTTGACCAGGCTTGTGGACTAACCACATTGATCTGTCTTTTTCCAGAGCTCTCAGACCAGATCCAAAGAGCCATTCAGCTGGAGGAGGAAAGGAGACGAGCCCAGGAGGAAGCAGAACGCTTGGAAGCTGATCGTTTGGCTGCTCTACAGGCCAAGGAAGAGCTGGAGAGACAAAATATGGACCAGATGAAGAGCCAGGAACAGCTGGTAAGACCTAGTCATTTTGAGGATAAGATATACAGGTATGTTACTATGCCCTTTGAGTAAGGCAAAGCCTTGTTCTCAGGGGAAAAACATAGTGCAGTGAAGTACTAGACCATGTGATAGCATCATTGTGGCACTGGTTTCTATCACGAGCAATCTACTTTTTGTTCTTAATTTCCTATTCAGTCTTTATTACAGTGGAGTGCAACACTCAGTCAACAGTGTTTTGGCGTTGTGTTTGGGTTTTGGTTTGGTTTGGGTTTTTTTAAGAGTCCTTGTAATTCCAGTTTTATTATTCAACAGGCTACAGAGCTTGCAGAGTATACAGCCAAGATTGCACTTCTTGAAGAGGCAAGGAGGCGTAAAGAGAGCGAGGTTGAAGAGTGGCAAATTAGAGTGAGTATCTCTGTTTTACAAAATTGCTCTGAAGTTCTGCACTTGAGCAGAGCATACCGCAGTGCTTAGCCTGCTATGACTTCTCTAAATGTGTGGAGACAAACATCCGTATACCAGCAGAGAAGGGCAGACTTGTGATGAATGTGCAATATGCCTGCAAAACACCTTTCTTCCAACAAGCCTTCAGTCAAAATTCAAAATGGAAGCCTGCATAAAACCTAAAGATGTGCTCATCCTCTTGGAGCCATGGAGGGGAAGGGGTGCATGTATAAATGATGCATTTAATTCATGATGTAAACATTACATCAATCAAGGGAAGATGCTGCAAATGCAGCCGCACTGCAGGTACCAGTCTTGAGGAGGGTGTGGTGTTGTCAGTGGCTTCCTGGTACCTGGGTTGGGAGAGTTGAATAATTTGATGCACTAAACCCAAAAACAAACCATGCAAGGCTTGGAGTGCCTGGTGCTCCCAGTGCCCTCTAACTAGCACTGCAGACTGCATGGGAGGGCAGAACCACTGAAGCAGCAAGGAAGCTGACTGCCTAGTGTGTAATGGCATTAAAAATGCCAACACAGGAATCTAAGTTCTTGCTCTGTGGAACCCATATTTACAACCTACAGCTCTTCAGATGGAGAACTGGATGAAGATAACTGTAATGTCCCACAGAACTATNAACCATGTTCTGCCTAAGACTGTAACAGTCTGCAAAGATTTAATTCCCTCTTTCTTGCTTTTCATTGTAGATTGACAAAACTGGAAAGATAAGCATTGAGGTGTTCATTAAGCTGGTTTAAAGCAAAAAATGCATGAAAATATTTTTCACTCTTTTCCCAAAGGCCAAGGAAGCCCAGGAGGATCTGGTAAAGACAAAGGAGGAGCTACACCTGGTAATGACCGCTCCACCTCCACCCCCACCACCTGTCTTTGAGCCAGTGAACTACCATGTCCAAGATAACTTGCAAGACGAAGGATCTGAGTACTCTGCCTACAGCGCGGAGTTCTCCAGTGAGGGGATCAGGAATGACCGCAACGAGGAGAAACGCATTACTGAAGCAGAGAAGAATGAACTTGTGCAGAAGCAACTAAGGGTAAGAAAATGTTTGGAGGAGAGGGAGTAATGAAACAAATCGTTCATGGAAAATAGATTATTTAACCACTTGGTTAAGCACACAAAGCATGATAGTTTATCTTTGTTTACAGTTCCTGTAGGCAGTCTGAATTAAAGACAAGGTATATAAAGATTATTCTCATTGCTCAGGCTTTGAGATTACTTACATCATCCATAGTGTTTATGGAAAGCATATGTTGTATCCATATCGCTGATCTGTCCAGTCATCTAACAACTGTCAACTCTCACCAAAGAACACTACTGTCATGAGCTGAAAGCTTCTCATGTATAATCTGTATTTAATGTTCTTTATATTGCAGGCGCTGTCAGATGAGCTGGCCCAGGCTAGAGATGAAAATAAGAGGACCCACAATGATATTATCCACTCAGAGAACATGCGACAGGGACGTGACAAGTACAAGACGCTGCGGCAGATCCGGCAAGGCAACACTAAGCAGAGAATTGATGAGTTTGAGGCGATGTAATGATGCTTAGAACAAGAAGGCAGGACTATGGGAAAGGCAGATCTTAATGCTTTGTTCTTGGTTTTTTTGGGGTTTTTTTTGTTGTTGTTTGTTTTTTTTTTTTTTTTTTCCCCTGAGGAGGGGTCACTATATGACATTACATTTAACAAATGTCTAAACCCTGAGGTGTTTGAATCTCCCTTTTATTCCATACCTTCTATTAAATCTGGTATAGTGAAAAACTCATTGGACCACTGATCCTGGTAACTTGTTCATGCCTTTGCTTAGTGCCAAAAGGCCTTATGGCACATCTCTCTCTAATCAAGACATTTTAATAGGCCATACTTCTAGTTGAAGATACGCGTCCTGTACGGGTGCTGGATTCAGCTTGGTCTAAAAATAAGCAACTGTGGGTGAATTTTGTGCCATATGTCTTTGTATTATTAGTTACAGTGTAAAGTCCCAACAGTCGAGAAGACAGGTTGTAGAACTCAGGATTTGCAAGCACCTGTATGTGCATGCACATGTGTTTTTACACCGTTTTTTGTGTTGATCCTGATTCCCCGCCCCCCGCCCGCACACAAAAGAACTGACAAAGCCTCAAAACTACTCTGTGTAGAAATTAGGCTTTTTCTGGTTGCTGTTCTCAACTGGAGAAATTCTGCAGTGATGGCTCAGAAGTGTGGCATAGGGACACTGATACCTTCCTCACGTAACAACTAGGCAAATTATTGGATTCTAACACACTACTGTGTTTGCACTCCAGCTTCATTACTAATCAGTTATAGTATAGTATTTATATATATATAAAAAACCATGCAATACTAGTTTAAAGGGAAATAGTTTTGCTCTGTATATTTTGTTACTTTTCAGATTTAATAAGACTTGCATCTGTAAAAATGCCTAAACAACACTGTAGTCTGATACAGTGCAGCTGATTATTTGCTATAAAGCATTATTTGTAAAGATCATTTTTTTACTTAATGAAAACTGTTATATGTACACATGATCCAATATATACAATTTTACTGCACCTATTTTTCTAACAAATTTTCTAATTTTTTTAAATGTTTGATTTAAAGTTTCAGACTCCAAAGATGAAGGGACTGCTTGTTCACATCACAGTTGTATTCTCTCTAGTAGAGAGCATTTCTGTGACCATTCCTTCCCCACTAATCTCCCCCTTTCCTTGAAAATCTGTTAGAAAGTGAGATACAGTATGTTGTCAGCTCTTCTCTTCCATTTACAACATCTATGCTGCTTTATACTTGAGTTGAATCTTGTGTGTTTTTTTATTTGCAGCAGCAAACATCTAAATAAAAGATCTGCAAAGTAACAAAGGACTTGGAATCCAGCATTTCTTGTGTGGGGTGTATTTTGTGTAAGGTGTGCTACTGCTCTCTTAGTTCCTGAGCTTAGCATGTGAATCCCTCTGTCTTTAACTCTTAAGTCCTTAAAAGCCACATTGACCTGGAAAGGAAGAAAGGAGAATACTTGCTGTAATGACTAGTGTGACCATCTTCACCCAAGTCCCAGGGAAGAGGTATATAGCAGCAGCACTAGTTACAGTTGTACATATGAAGTTTCTGCTGACTGCAACGTTACATCTAAGGCAAAGTGAACAGACACAGTAAGTTGGGCCTTAAGCTTGCATTTCCACCAGTTCACATGAATAAATAGTTAAACTCTTGTCCTGTCTGATCCATATGGTATACAGCACTTGTTAATACTGTCTTACATCGCAGCTGATAAGAACAAGGAACTTCCTACAACTACATTTATTCTATTAGCTATTGTCCCACACATCTGCTGAGGCAGAATTTATACATTTAACTGGGTTTAAGCACCATGATACAGCACACATTTGAAATGCATGTGGCCACGGGCTAGAGCTTTTTAGGGCCATGTGAAGTAGTACTGGCACTGTAGATAATTCTGAAGCACAGAGGTGTTAGCATTATCCATTTGTAGCAAGCAGTTAAAGATAAGCTAGTTTTTAATTCTCTCTGAACATGGATAAACCCTCACGATCAGAGTGAAAGCATGTAGCTTTCTTAAGGTAACAGTTATTTTCTCTAAGAAGTATTCCTATCTGTGATTAAATAATTACAGTTCTGCTGCGCCCAGGAATGGAAAGCTGTATATCATCTGGCTTCTGTTGTCCTGTCAGCGTAATACATTTCAAACTGAGTTTGGCACTCCTGAAGAAACAATACTAACCTTATACTCTAGCTAGAGACACAGATAACAAAGCTTTAACTTCTGGAGAAACAAACCTTCAGAATGTCACACGCTTTCAAATGCATAACTCTATTCCCCAAAAGCTGAAGTAGGTACTGTTGCAGTGTGCCTTTCCCCAGACCTGAGAAGTCTATCCCGTGCATGGGGAAGGAAAAGTTGTTGCGCAGAAATCTCTCATGACTTAAAATTTTCCTTATTTGAATGCAATGCAAGTGTAAAGTCCATCCATGTGTTTGGACTGCGGAGCACTTCCTGCCATTGGAGCACTGACTGAGAAACAAGGTCCGTACAGCCAAACGACTCTTCTGCAAGAAAGCAAAAGGAAAGGTCACAGGGTTACTTTTCACTTGGCCTTACCCAACTTCTGGCCAAATGGACTAGGTAACAACCAACCTGCTTCTCCCACCTCTATAGCAATTTCAGCTGTTCTGTTGCTCCTAAGGCATTAATTGCAATAAACTGTAGTTAGACTTCTGAAGCATTATTTACATCCTGTTAAAGTAGGATCACTCACTCTCAGCTTGCAGCAAAGAAAATCTTTTTGGTTGTACAACTTCAAAGCAGAGGAGCAAGTGTGCATACTAAAAATAGCAGAACAGCACAAAGCCTCCTGCTTCAGTTCATCTCCAGTGACTTTAATGCATTAGTAGGCTTAAGGCTTGGATAGTCTTCTTCACTCGGAAGCAGGTAGTCCCTGCTCTAGCAGAAAGGAAAATGCTGGGTAGGACAATCAAAAGAAGCTCATAAGGAAGCCTGCACAGCACTGAGTTGTTATTACTAGTGATAACACTCATCTAACGTGCATGTTGATACCATAACAAAGTGACTGAGCCTCAATCTTTTTGAGCCTTTCATCTCAAATACTGAAACCAAAGCACTTACTCTCTGGGAAGACAGGGATGAGAGACTCCATTGGGCAGTCTTCAAGTGACAATCCTTCCCTGCTCAACTAACAGTTAAACAGGGCCTATTCAGTGAGCAGAGGGTTTCTCAGCCTTGAGAAAGAGGGCTCACTCTTACATTAGAAGAGAGCCCAAAACTCGGACATGCAATAGGCCTTTCTGAGCAAGTTTCATTTTCTGTAATCTCCGATTGATTTGTGGATGTCAAATAATAAGCACAAATATAAGCAAGGTTGGAGTCTACTAGATCATTAGTTCTTGTGCTGCCTTTTGATGAGATAGTAGTTAAAAGTAGCCAATTCATAGAAAACAGCACAAGGAACAAGTCTCAAAAAAAAAAGCACTAGATGAGTTGACTCCACCCAACTTTTCTGTGCCCGTCTTCAGCATGGCCAGGCTCTGGCCCTAAAAGTTACCACGCTAACAAATGGCTTTCCTGAAAACTCCCCCTGACACCCTTGAGCTTCTGCACAGACCTGAACTAAAACACATGCATCGGTTCTTGCAGGCTCAAAGCCCAAGATTGCAAGTTGCTTAGGACAAGGGCTGTATGTGTAGGCACATGACAGCAGATAATAAATTGCACAGTGTAAATGTTATTATTTAGAATGTAACCTAAATGAACTTTTTCCAAATTACCTTCAGTTTTTAGTGATGAAGAACTTACTTGCACCAAGCTTGGCTCCTCCTAGGAACTGATCGCTTGAGCTGAAAGCTGCCTGGTCCCAGACAGTCAAATGTAGACATGATTGCTGTAGCTGAGCTGGGCTAACACCATCAAAGACAAACAAGTGTTTCCACTGGGGACAGGCTTCTTTCTTCAGGACAGGAGACTTTTGCTTTACCTCTGCTTGGGCTGGAAGGATAAGACAACTTCCCAAAAACAATGAGAGTTCAGCAAGGTTACTGATTTCTCAAACAGAAAACAGACATGTGCAATAATCAACTAGGACCCTTTGGTTTGCCTTAAATAGCAAAAAAGTTCAGCTTAAGTGCAAGGTAGAACATGATGCTAGTGTGTTTATGTGTGTTGGGACTTGCTCCTTTTCCTGTCTGCTTTCAGTGTGTGTGCGCAAGTAAGCTCTTCTTATGTGCTTTTCCTTTGCTGTCACTGACTGCTGAGGGAGTCTTTACTCCCCACTCTGTTATCCAATACTGCCTGAAACCTGCCTTTCAGTAGATAAAATGCTCACCCATTTCACTGAAGATAGGTGCCACAGCAGGTGAAATGGCTTTATGAGAGGTTGCAAGTGTACCCCAGTATCATACTTCCAATGGCATCTGATGCCAGTAAGAAAGTAAAACGATCCCACATGCAAGCTACTCGGCGCATTGAAGAAAAATTCAATCCCTCCTCTTTTAAAATGTCTAGAATGAAGGGGATAAAAGTTCCCTTTTCAATGTATCCAAAGCTATATTTAATTCTGCAAGGGCACAGCTGAAAATAGGAATTAAAATACCCTCTTGATTTGCACTTTGTTTTTTTTTTCCTCTCCTAATATCTAAAAGCAGATACTTAAACTAGTGAACTCTAAATTTTAATGACATCAGTAAATTCTGAAGTTCCATTCAGGACCCAAAAAGCATGTGGGACCCGTCACCACCCTGCTGAGTGCTGCTGTTGTGCAGACACCCAAATGTCACCATGCCACTTTCACATGCCCGTCTCCTGATGACAACATATTAATACACACCTTTGCACAAAATGTGTGTGACATTTTTCTATTTGAAGTGTTAGGTCTCATACATACCCTTTAACAAATGAGTTCGGCATTCCAGCAGATGTCAGCATGGGCAAGTTCTTGGCCCCAAATACCATAACCTGAAGTTGGCAGTTAGGAACTCCTTGGTCTTTTTTTCCTGAAACAGGAGCATTTATCACATTAAATAACCAGCTAGTTCAGCTGCTAGCCTAAGATGTTGCTATAACTAAGAAGGAAAATGACTAAGCAGTACTACTGTGATAAGGACTCATAGCGTGGTATTAGGATCATTTGAAAGGTTTTAACCTGCTTGTACAGTGTATGATTCACACAAAAAAAGGAAGCAATGAGTAGCAGGTTGCTTTGTGATTCCTGTTCCAAACACAGAGCTTTCTGTTGTATTTGTGAGAAGTAAACATGGGGCAGTACCCACAGGAGTGTTTCTCTGAAACAAAGCCAGAAGCAGGAGAAACAGCCAAACCCACAGTGTGATACCCCTCCTTTGTTACAGCTCTAGTTATAGAGCAGGGACCCAGTACACAGGCATGCATAGGGAGGAAAAATTGAAGAAAGCAAGCTGGTAACTTTGGGGTCATCTGGAAAAGAAAAGGGAACAAAATTAACGTAACAGCTAATTAGATCTTTCTATTCATCTCTACCTGTTGCTATGATCCTTAACACAGAGCACTACTAGAGCTCTGAACGTCTGCATACCTCACTATGATCTAGGGAGGTAAGGAAAATGAGGTTGTCCTATCCCCTTCCCCCAAAGTGCTTATTTTACTCCACCAGCAGGTCCTTGCTCTGACACACTACAGCAATACTTAATGTACCTTACAAGTCTTTCATTACCAAAGACTGAATCCTGACTGTACATTTTGAACCTAACATCTTCCAAGTGAAACAATCTCTTTAAAATAAGACCACCAGAGGAAGCCAAGGGTGTTGGTCTGGTACCCTTGCAGCCATTTCCCTTCCACCTTTTCCCTAAATTGGCAGTCTCTGCCTTGGGCAGTAAAACTGCTGCATCACCTCCAGAATAAGGTCTACTGGCAACACCATGACAGGCACAAGCTGTCCAGCCAAACAGCTGGATGTATCATACTGCTGCCATTACAATGTGCAGATTTTGTTGGCATTAAAAAGAACAAAAAGATGAAGTTGGCAAATGTTTGGATTTTAATGAATTTAAAATATAATACACCACAAACCACAGTTTGCAGTAGCTGTTATCAATGCCATACAGGAAAATTATACAGACACATTGTCAGTCCTTCATTGATCTCAATTCTTTTCTAGCCAAAGGGATTCATGTATGCTGAAATGTTTTATACCTTCAAACAGGAAATTTTTATACTGGGCTGGTACTGACAGTCTCACAGACACGAGGAGTTCGCCGCTGTACTGGATAAGAACATCTTCAGGCTTTTCAAGCTGAAGAAAGGGACATACAGAAATGTGCATTACTGCAATCATTCTATTCCACATTATTCTCACAGCTTATTTATGTTTGCAACACGTCTTACTAATGGGCTGGATTGACAGCATTCTTCCCTCCATAACTGCAGAAGGCTGATCTTTTTCATAGCTTTCACTACATCCTGCTCTTAAGATACAACTAAGCACAAAAATTAACAATCACCTTGGCTTTGAGCTGGTACCAGTTGAACAACTGCGTTGAGTTATCTTCAAAATTCCACGCTGCCAGTGGAATCACCACTTCCCCCAAAAACACCCTGTATTTGAGTGCTCCTGCGTGCCACACAGAGATCTGAAGCTGCCGACTTCCCAGCTGTGAGTATTCAATCTTGTACTAGAAAGATAAACAGCATTTACAACCAATACACAGGATGAATGCAGGCCCATGCTCATAACCTGCTCAAAGGAAGCCCAGCGCAGCATGGCTGAAGGCATCTGGATGCAGACAGAACCATGTTGTCTGAATATGCTTTGTAATTTGCATATTACCCCACCACTTAAATGCTAAATAATGCTCATCTAAATATGAAACAACATTCCAGGAATGCCTTGGCCTGCCTTGCTAAAGATTTTGATTATTAATTCAGAACTTTAATTAATTCTTGACCATTTTTGCTGGGATTTTTTTATATTTCTGTTTTACACTCCCAGCAGAATTTGGCTGCTCTGGAGGCCAGTTCAAGATTAAGACATCTAACAAAGGTGCTAAAACTTCCATTCTGGTCAGTGCACATCTACTCAATGCAGTCAGTAGGGGCAAGGAAGTAATTCAGCTGACCACTAAATAAAGCCCTGACCTACTCCCAAAACATAGTTAGAGCACTCTGAGACAGTGTTGGGTATCTAATACACCCACATGAGGCTGGTAAACGTGATACCCAGCCTACAGGTGACCTGCACCCACCTGGACTGAAAGCCGGAGGCGATGGCATGGATGAGGACATCACTACCCACATTTAGGCTGCGAATCACAAGCTGGATGTAGGCTCTGGGGCAAATCGCCATGGGCTCCACTGATTCCCAAGAGCATTCACAACCCTCTCACACATGCAGCTACCTAAATGCAGGTGCCTTAATTTGCAGCTGAATCTCACTGTGTTGGATCTCAGTGTCATGATGTAGTTTACCTGCACTAGTGCTATGCTTTTTTGACCATTGCTGCTACTCTGGATGAACTAATAATTAAATTAATTTAAAAGATTTCTAACTGAACTACCTCTAGCGTTCATGCAGCCAGCTCAGGCATGGCTCTCACTCTCCCGTTATCAGTTCTGCATGGCTCTGGCATTGAAAAGGGACTAATAAAATTAGGACCAATTATTCCAACTTCAGGCTCTTTTTTTCTCCCAACTTAAACCCTATATACAGACTTTGGGATATATGAGAATTACACACATTACACAAATCTTTTTTTGTTGTTATCAAATTTTAACAATGGCCTTTTCAAATATTTTGCCTGTTTCACTCACTACAAATTCTTGATGTTAATACACATCGAGAGATGAGGGTAGCACTGAAACTTTTGTGTAGTTCAAGAAGCAACAGTACACATTTGTCCCTCCATTAACTTTGTTTCATATCTCTTCCAAGACAACACGTTACAGAAGAACTCATCATCTTATGTGCTATTGCAGCTCGCTGATGCACACAAAAAAAATGGGTTTGTAGTGATCGGAGTACAAAACTGGAGCTGGGAACCACCAAACTAATCCAAACTACTCAGCTTCAGCTTCACATTTCATTAAGTGTCTGTGAAGTGAGAATAATAGCTCCTATGTTCTACACACAGTTCTTACAAGGATGCAAGAAGTAACATTGCAAGGCACTAAGGAATTAAAATAATAACTAGTGTTCTGTGGTGGGATTATGAATGTTTGAAATTAAACACTACAAAGAGATGACCTGGCATCTGTTGCATGGGGAAAAGGAAGCAGACAGCATTTTAGAGGTGGTGAAATTCAGTTAGCATCCAGCTAACTGCAGAGAGACACTCCCAGTGGCACTGACAAAAGGGGTATCAGTTGAAAGGGCTACTTGTGTAAAATACTAACTGCTCTGCAATACACCCAGTTCCTGAATATACAAAAAAAGCATCTATGGAAGACACTTTGCTTCTGCCACAACTCAGAACAACAGTGGAATTCATTAAGAGTATTTTCATGGACAAAGGCAGACTCTTCTGATGGTTTGCAATTTACCATTGTAACTCCAAAAGCATTTTCTCTTATTTGGACTGAAAAACATAATTTTTAAAATTATTGTTGTCAGTGACTCCTAGATTTGCCCCATCAGGATGATTCTGAACTTGCAGGATTGTACATTACAAAAGGAGACACTACCATGGAAAAGCACGCTTAGCAGCACACAATTGCAAACGGTACCTTCAAAGTCTCATCGAATACTGGATCTACTGTGCTCTTTTTGACAGCTGTCTTCCGCTTACTCCGAGGAGATTTATCGGGAAGTAAATAAACCTTAACATACCTTGTAGACAGAGAGAAGGATATATGGAAAGTGACCACAACAGAAAAAAAAAAAAAAATCAAACTAAGAAGAAAAATTAATTAGATGAGAGTTTTTTCTTAATTCTTAAACAATTTTATTGACTTTGTAATTTTCCAAGCAATAAAATGGCAAATTGTGATTTATAACCTTTCTCAATAAAAGCAGACAGACTATAAGGATCCCTGTATATCATTCAGCTAATGTGCGTCAATCCTATTCTAACTGGGAAAGGGATTAGGATCTGAATATGAATCTTTTGTTTTCATACTCTTGGCCTCGAATAAAACAGCTACCAAGGAAGTCACCTTGTCAGTTGTAGTAGCAGCTTTATGATGAAAACACACAGTATATTGGGGGGGTGGGGCTGGGGGTGGGGGAATCAATCAACTTTAGGATCATTGCGGCTTGTTCATGAAGAAAATATCTCATCTTTACAACACCAAGTACCATGTAGCAAAAAAAGGTATAATCATACAAATAATACATAATAATTCATAACTCTTACAAATGCTAATTGTTACAACAGCCACTAGAATGAACGTGGGAGATTCTCTAAAGTGCTCAAAGTTGCCCTAACACTGATTCAATGAAAACCAGTAAAAAAAATTTCTGGAAGCTGAGTTGGACCAATATCAAGCACCAATGATTCCTACTCAAAGTTTCTCATGTGCAGGTCACATGAACATTAATACTTAAATATTCCCCTTAATATGAGTTCAGTGGGCTGTATTTGTGTTATGGCTTCAAAACTAAAGAGTATTAGCAATAGAGAGTGCTTGCTCACAGCTTGGCAGGGAAAGGAGTGATTGTTAACATAATAGTAAATATTTTTAACTGTACTTTTATATATTTCAGATATTATGATTTAAACCAATTTTTAAAAAGCCTCTTGATTAACTTACTGGGTAAATAAAATCAGCTGTATCTCATATCGGCAGTGCAGAACTTACACATCTTCCCTATTCTTTCCAAACTTATCCATAGGTAAAACTAGTTTTTAAAATATTCAGGTACTAGAAGTTTTAGTCTCTTGCTCTATCACCCCAAATCAATTTAGTTAAAAAGTAGCCAGTCAGACCTCAAACCAGTCAACAAGCTAAATAATTCAACAGGTCTTAAACATCAGTTAAAAGTCTGCTTTTTGGCAAGTCTGTTAAGCGAGGACACTGACTGTACTTTTTCTGTTGGCTTGGAAACCAACAGAAATATATAAATATATATCAATAGAGAATATAATGTTCACTACACAGCACTTCCCACATTGCCTTTCAGGCTTCCTGCAACTGTTCGCGTGGCTTAATTACCAGGGGACTTAAAAGATCCTCGACCCACTTCTGAAGTGCTCCCAAACTGCCCTGCTTCACGAGCTGCTGTTCCAGCAAGGCTCCTTTCATCACCGAGCTCATCTTTATGAATGTCCTCTGCAAGATGTGCAAAAGCCGTATTCCTTCTGGGTGAAGGTGACTGCAACTCCACAATTCCAGTGTGGTCACTCAAGTGCTCGAACACCGTGTGACAGCAGGGGCAAGAACAGGTAGTTATGTATTCTACCTGGTGTTTTTCTATGAATGATTGCTGCATGGTCAGAGACGATTGTTTAGTAATAAACAGACAAATCACCAAGGCTTAACTATCCAATCAAAAATTTCTATGGCATATTTTATCCACAGAAGTAGGTATTTCTTCCTCTTACA
The DNA here is from genome assembly GCA_013389945.1 of Fregata magnificens. Classification (NCBI taxonomy): domain Eukaryota; kingdom Metazoa; phylum Chordata; class Aves; order Suliformes; family Fregatidae; genus Fregata; species Fregata magnificens. Next base: position 180,358 of record WAAD01040481.1, on the reverse strand, counting down.
ATAATACATAATTATTAAACAGCTTTAGATTTTAAAATGTGTTGCAGGATCTGAAATTTCTATTCTTATTACAGAAGATGGAAGCACAGTAGTATAGCAATCACCCAGTGACCCACAGTGAGTCAGTAGATGAATTAGGAACATGACATCTCATGTTTTAGCCACGTATGTACTAGTTTTGCAGGCACAACTTAAGAGCTAAAATCTGAACAGCTATTCTCGAGATCCAAAGGTGCTCATCAGCAACACAAATACCCAACTGCCTGGTCACAGGCACAGAAAGAGACAATTACTAGCAGAAAATGGTCAGAATGGAATAAGTGCCGGTATGAAACTTATTTGTCCTGCAGCGTGTATATGTAAAAAGGGCTGGTATATATGTTGGATGTACGGAAAGTGCTAATATGGTATACCATCATATATCAATCAATTTAAATCACAACATACATAAGTAGCTTAAAACCAAAATATTTTCCTTATTTTTTTCTCCTTCTCTACAAAATACTTACGGGTTACACTTTTTCTTCTTCTCTTCTCCATAAGCCAGGTTCTTGCATCCCTTGATGCAAATTTCTAAGATGCAAGCTTTGAAGATATATCTTATGGCAAACTCTATTTCTCCTGTGACGTTAGCCTTGCCAAAATTGCCAGACTCAGTGCAAGTGCTGTTAAGGCTATACAAACTCCCCTAAGAAAAGACAAATGTTTGGGAAAAGTAGCTTCAGATCAAACAGGACAAAATATTTATCTCCCTCGAAGGTCAGTATCTTTACAGACATGACTGTAGAGCTACCACAAATCACGAAGATTTAAGGTAACCTGTATAAAACATTCTGTTACTTCCGTAACAGCCCTGAAAATTATGACTGTACTGCTTTGCCTTTTTCTCTTCAGTAAGCTCTCTAGGCTAAGAAAATGCTTTCTTAGGTAACTTACATATCTAGATTTTGTCTCTGAATAAAACTGCTGTGTGGCTTCCCATGAGAAAATGGGATAAATGTCTGAAAGGAAGAGAGTGAAAAAGCCTCTGAAATCTAAGAACATACAAAACATTGACCTAGACTGCTTTAAATACATAGCTCATAGTACGGTACACTGCCGAGATGTTAGATTCTATCATGTATTAAAGGAAATAAAAGTGGCCTTGCACATCCAGTAAATATTCTACAAGATCCTCCAATTCCATATAAAAATGACATACTCCATACTGCAGCAGACTGTTCAGGAAAGATTAAAATATGAAGACATCCAGTTGTCCTATGTTGGTGCATAAAGAAGGTGTTTCCCAGTTCACCTCAGCCACTTTGCTCTCCTTTCATCTACTTTTGCCCATAGGGCAAAGATTTGGATGCTGTGCATCCACATATATAAACAACATTTGTGTCTAGCATTTACAGGGGCCATGAAACTGCAATGAAGGAAGAGACTATAATCCTTTCTATGGCCCAGCAGAGACATGTAACTTTATGGTGCTATCTAGCTTTCACTGTAACAAATTATCAACTCAATCAAAATAGCTTGGTCTCCATTCATTTAGAATGATATTCTTTAAGGTGAGCTCTAGAAACTTTTTACATAGCATATGTCACAAAGACACAATTGTTGTTGTGATTAATCTCACAGCAACATTGCCCTAGATTGCTAAGATATCTGTGTTTGATCACGCCTCCCTCTGAAAATAAACACCAACCCACACAGGACTGGTTAACCAAGGAGTTCTGCATTGCACAACCCAGCAGCTAAGAGTGCAGAGTAGTGTTTATAAGATCATATCTCTCTTCCATGCAGATGCTCTTCTTCGTTTGTGCAGCTCACCAAATATTAATTTTAAAATTCACACCAACAGCTTAATTAGATTTAAAAAGCTACCAACTCTGTCTTGTAAACTCTAAGTAACATACAGACTTGACAAAAGAAGGGTCAGGTGCTTACTGAGGAAATCACAAGAAGTGTTAGAACTGTTTTGACCCGATGCTTGTTGCATGTAATCTTGCTCCCTCCACGAGACGTGTATCACTGTAATCAATCTCCCTTGCAGCTTTGTTCAGCTCTACTCTTTCACTCACTGACATATTTTTATTCATCTGACCAGAAAATGCTTATTTTCCACCAAAATCCCTCATGACAAAGGAATGTAAATAGATTTTTGTCTTAGCTCATATGTCCTAAAAAAGTTCTGCAAAAGTCCCTAATATTTATTCCACAGAACCTCTTATTTATTTAGAGAGGCTGGATAGGTGTTCTGATTAATGATGTTTGGACTGAATATCACTAAATATGTCTCCCACCTGATCAGGAGTCACATATATTCAATGTAGAAATCACCTATCCTTTTGGTTCAGTGAACAGGGATTTAGCAACGCACTGCACTCCTGCTGGCATGATCGGAAGCAATGCCATCTGATATTTTGGAAGATCATTTTCATGGAGCGGTAATCAACATCCAACACTTACCCATAAAGGGAAGTTTAATGGAACTTGACCTTCCCCTTTATAAGACAGTATTTAGCTGTATAGACATATACATAGGCATAGTACATATATAGACATATACAAGCATAACAGCTGTCTATAGTCCGGTTCAAATGGTTGTCATTAGAATCACAAATGTCATCCAAAATTGTTATCCATTTGTCAGTTTAACACCTCAGACTCCACAGTGCAGTAAACTATGAGAGATCACCAAGGTCTTCGTCTGTGTTTTTACCCGTCTGCAAAGCGAGCAGGCTGGTTTAATTTTGATTCCCTAAAAGTCATTTCAGTTCCTTTCTTTACAATATCAGTCATGGATTCTTTGGATACTTCACCCAGCTTAACCTCACCACTAGCACATAGAAATTAGCTTCCACAGTTAATCATAGAGACTTTAAAGCATGTGCTGAATTCATGTGCTTGCTTCTCTCTCATTTGCAGTATTCAAAATGCTATCCATCAAAGGATGATTCAATACCATCCCCTAAACCTGTGAACTGCTCCCCGGGCTTCCATCACTGTCAACTTCCTCTTCATTCACTGACATTCTGACATTTGAATTTCCACTGACATTTCCATTACCACAGTTCTTGCAGAATAACAAAACCCTTCAGTTAAATGAAGTTTTAAGAGAAAAAGATAGCTACTAGGTTAGAAAGAACCATGGCCACGATACCAACCCTAATATAAAATGGGAAGAATGTTAGTTGCATTTGCAAAATTTAGAGGAAGCTGATTATCAATGATTCATTATTAATGGGTATATCCATCTATCAATTATCCATTATTTATTTGATTGGGCTCATGCTGCAAGAAGTTCACAGTGTTACTACGAGGACCGTGCCAAAGGCAGTCAGTCTTTCATCAGATACAAACTCAAGTAAAATTCTTCCTTCATTTGGCAATATAATCCAAAATACACCAACATTTTGCACAAGATCTTAGCTTTTATATCGGTCCCCATTAGGCACCTGTTGAGCTTCACCCTTCAACTTACATGTTTTCTGCCATCACAGAAAACTGCATCACTTGTGGGACTGGTCGTTATGTCTTCTTCCTCCTTGCAATTCCTTTTGGTCAGAATTTCACTGTCATTTTGGGCACCAGTGATGAGCTGTTGAAAACTGGGTGTACTTTTCATCTGTAAGAAATTCAGCAAGTAATTTCTTTTAATTTAAGAAAAATGCCCTGATTCCTTCAGGAATGCTATCAGAAGAAAATTCTGTAAATAGCTACAATTCACTCTGATCAATGTCACGCAGGTGGCACACTTTCAAAGACAAGGTAGTAACTTAATTTAAATGTTGATTTACAACTCTCTCATCCCAGCTAGTAGTACATTCATTATATTCATAATTTTCTAAAATCAACATACCATCACCTAATCTAAGGATCACTACCACAGCAATTACTAACAACAGGCTACTAATAACACACCAAAAGTAACAATATACTAATAAAAGGCCTTATTAGCCTTTAACAAAACAGTAATTTTGCAAGGAAAAAAAAATAAGTCTTGCCTCCTGGAAATTAAAAAAATTAAAAATAGTATTTTGCAATATGCATGACACCCGCCCATGTCTACCTATGCAAGAATGAATATAGGTTGAAAGAGACTTGAAAAGAGAAACAGACTCACAAGTTGTTATTTAGCTTTGATTATAGAAAAAGTTTAAACTTCTGGGGTGTTCTTGACTTTGCTTTGACTAAGTCCATTCACCTTTCCAATCTTCCCATGAAAACCCTGATAATTTGTGGAAAATTAAGACATATAGTAGCAAAACTCCCCGAGATTTACCTTCAGCCACCTCTGTTACCAATAAGAACAGTTAGTAGAATGAAGTAAGGCTAATACATATGGCTAGAAATATGCTGAAAATAGATTTTAGCTCATTCTGGCACACCACTACCCCTTGATAACACAACCTATGAAAAGTATGTTCACAGTTCAATGGGTAGGAAAAGAGTGAGGTAAGAAATTTTACAGGGTTAGGATCTAAGAAAATAATTTCTTCCAAAAAATTGTATAACACGGATTACCTGAAAGACTAGAAAGTATACAGTGTGACCAAATCAACAAAAGGATTGGGACTTATTTGCATAGAGGAAACAGATAACGTATGTTTAACAGACCTGGGAACCCCTCCTGCACCATCAGCAGAAAGCACTAAAGAATGAGGACAACTGAGGAGATAACATATTGAGATTACTTCTGAAAAAACAGGACGTGCAAAATCCAAACCAGTATGCTGTTATTATAACACACAGAAGTTGTTATGTGCAATAACTGCCCCACCTTAAGAATAGATGTAAGAATTCATTAAATTCCCTTGTGAGAAGGAAACAGACAGAAGATGCATTCAGAATACAGTCTCAAAAAAAAAACCCCAAACAAAATCAAAACATCACATTTCTCAGCAGAGAAATTGTCATCTGCTTTACAAAAACCTGAAACACCACCAATTTCACTTGCTAACCAAAACAACCTACTACACACTGAATTTTAGCTACTGCTTGGATCAGAAAGACTTCTCTATTGTGTTAAACAGAATATAAATGATTGACAAGGCAACATAACTACCAGTGCTAAACTTAGCATTAGGTCACATAAGCAAGACTCCCACCTAGCCCAGCTCCAATGCCTGCAGCAGCATGCATCCGCTGTCACAGGAGGGGTAACCCACAGCTACCAATGCACCAGAAACAGCTTCCAAAGCTTGCACGTCTGCTTGTTCCCCCAGTGAGGCAGGTATAATTGCAGTTCCTTTAATGAACTTAGAGATTCTGATGGTGAGAGGTCCTAGAAAACACTGTTCAATTAACTTCCTAAATCCAGATTTTACACTGGCTGGTAGTTTTTGCAATTGGATTGTTTTTTCACTGTTACTGAAGTTAAATGTAATCTCTTTCAACTTTAATCTGAAGGAATCAAGCTCCGAACATATCACAAATTTGGAAAACTTACTTAAGAAACAGATAGTGCTCTTGAGACTGAAGTGGTGCCCCAGTCTTATACCCTGCACATTCAAAATGGCAGTTACAGCTATTATTTCCCAGTCATTCATAGGAGAAAAATGCACACTTTCTAGGGGAAAAAAATACTGTTTCGATTCATTCTCCAAAAAAGAAAGTTCTTTCTGGGGTGGAAATCACAACAAGTAAGATTTCTACATCATATTTTTTTATAAATTTGAGTAATTAGTTGTTTTGCAAGTGTAATTTAAAACAGGTTCTGTCCCTAAACTTAAGTCATAGTTCTACTAAGGATGTAAACAGCTGCCCTTATTAAAGGAAAACAAAGATGGAAAAGAAAAAAATAAATGGAAGAATAATGCAATAGTGCCATTGACAGAGATTAAAAATAATTTTTAAAATCACAGTAAAGATACAAAAAGCCATCATATAAGTGCAGGGACAGATGAGTAAAATTTTCTTCAATATTAAAAAAACCTAAATGGCAAAGATGACTTTCACAAGAAAAAAAGATCAACCAATGCTCCCTGACTCAAGAGAAATAGAGCTCTGACACACAAACAACATTGAAATCTATCTTTCAAAATCTGTAATGCAAAGGGTGGACATAAATTAAGTCCTAAATCTTTAAATGGGCAATTTAAAACCCACACAAATAATGTGGAATCTCCTACTAATACGTTTCTCAAGCCAAAGAATCCATATGCATCTTTTAAACATGACAGGCTGTGTGTGCTCAGCATTATAGTTTAAGTTCATATTATCTTCAACTCTGATGTTTTGCGATGCATTAAAAGGGCAGTGCTCTGCCAGTGGAATAAAGTAACACTGAAGTGTGGTTTGCCACAATGAAAGCAGCACTCAGGTAGTTAATAATTATTGCCAATTTTGTTTATAATATAATTGCATACAAAAATACCAGAACTAATTTCGCAGAGTCCACAGACCTTGCTGGGCCAATTCAAACCACTAGGTCCATGCGGTCTGACATCCTGTCTCCTCTATTTATCAATACCTAACACTTCAGAGGAAAGTGAAAAGCATTGCACCAAGGGAGCTGTGAGTAATATTTGCCATGAGATCTGGCCCAAAGCAAAAGCTTTTCTCAGCATCTAATTCAGGCACTTAGCAGACCACATTTATCTCATTCAGATGAACAAGGCGATTCAGTAAGTACTCACGATGTGGAAAATTGAGTATGGACAAAGTTCAGTCACTTGAGAGGTGAAAGTGTACAAAACAAAACCTTCAGTGTAACATTAAAGCAGATATGTGACATCATCTGCAGCCCTGCACAATTTGTGGAAAAACAGATGACTGGATTTTTCTCAAACTTCTCAAGAAAACACTGAAAGCTAGAGACTGTAACCAAAGCAAAAGGAAAAGGGAAGTTGCCCAACAACTAACAGCAGTCAACATTTTCTCCTTGCCAAATTAAAAAGTGCTCAGAAAGTGTCAGGACGGGTTTTGGATGGTCACAGCTTGGTCCTGTTCAGCAGCAAGAGGGGCAGGGGGAGGACAAGGGACAGAGCACCTCCCTGAAGCCCAACAATCACACAGAGCAGATATCAATCAGCCTCAAGAGAGTCTGTGAGCACCTGAAAGCAAAACGACCCATCCTCTCCCTCCCTATGCGAGGGTCTTTGCAAAATCTCAGTCTAACATTTCAGCTCTGGACTGAGATCAAGCATGCAGACTCAGTCAAAAACCTTGTGAAGAATCAGAGTTCTGGCCACTGTTGGTGAACATCAGCTACGCCCTGCTTGTATAATAAAAGTAAAATTCCACCGTGTAAGTCATTATTCTTACAGCTATATTCCATTCCTGAAACAGCCCTTACAGTTAGAGACTGTGTGTAATAACATGGATACCCTGCTTGTAATGTTGATGGCAGTGTCAGACTGGCTCCTTCTTTGCTTCCTTCTTTCCACGTTCTGCCCATAGCCTGTGGTTAGGAGACATCTGTCAGCCATATCATTCTGGGACTTAGAGATTTCTGAAGTGAAAATAAAAGAGAGAAGTCACTATAACAAACATTGCAAGCAATCCTGTAGATTTATAGGTTAATCCTGTAGCTTTCAAACTTTCATCCTACAATTTTAGTATTGATCTTCTAAGAGTAAGGAACAGATGGGAAGGCAAGTGCTTGTCCCATTTTGTATAATTATATTTCACCTACCTAAATCTTTCCTGCTGTTTCAACTGGAAATCATACTCCTTGCTTCCTATCATTATAGCTGCTGCAAGGAATTGTTGTATGCTATCAAACACAGTTTCCTTGCAGAAGTAGCCACTACAATCCCTACATAGAGTCTGATTTGTAAAGCAGTTTGTTTGGTTCAGGATAAAAGCAAGATCATTGTAACAACACAAAGCGACATGACATATAATTTTAAGAACATCTGTAGCCCTCATTGACTTCAATAACATTACTCATATGGATAAGCTTATGTCCATACTTACGTACCTTATTGAATTAGCACTTCAGTAACATCTACTTTATTGTCAAATAAATCTATAGGACAATTGGAACTTTAGTGCACCACTTTTTGCTTCTTATTCCTCAGGGTACAGTCAGAACTTCACTTAAAGGGAAGGGCAGCACTCATCCATGATTTCTGAAGTTGAAAACTAGCAAGCTTAGCAGCAGACACTTTGTTGTAAATCCCAGATAGTCTCTCATGAAGAATTAATAACTGATAAGTGGTACATGAAACAGTTATTATATGTTTAATTCATACAGAAGAAATAAATATTTCTCTCACAATATGAGGCTCTGTGGAGGAACCTCAGACAGCAGACAATATGTCATTATGGTATTCAAAAACAATGACACTCTTAAGTGTGATTTTTAAAGCCCCTTTGGGTTAGTTTTGTTTTTAGCAGCATTCAGGCCTCAGATGTTTACTGTACTCTGTGTACACCATTAAGGCTTCATGTGACATATTCATAGGCAGGCTCAATTAAGTCATCTCTGACTGTAAATGAAACCAGGTTTTTAAAATACACAGGGAAACCAGAGATCATAAAAGAGACTAGAGTGAGAGATCTAATAGAGTAGATACACTCTGAGTAGCTTGACCAGCAGTAGAAGCAGAAACACAAGCTTGCCTCACACTCTCTTAAAATGAACAGGTTACAGAACAGGTTACTGTGAGAAAAAAAGATTGTTCCGTTTTCATAGCTATTCCTCCTTTGGCTTCTCTACCCAAATGGTCAGTAAGATGGACACTCTCTCTAGTGCCAAGGGCAATTTTGCACTGCAAATAAAACTACAACCGTCAACTGATTTTACATTCACCAAATGGCAAACATTGGATTATAATCTCCTGTTGCAGCCAAACCATGTTGGAACAGGAGGTAACAGCATAAAGAGCAGACTGTGCAATAGTGTCATTGTGCTGCATGCACTAATCCTTTGTTTCCACTGCTCTCAGACATGCACAGACACTGGCTCCAGTGATAGAATCAGAGGCATAACGAGGTTCTCCAGGTTTATTTACTGCAATACACAAGAGCTGGGTGTATTAAATATCTCTGCAAACCAGGACACTTTTATCTAGATAAGATATAGAGTACTAACTTTAGACTCTTGTGACTGAAAGCATTTATCAGCACAGTACCAGGTTTCATTAGAGGCCATATTGTCTGAAAGACCTGTTTTCTTAAGTCAAAAAGCCCAAGTCTTTCTCTCTATAAGACTTCCTATACTTTTTAATTATTGACTTCAGTGATTGCAACAGCCTGTTATTTTCTCACAAATTAAAAGGTTCTGCCCTAACTGCGGATGGTAGCACCTGAGTGGGGTTTCACATACAGCTGAACTTGCTGCCATCCCCCTCTGCAACCACTGCTCTTCCCCCCTCAACCCCTGGTTCCTGGCCACATGGCCCAGCACCCTCTGTTGTGCAGGCGCCAACATATATACCCTACCTTTAGCCTACTTAACTCACTAAACCAGCAGAAAAGTACCTATGTGTTTTGTCTGGGTTAGTGTTCTGCCCTTTTAATTGGCTAAATCAGTTTCCAGAGTGGTCCAGAAACACTGGTGCTAATCCAAGTTAAGCGATGGCAGCCTAAGACCAGAAACAGAGGCAGAAGAAAGACGTGGGAGGAGTAGGACCTTCCTTTTGGTAGCAGTGAACTATTAAATTAGCTTGCTGCAGTCCTTACAGTCTTTACCAGTAACTGTGGGATATGACCAGGCTTCACACCAACAGAAAGCAGAACAAATTACTTCGCATCCAACTCTGTGCTGCCTCAGCTATCTGCTTCCAGTAACAAAGTATCCTAAGCCATCCTCCACTACACTTCTGTTCAGGAGAGGCAGCCATTGTGTCTCTGCATAGCTTTAACATGTGTTCACACAGACACAACTGTGTAGTTAAAGGAGAACAGGCCTTTAGGATGTGTGGAAGAAGTTTGAGGAAAAGACCAAACAAGAGCTAAGACAAGAGTTAGGGGGGAAAGGCAGAAAGGCACTAAAGCCAAATTTATTCAGGTCTAATCTCACATTTGGGGTTGTCTAAGATGAAGCTAGTAAGAAAACAGTAAGGTTTGTTCAAACACAATGCAAATCTGCAAGCCCCTGTAATCTTCATAAGGCTCAGAAGCTGTTTTCCTCTGGTCACTGATGCCTGTAATTTGTTCTTCACAAAGGCTGGCTGTCCTCAGTCTAGTTAGCCTTAGAGGTGCATACACAGTCTGCACCCTAAAGAACAGCAGGCAGCATAAGTGAATGGAAGGAACCAAAAGTATCAGAAAGAAAGAAGAGTTCTTAGGACTGGCCGGCTCTTAGACGTATGCAGTGAAAAAACCCACACAAATAGACAGACTGAGAAAGAGGAAGGAAACCGTCTTAAAAACTGCCAGTGAATGAAAACATTAAACTCTACTTCCATCATGCGATAGATTCTTTGACACGGTCAGTTGGGGTTCAGTCAGATAGATAACATGAAGATCACTACAGTAGAAAGTGGCTATTACGCTGTGCTAACTTGAGTTAAATATACTGCACCTGAACACCCAGTAAACTTAAAAATAACATTATACAGTCTTTTCACATCTCACAAGAAAGGCATGCTGGGTTGGTATCATCAGCCTGTTAAACAACTAGCAGAATACTGAAGGAGAATTATACTTACTGTATTATTTTTCAGGTTGGCTCAGTCTTGGCATTAGTCATTTCAGCCATTACTCAATACCCTTTGTTTATAACTATTTTTGGCCAATATTTTGGCAAAAAACCTGAAACATTTGACTATGTTACTCTAGAATGACAAAGCAGTGAAAGCTACTTACTTTTTATATGTGTTGTGAGAGACAAAAACAAGTTTTCCACAGATTTATTAAAACTTTTAGACTGTCTGAGTTCCTGCAAATGGGAGATGCCAAGAGTAAGAAAACACAAAATATTTGCTGTTTTAAAGTTTCCATGATCACATATCTACAGACCACATAACAATCAGATGGTAAGGCTGCAGCCCTTTGCTCACTTCTGTAGACAAATACATCTGAGGACATACGTTGACATGGTTGAAAACTGTCACACTAATGTATGAAGATGGAAAATAATCTTTGCAGTTCCATACTCTTTGATATATAAGTGGAACTCCTTGCAGGAAGATCACATTGTAATTTCATAAATACAACTAATTACATCACTGATTTGTTGTAATGTATTTAATACTTCAAGTAGGAAAGTCCTGTCTATTACAGATGCTCCTGTGCCTCTGAATCAAAGAGTTTTCATCAAACTCCAGGTAAGCACATATTAGAATGTTTATAGAATTGCAATGGGCTTCAAAACCAGGGCCTCAGGACCCAGTCCAAAATGAACTGAAATAGTAATTTAGTGCAATTTCAAGGAGTTCTGAGCCACATCCTACTATTCTGTCCACTAGAAACTGTATTGCAAAGGCAACCATCAAATTCACTGTTTTTCACTCAGTAATGAAAGTAACACATGGAGTGATCGCTTTATAAATGACTGTTGAATATCATAGCATCATGGGATCCTTCAGGCTGGAAGGGAGCTCAGAAGATCTCAGTCCAGCCTTCCTGTAGTAAGGCACCAAAAACCGGGTGCAGTATTCTAGTGCCAAGTAGAGAGAGTTAATCACTTCCCTCAAAAACTGAAAACTAATTGAAAACGTCCCTCATGACAGACTCTGACTTTTCTCTCCTATACCAATGCAGCATAAAAAAAAAGTCAAAGGAACATAAGACAGCATTTGTATTGCAATATGATGCTACAACAGTTGCTATTTACTGCATTTCTGTGGCTGGCCTTTTCATGTGAATGACACCCTAAGAGGTGCACGTATACATATATTTTGCAGATATGTACATTTACCGTCACGTTGCTTCCTGCTGTGGATTCTGTGAAAGGAGGTGGAGTTGGAGGTACGACAGAAATTTTACTAGAAATTTAAGAGACAATAAACAGTGCAACAATTAATATATTATGCTAGTAGATGGATAAATAAACCACATTCGTGCACACTATCTTTATTATCTGTCTTTCCTGTAATCTAAAGATCTGGGTTGAGATCCTGTGTCTTTCAGACTCGCAGCACAGGCTTACTGCCTGTTTGTAAGAGTTAGGACTACCTTTCTATCTTCTCAATCTTGGGCTGCTGTATGCAGAATTATTAATTTAAAACAATCAGGAAGACCTAATTTAGGACAGGCTTCCTAGACTTCTATATGGCTTACAATCTGCGCCTCAAATGTTATAACCGAACTCCTGTGTAACACGCCCCATCTCTGTTTCAAAGATGTTTTCAGAAAACAGTCATCTTTATTTACAACACTAAAAGGATCCTTCCTTGCCTGGGCCCAGAGCTGTTAGAGCCCCTTTACAGCATTCCAGCCACTTTATCTGTGGTAAATAGCCCATGTCTGTGAAAAAAAAAAATCTGTTATCTGACTGAGTCTGTTATCACGGCACAATCACGGACCCTAAAGGCAGCTGGTGAACTTCCTTTTTGATTCTCTTTTACTTTTACCACATCTCGGTAAAAGCAAGTCCTTATGCAGCCCTGGTTAGGATCATATCTAGCTGACTATAAGTTTCTGTCTTACGCAGCTAAGCCTCAACAGATAAGTATCATAAAATTGAGGCCATTTCTTTGTATCTTATTTTTTTTAAATTTTTTTTTTAAAGGAAGAGGGTTTCTTTTATACAATATAGTTTAAGTAGACTTATTTCATCATATATCACTGGTAATAATTTAAGTATGGTCATGCTTAGGCCTCAAGTCAAAGTATTTATTCAGTGTAAACTGGATTTTTTTACTTGTTTTAAGTTTTGGTAAGTGGACGCACCTTACTGAATACAGAGCTTCTTGACTACTATTTAGTCTAAAGCTATCAATTCAGCACTATCTCCCATTGAGCAAATAATGATGCTACTGCTATTATACCTAGTAAATAATTTTCATCTCTGATCATTCAAAACTAGTGTGTAAATTTGAAAGATAAGGGTGTAAACAGGTATGCAAAAAATATAAGCAGATAAAAAAAAATACTGCAAGTCCCTTCATTTCAAGTAAATAAGAGACTATTACTCTAAACATAGTACTCTCTTTTGTACTTGAGACCCTTTCTATGGATTGCTGAGAGATAAAAATGGTAAGTTTTCTATGTTTTCACCATTTGTACTCCAAAACTATTGAAATTCGTTTTTCATAATAAAAATTACAAACTGATTGCTGGTTTATAACATACAATATATCGCACAAATTCTCAGTGTCCTAGGACGATTTGTCCTTTTACGAGTCTTACCTCAGTTTCTGATAAGATGTCAAGAGCTTTGCACCAACTGTTTCATGTCTGCCTGTGAAGCAGGAAAAAAACCCCACCCAAAGGTCATTTAGTAACAACAGCAGTTACTAACACCTGCATAATACTTTTTAAAATCAGTGCCTTTTCAGGAACTGGCCTGTATTTACAGAAGCTCATGCACATGCAAGTCAGGAGTGAAATCAACCCCCACCTGACATATCAGCATACGTGCCAAGCAACACACAAGTTTCTCCTGTATCACAAACCCTAGCATGATTTCACCTTCACCTCTCGCAGGTGACACATTCAGATCAGCTCTTCACAAATGCTGAAGACAATCATGTACAGGTACTAACAGGCCCATTCCTACAGGTTGCTAAGTGCCCTCAGCCTCCTGAGGTCCAGGATGCAGGTAGTGCATGGCCCACTGCACTAAAGCACACTTCAACCATAAAACTCAAACACTATGGAAAGCTTGAAAACGTGTACAAGAGTAGGCACATGGTCATCTCTTGCATCTTACGAAAAATTCTTTTTATTTTTCCTACTAGAGACCTGAACAAGCATGAAAATGCATGACTAGCTCACAAACATGAGCAAAACCCTTTGCTAAGGCCATCCCTGCAGGGAAATAGCAACCATGTCACGTTCCTCAGCTGAGCAGCCACATGATGTAAAGAACACCAAGGAGCAAGCGCTCCATCAGGCACGAACAATGAAGAGTCATAAAAACGTAGCTTGCTCCTGAGTGATTGCCAGCAGAAAGAAGGGCTAAATGCATGTAACAAATGGCCAACTGAAAATATCTGGAGTGGCTTTAGTCACTAATTTAGTCACTAATCATTCCTAATACAGAAAGCAGCACGTGATCTATGCTTTGCTGAAGATGTCATTAATTATAACATATTACTTACACATAAATAGCAGACCTTGGTGGTGGTAGAAACAATAATCAACTTATTGATGTTACAAATTTTAGTCAGAACTCCAGACTTAATGCTCTGTTATTAATAAGTAATATTTGGTATCTTGATTTATTGCAACATTAAATGATTTCTTAGATTTTTAGTTTATTAGTCAGAAAGGCAATCTACCACTTTTATGAAAATATGATTTTTATTCTTTAGGAAGAAACTACACAACATTAATAAAAAGCATACTGATGTAATTTTTTTTTTGTACTCTGCAACATGAGAAAACCTCGCTGTAACGTGTATTTTTTCAGTTAAACTCATTTTACAGTGAATACTTCATTTGTGTTACATTTTCAAGCCAAAAGAGGGCACTGTCTCTCCAGGCTCGAAGGATACATAACTACTACAGCTGCTGTTTCAAAAGGTTGCCATTTTTTAACCCCTTTAATTGTATCAGTTGATCTAATCAAAGGAACTAAACAAAACATATTTCTCCCTGCAGGCTTATCTCCTGTATATCCTTAGATCTTTGTGACTTCAACAGTATTACTATCAGACTAAGCAAAATGCTTCAAGCACCCACAAAGCATAGATAATGCAAGGTGAGAACTCATTTATTTTACTGGAAAGAGGGACAGTCGGTATCTTGCAATATCGGATTCAGTGTCTGAGAACAACACAGCATTTTCCAATAACTGAGAGAGATTGTTAAAATTACTGGCTTTAGACTCACTGAAAAGAATATGAGGGAAAAATATTAATAACGGTTATGCGATACAACTGTGCTTTGAAAGATCAGTCAACTAATACTTTAAAATCAGAAATTGTGTTAGCTAGAATGGAATTCAGTGAAATCTTTCAAATTTTAAATGAATTGTTTTAGCAGGGACTGTAGTTCAGTTTCTTAACATGCTACCTGCTGTCTTTCCTGAATACCTACTACCCCAAATTTGCCTGATTACATTCTTCCACTTATAAACTTCTTCCTATTCAAGCTTCCCAAGAGATATTTAAGGTCCAGTGCTTTCCTTTTTACCCGCTATTCTTAAATCTAGATACCAGGCAGATACTGGAAATGAAACTGTAACATTTAACTACAGTCAGGCACAAAGTGAAATAGTTGCCCGTCTGAAGTGGCACTTCCAGGGAAAGAGGGAGGTAATCCTCTCCACTTTATTAGTCATTGTAGGTGAAAATGAAGACTAACAGCCCCTTTGTTGGTGAAACACATTCACCATAGGGCAATCCATCCACATCCTCCATGATTTCTTCTAGGGCTTTGTATTTTTAATTGCACTGAAAAGACTGAACACAAGGCAACGGCACAGCTGGCTGAAAGTAAAGAAACAGTAAGCGTTTAGCACTCTGTTGATTTATAGCTATACATGTTTTTCTTTATTCCATTCTGTCATTTCTTTAAGCTTTAGAACTTTCTCAGTGAAAACAATTAAAGTTTTAACTTTGACAAAAAATGGATGCAAGATCATTTCCTTCCTGCACATATATTTTAACGTTTCTATATTTATTTCATGTCATTGTATTTCCTAGAAGCCTTAGACGCTCATTAATTCAAATTGACATGGCCAGCAATTTTCTTATTCTTATTACTCATACAAAATAAATTATACTGTTAAATGCATTCTGCTAGTTTGTGTTCATGTTTTACCTAGTGCATAGACAGACGTACTGCATGATAATTTCTGACAAATCTCTCACCAAGTGGAAGAAACATTAAATACAGTGGCAGACTACATTCTGTGTTTCACTTAGATGAGGACTACACATTACACAGCAGTTTATGGTCTGTTCCAGCAATTACCTTCACCTGGATATTTCTTTGCTCGTTCCTCAAAGAACCATTCACCAGCCTTTACTTTCACATCTCTGAAAAACAAGCAGAAGATATTTAAATCAACATTTCCCCAAGTGCATTTCTTCAAATGTTTGATAACCATTTAACAATCCAAAAATCCTTCTTAGTCCTGCCATAAAACTAGGATTTCATGACTGGTCACTCCATTGACTGATTTTGCTGTGGGTCTGCAAACAAAGGATTCCTCCCCTCCATTATTTTTTTTTTCCTTTTTGCTATGTAGGACTGCCCATGGAAAGCAATACACACTACTCTAGGCACTGCTCTGAAGCCAGGAGTTCTGGGTTCACTCCAGTCTATAAACCAACTTGCATAACAGCCCCAGGCACTTGTGCTGACACCACTGCTTACAGCTGCAGCCTAGTCTGAGGAGCAGGAAAAGTCAATAATAGAGGATATGCTCCCAAGCAGAACTTGGGACAGCTACCAGGGAGGACTGAGCTCCACAACCCTGATGGTGTGATGGCTTCATGGCCCATCTCTCTCCATTTTGTGGAGGCTAACATCAATGATATCCATGTCATACACAGGCACCAGGATCACAGGATGAGAAAAGTAATGACTAACAAGTATAAAATGAGATCAGACTAAATAGCTCTGTCAAGAGCAGATTTTCAGCAGATTGCTGTCTTGCATTTTGTTGTCTCTAACTGAATTAGACGAAGTCTGCAATCTGAACTCATCCATTATTAAAGAGGCAAAAAATTCTTTAACTGAGGAGAGGATTCTCTGGAGTCTTCAGGTTCCACATTCTCATCTAAATGCCTTACTAATTTTTAGGGCATATATAATATCTTGTACCTTGTGGATTTTCTGATGCTTATTATAAGATGAAGTCCCACTGCAAAAATTTCCTCAGTGCAGGCACTGCTGA
>WAAD01040481.1:139830-151509 GCA_013389945.1 Fregata magnificens | reverse complement strand
CGGCTGGAGGCAGGCCCAGCCTTTGTTCCTGCCGCCCCCGCGGCGGGCCGGAGCCGTCCCGGCAGCTCGCCGTCCCTCCGGCGGCGTGAGCGGATCTGGTTACCGGCCGTGCCGGTGGGCCGGCCCCTTGTCTGCATTTCGGGTCTTCGCTGGGCTCCTCTTCCCCGGCGACCCACGCCTGCTTCTCTCCCGAAAGTTGCCGCTGCAAACCGCTTGGAGAAAATGCGCGAGGGGTATCGTGGTTTCTGGCTTCACCAGCAGGATGAAGCAGCGTGCTGTGGTCCGGTTTAGATCAGCGTGAGGATGACTCGAGAAGCTATTTGTGCAGAACGAAGAGTTCAAGCAGGTAGTCCGCATGTTACAGGCGCACTAACGAGACAGCTATCCCATTATACCCGGTTAACGAAGCTACAAAGTCGGATAAATCAAGGGTCTTTTTCTTTATCGTGCTAAATGACTACCCAACAAGTGTTGCTCTTGCAGAGGGACAGTTGTTCTGAGCTGTGACAATTTGCTGCATTGTTCTTCAACAGCTGCATTGTGACTTGGTTAGACAATAGCAAAGCGGTGTGAGGGGCGAAGGTGTGTCAGGCTTGTGCTGTTCTAAAAGCCTTGTCCTGATTACTGGGCCTGGCCTGTGTTATACAGTTACAGATTTTTTTAAAAACTGATAATCAACATACTTGAACATCATTCTTATAGCTGTTTTCAAAAATGTCTTCAGAATTACTCAAAAACAATACTGCTTTGCAGTTTGCATTTGTTGCCTGGGAACACCCCTTTTAAACAAGGTATTGGAAACATCGAGTCTGCTTTTCTTGTGCCAGAGGGGTAGTGCAGAGAAATCACAAAGCTTCTGAATTTTTTTGCTTTATTTTTTAATACAAAAAGTGGTTGTATTATCCTGTAAAAGGATGGAATAGTGTTGTATTATTTGGCAACTCAGTTACACAAATCACAAAGCTGGATATCAGGATGTTATGTTCTGTTTTGCAATGTATCTAAACCCATGTACGCTCTCATCCCAAAAAGGGAGGGGTTTGAGAAGTAACAGCAACTCTAGAACCAAATTCTCAAATGTATCTATGGCTGTTTCCCACTTGTTTCTGTACAAATTAGATGTCTAAATACCTTTGAGAACTTGGGTTGGATTTAATTCAGTTTACTTTGGTGAGGTATGTTTGTGCTCACTCAAAGGCATTTCTGAGCAGAGTTCTAGACTTTGTGAAGAAAACTCTGTATATGGTTTATCATCTTGCGTGGCAGCATGCTTCATGTCTGCCAGCATGTCTGGCATGTGTGTTCTTAACTTATGCTTCATGGGAAAGGGTATTTTGATAATTATAGCTCTTGTTTGGTTAAATACAGTGGTGGACCTTGAATGTAAGCACCCGTAAAATTCAGTACCATGAAAACAAATGAGGCATATTAAAATTAAATCAAAGTCAAGAAGCTGAAAATAAAAGCCAGTTTGCCACAGCATATGAAAGCTTTTAAAAATACTGAAGTGTGCGAGGAAGTTGGTGCCTCTGAATAGTTACAGAAAAGGCATTGCCTGCATGTCTCCCATGGCATGCTGTTTCTTCTATCAGAACACTCAGCTGTTTGCATCTTTCTGAATGTCACATGTCATTGCAGCTGACTAGACTGTTCACCTTCGGACCAAAGGTTTATGAATGCAATGCTGAAATTCTCCTGAGCAGGTGTAACCATGCCCTGCCTGCACGCTCAAATTATGCTCTCACTCGTGTTTGCCAGCTGGAGAAGCTGACAGACCTCCCAGTGAAAACTCAGTCAACATATACTTGATTAGGTTAATCTTGAAATCCTTATTCAGTCTTCTGAAATTAATTAGTTTGCTGTTATGTGCATTTCTTTTGTCTGATTCCTCCTTCTGGTTTGTGAGGTGAGGCTGTGAGATACCTGCAGTAAAGATGCCAACTGGTGCCTGGCTTGCTGCCGCGCCATGTGGGATCCCACCTGGAAGGGCTTCCTGGCTGTTTGAAGGGCTGCGGGGTGTGGTGGGCTGCCCCCGGCAGTGGTGGCGGCTTGTTTTAACCAGCTTATGTGTGAGGCAGCAATAGCTGAGGGACTGGAGCAGGAAAACATACTAACCATACAAGAAAAAGGGTAGTAGTTTTAAGATTAGTAAAAAGTTGGGGCCTTCTCTGTCCCCATTCCACATGCTTAATCTCCCCTCCCCAGAGCCTGAGAGAAGGCTGAAGGTGGTGGGAAGTCCAAAGAGCTAGATTTCCCCTTCAGTTTTCAAAGGGCAGTTTTCTTCTTATCCCCAGCTGAGATTGTCATGACAGCTTTTCCTTGAGCTGTGAATTGATGTTTTGTCCACATCAGTGCCCTGGAGATGTCGGTTTCATTTAACAGTAAGCTGTGTCTGCACACTGAGGTTATCTCTGCAACCCTACTGTGAATTCTGGAAATTAATGCTTATTGTAAGATGAGAATGTATACATACAGAAGTGCTATACATATTATTTTAAAATACTTTCAAGTTAAAATTTGAAAACTTTGACTCAAAAGGCCAGCCAATATTAGTTCGTCTGTTACTTTTCATTACTTTGCTAAGAATGTTAACTTGGCTGGGTTCAGGGAGCCAGAGCATATATGAGCAAATAAAGGAAGACTCGGTATCTTCTGACTTGCAAGAAATCTGACAAGCATAAATTAAGCATGTTCTTAGCAAAGCTTGAGCTCTGTAAACAGAAGAATGCGTCCACTGATTATTTAAAATCCTGCTTTTTTTTTTGTAGACTTCCTTTGTTGTTGATGAAGTCAGTAGCATCATTAAAGAGGTAAACTAACATTTTCATTTTGTTGGTGTGAAAGTATAGTATGTTGTATGCTGTGTGCTAAAAAGCATTCAAGAAAATCTGATAACTAATATGTAATAGATTTCTAGATAGGTTGCTATCAAAGTATAGATAACTGTTGATGTACCCCGTGTGCATACTTTAAGTAGAAATGATACCTAGCCTTAGTTGTGATATGTTTTACAAATCCAAAAGATAATTAAAATAATTTCATATGCTCCTCTCTGGTTGCAGTGTATCCCTATTAGAATTTCAAGGGGGATGTTTTATGTTAAACCCTATAGAGATAGATTTTGTGTTTCAGTAACATACAGGGTTTTTTATAGGCTATCTGCATATGCATATTACTGTGTTCTTTTGAGATGCTTTTCCTCCAAAATGAGTTCTTGTTTGTTTGAAATGACTGAACTATTCTTGTTGCTAAGAAACATGAATTTCCTGTCTAGAAAATTTCCAGAGGGATTTTGGGTTTCGTGTCCAGAATTCCTCTTGTACAGTAGACTAGTGCAATCTTCTTCTTGTTGCAAAACAACTGTTTTAGTCAGACTCTGTAAATTGAATACACATGCCTTAATACATGCTCCTGTCTCTTCTGAATCTGAAATAATTTTCTGGTTGTTTTTTAAACAATTTCTGTGAGGAAAAAATGTATCAATGAAAACCATGCAGCATTAATGCACTTTTATTTGTATCTTAAAGGGGAAACTATCCTCATAAGTAAAATGGGTTATTTAGCTGAAGGCTTCTGCTCTATTAGTAACCAGCAACTACATGGGTCTTTTGATTTGGGGTTTTGTTTCCCAAAAATGATTCTGCTGAAAAATCTGAAGTTCATTTCCGTAGAAGAATATGTGTGAATGAGCCATTGTTGTGTCTATTTTTTCAGTCTCTTCAGGACTGTTTAAATGCAAGACCCTTTTCATAACTCTGGCTTCAGGACATTGGGATAGGAATTACAAATAAAGAATCAAAATATCACAAAATGAAGAGAGGATGGAATCTATGATGATTCCCCCTATGCCTGGCTCAAACTCTGACCTGCAAGCTTTTTAATAATTGAAAACAGTTCCAACAATCAGTATGGACAAGCAGTATTTAGGATTTTTTTCTGTGGGTATGGGGTCTCATCTTTAGTGCTCCACGTTGGAATGGGTTAATGGGTGCTTGGTAGGTTGACAATAGTGCAGCTTATTTTATGTGTTTGTCGCCAATAGGCCATAGAAAGTGCGATAGGTGGCAATGCCTACCAGCACAGCAAAGTGAACCAGTGGACAACAAGTGTGGTGGAACAAACGCTAAGCCAACTCACGAAGCTGGGGAAGCCTTTCAAGTATATTGGTGAGCTCAACTTTCTCTGTTCTGTTAAAGCTGGTACAGTCAGGTGCACTGATGGGCGGGTGGTGAGTGAAGATCTTAGCAAGAACCATGTCTGTAAACTACTCGTAAGCATGTATATATGCCTATGTGCGTATGTATGTATTATGCTAAGCAAAAATGTAGCTAAATGTTAATTAATGATAGTGATAAATTAATAAAAACTTCTCTACTGACAAACAGTGACCTGTGTGATTATGCAAAAGAATGGTGCTGGGCTACATACAGCAAGCTCTTGCTTCTGGGACAACTCCAGTGATGGTAAGGACCACAACTGTTGGATTTTTCAGCTTGCAACTGTAATGCTAGTCCCCTTAAGACTAGGCAGCATACTTTTTCTTTTTTTCCAAGTGCTATCATTTTGGAGTAATAGCATACAGTTTGGTGGTTTTTCCATTTGGCTGTGATGCTAACTCTTAGCAGATATGATATATAAGAAGTGTTTAGCTGTAGTGAAAACTTCATTCTTAAGATTGTTAATGTAAACAGTTACAAACATGCATATAATGGCATGCATTTAATCACTGTAGCTTTCTTCTGTCTCTGAAGCCCTTTTTTATATTTGTAGGAACCTGCACCGTGAGATGGGAGAATAAGACTATGTACTGTATTGTCAGTGCCTTTGGACTTGCAATATAATTGCCTTGGAATCATTCATCCTTCTCTTTTCTGCTCTAGCACTTGATTCCATCTCTACTCAAACTGTGAATACACTGAACAACTTCTGTTTTTAATGTACTTTTTAAGTAACTTTTTTCAAACGTAGAAATGTGAAAACATGCTGTTACATGGTTTATGTTTGTACTTAGTATCGTACCAGTGTTGCCATACTGTCTTAACACTTCAAGAACTTCTCTTCAAGGTGCTAATACTGAAATCTGCTGCAGTGTAAACACTTTCTCTAGATTCTTTTTTAAGACCAATATAAATGAGACACCGACTTTCACACTTTGTACTCTTGGTTAGCATTAAATTATTGTAATTCATAACCATTGGTGTGACTCATTTAAACGTAACTCTTTTAAAAAAAAGTTCCAGTTCTTTTAGTTCTCTTCAAGGTAGTTGAGGTGCATACCAGAATACAAAGCACTACCATAATTTTGCCAAAGTCACTACAAAATGGCAAGAAAATGAGATGACGTTTATCAGAAAGTAACTTGGCTGCATTTCTGGGACCTGTTTAATCTGATTGTATGGTATTTGCAGCATGGAACGATAACAGAAATAACTATATCTTCGTTGAACAAAGACAGATAAGAAGGTTTTCACATTCTAGAAGTGCTCAGAAGGTATACACAGGTAATCATTCACTACTGCAGCCAATTACATGTGTTAAGTCTTGAACTGCTACCTTCTGTGTTGATTTTGCTGGTAGTGAGTGTGATGAGTTCTGATAATTGGTGAAACATGATCCTTTCTGAAAGGGAGGAAAAAACTGCCTCAAGCGACATGACTAAACAACATGTGAGAAAGTCTCCTGCCTTCTAGAGTAAAGTTACAGAGGAATAACAAGTAAAACAAGTTTTCAGCATAGGCTTCGGTATGGTTTTCTTTGTCACCAAATTAAAGAAATGGGAGCATGCTATGAATTTCAGACTACCTCTGCCAAATGCTGTGCTGCTGCTGTAAGCAGTAGCTCACTGCTAGTGAAGTTGAAAGAATTACTTGCAAAGCAAGTATAGGAGAGTATTCCTAGGCTAGAGTCCTTCTGAGTGACCTGCATTTGCTTACATCTAGGAAGCCCTGTCAAATGTTTTCAGAATCTGGCTCTCAACTACAGCTGTTTAGAATGAGATGACTGCTGATACGATGGTATGTTTCCACGATCTGGAAAGACGTAATACTGAAAAATCAAATGACAGTGGAGGATTTGTTTTTCATAGTGCTAGGTGCACGGGGGTGCTCGCTGTGATAACTCTACTCAGTGTATCCAAACAGACTGTAGAAAACCCTGTGCTAGGCAAAGGCTTCAACCCTCTTCCTTCCTGTCCATTTTTGCTGTCAGGCAAAAAACCAGCAGGTTTGGGCTTGGTACATTTGTGACTTTTAATATAGCTGTAAGGCTTATATATTTCTGCTAGCATACCAGTTTCAAAACATCTCTGTAAATACATCTCCTTCATGACAAGCCACTTCTTTCTTCTAGCATATGTCCTAGTGAGTGCTACAGGGCTATACTGAGTGCATACACCTTATACTGAGGAGTGTATACCTTACATTTCTGTAGCAGAGAGTTTTAGCATGGGTTTGACTAGAAACAGAATGGTGAGCATTCAGTGTCAGAAAGGATACAACACCTGTAAAAAGAAAATATTAAGATAGATTGAAAAAAGTGCCTGAAGTAGTCGTCAGGGTGAGAGAGAAACCGGTCATAAAGAGAATAAATCTTTGATCTCTGAATTGCTAAGGAAATGTTTAATCTGGATGGTTGGATACTCGATCTCCTTTCCATCAGCATGCCAGAATATTGCTGGTAGTGTAATACTGACTCAGCTATTTATTTACAGTTAAAAGAGTTTTGTGCACTTTGAGTCAGTATTTACTTCTAGAAACACTTGGCTTCGTGGTCAAGCCATTCAAACATTCCTTGTCCTTTGTTCACATTAATAATGGCAAATCCCTTGATTTTTTTTGCTGTTTGTTGGTTCATGCATGTGCTGAACTGCAGAAAAAAATGTTTGAGACACTTGTCAGTGTAAAAGCTGTATGGGAGGGGAAAAAACCCTGTTGCATTTAAACAGAGGTTGTGCTACAGAAAGGTATATACAGTTTTATAGATTGTTTGATGTGTGAGCAATAAGCAATGCTTCTGATGTAACAGTTTTAGGACTACAGAAAGGAGTTTGAGGTTGGGTTTTTTTGGGGGGTGTTGATCCCTCCCCCCTGCCCCAAGTTAAGATAGGGCTTTTCTGTAAAATACTACAGACATTGCATATTACAGTCTTGATGTTGTACAGTTACTGATTTTTAAATTTGAATTATCTTCAAACAGCTTAATTATTTTAGTCACCTTTTTCAAAGACTGCTGGCTAGCTCATCTCAGTGCCAAAGTAAAGCATTAGGGTGATGAGCTTGTGGAGCCCTTGCTCTAGGTAATTAATTGGCTGTAAAAAAAAAAAAAAAATTAGCACAAACTGTGGGCTGGAGTAGTCAGGAAGGTAATTATAAATTCAGTCTCTGTTTTGTGTCTCTAGCTTACTGCCATGAGTCTTCATAGGACTACAGCTGTAGAAATCATTAGCATGTCAGCCCTGATCTGGAGGGGAGGAGGAGGAGGATGGGGGAAGTGTGGTGGGGTCATAATTTACTGTAAATGCCACAAATGAGTCTGACCTGTCTTCCACCATTAACTATTTTAACTGAAACCTAAAGGAAATGGCTTCAGATTTAACTGCTGCTGGTAAATGAGCGCTGCCATACGAAAGCAGGAGTAAGTTGAGTATCCATTTGTGCAGCGATGTTTACAGCCGTTTATTCAGCACACAATGAGATTTCAGGCTCTCCTTGAGTTTATGCGAGGAATGGCATCACCCCAAATGGAGGGTGACATGCTGATCACTTTTGCCGTCTATCAGCTGTGAGCAGACTCTTGGAAGACAGAGAGCTATAAGAAGGAGATGAATGACATCAGCATCTTCACTATCTCTAAACCTTTCTTTATCGCTGGCCAATGGGTTGAAGGTGGGGCAGCCCTTGCTGGGTGTGCTGAGAGGATGCATCATTGCAGGGTAAGTAGGAGAATGCGCAGCCCTGCTGGCAGAGGCATCTGGCAGCAGCTAATGTGAAGCGTGCGTGTTTGGCAGAAAGGTAGCTGGCACTAACATTCACCAGGGGAAGTTTTACTGGCAGCGTGACCACAGCAGGCTTTGCAAAGCCACTGTTAAGCAATCTGAGAACACCAGTTCCCCTTTGGAAACTGGCTAGTGTATTTCTTCGGAAAATTAGCAACCTGTCCTTCCACCTTCAAGCCCAGGCAGGGTAAACACACACACACACAAAAAAAAAAAAACCCCAAACCCCAAAAAACCCCAACCCAACCCATGATTCCCTGGTTAATCTGTGCTGATCCAGAGCCTCCTGGATCCTATCATTATGCAATTAACTACTTTTTAAATATGCATAAGAAAATACATGTGTAAGTTATGAAAATGGTACAGTTAGTCATTCAGTAGAAGGAAAATAAAACCAAGATACAATATAAAGATATAAAACTTTATTATGAACATATTTAACAATGATTATGCACTTGAAGTCTTCCAAGAAACTCAATACCCAACTTTCGCTTGAAGTAGAATATTAGTTTTCCTTTGTATTCCATATTAGCATGAAGTTTTCTGACATAAACGGATAATTTGCTGTCATTAACACAACTTCTAGACACAGAATATTTAACACATGTCCTCATGCACACTTTCTCAAAGCAGCATTTACTTACAGCTTCTCATTAAACAGAGCATTTATCTTACACATTTTTATACCATTTTGGTACACAATTTTTCCATATTTTCATTTTACATATTTACAAACTTATAAAAAAAGTTTTACAGTAATGCGAAGGTTATGACTGGCATAAGCAAAAGGAAATGGAGGAAAAATTAGGTGACTGGATACAAAGTTGTCTTGTGGCTCAGAGAAAGACAATGGATCAAAGTCTTTCCTAGCTGGAACCATCCTCCCATTTTCCCCAGCGTTAGTGCCATGGCTCTGTTGCACTCGCTGTTCCTTACTGGTCTTAAGCCTTACGCTTCCTATTCTTCACCAGTCCTAGGAAAGTTTCCAACCAATTTCAACACCAACTGTATTTTTAAAGCAAATACTACAGAAAATGGTTGCCACGAATGGCTCACACTCAATGATTATTGATTTCTTAAAAGTCCCTCTTGATCATTGTGTACACAGAAGTCATGCAATTATTTAATAGATGGCATCTCCTTTAGAGCAGGAAGGGCCTTGATGGAAATATTTAATTACTTTAGCAGTAATGAAGGGAAAGCCAGGCTAGTTTCTCACCCAGATCTCTTCTGTTTAACCCTTAGGTCACAATACTTTACTCAGAGGTGAATTTGTGCCACCTACTCCCAAGCTGTTTACAATCCACTGAAATATTCCTCAAATACTGTCTCTGCTTTCCAGTTGTGGAAATGAGAGGACTGAAATTGAGAATTCTTGCTAGCAAAACTTATTTCCTCATCTGCTTCACTGCTTTTGCCTTTTTACTGTACATTGATGCAACAGTGCTTCAACCAAGCTTACCGTTACACTTTAGCACTTCCAAAATACAAAACTATTTTTGCATGGCAAGCATTGCTTAAATATAATCTCTAAAAATTAACAAGGAAACTTTTTTCACTATTTTCGTAGTGAGATACTTAAGTACACATTTCCCACTCTCAGCTTTCCTATTTCCACTTTGAATGTCGTGATGTAGAAAAGGTAATGCAAACAAAACAGCAAGTGAAATGGGCTGAGAACAGCTCAGAAAAAAATCATCATCTCAAAGTTAGATTAAAAATATTTTCTTTAGTTAACAAAATCCCAAAGCGTGACACTGTATTTCAGGGTTAACTGTAACAACCAGTTCAGACTGTGATGAGAAACATCAGTATACTTTGCACATTGGTCAAATCAAACATTTTATCTCTTCAGAACAATTTAGAACAGAATTAAACAATATCAGAACCCAAAAGATCTGAATATGTAAGGATCATGTTAAAAAATATTTTTTTTGAAGCCCTAATTCCTGTACCCACTGTTACTCCAATAGAAGTCAAAAGGATTTGGGGTAGGCAAGGGATGCCTAGTTGGCTCCCAAGTTTGACTCTGCAAATTCAAACAGCTGTAGGCCTCAAGAGAGTCATCTGGGGAATGGTAAAAATCGGAATGGGCTCTCCTCTTTTAGGATACAAAGATCATCTCCCATACTTGTTAATAAAAAGTCTAGAAGGAAGTGCTGAAGGTACAGCTTACTACAGTTCACCGAAAAAAAAAAAAAATCACTAACTTGAAATACTTCTTCAATGTTTTCCTGTATGTTGTTCTAAACTGACACCAATTAATTAAGAAATTAAAGGAAAAAACCTTCCCCTGCTCCCCAGCCGTTTCCTTGCTTTAGCCATACAATAGTGCTTTGGCTTCTAACAAATAAATGATCCCTGATACAGAAAGTTTTAGATTTCAAATACCCTCAAAAATTTCACAGCTCTACATAATTTTAGAAAATTTTCTCTCTCACACACAGAGAGTATCTTACCATGCTTGTCTCTAGCAGAGTGCTGATTTAATCTGAACTATTCTATGACAGCAAGGATGCAACCACACAAAGCAGTTCTTTTGGTCCTCTCTAAGCAAACTGCTATCCTGTGAAGTCTCCCCTTCGTGATCTTGAACAGCTACCAGGAGGTTATTGCCACAGGAACGGTCTAGAACAGTTGTTGCACGAAAGCAGAACAAATCTACTTTTCCCCCGATACGATTCAGCCAGTCTAGTAGGACTTCATTGCACTCTTCTGCTTAAACTAGTTCAATGATGAGCACAATTCCCTAGTGTAAGCCAGCACTATTTTCTAATACATTAACAGTGCTTTTGAGAGTCTTTGCTACAGCAGCAGGGCAGAGAAATTTTACAAGAGTAAATCACAGTTACGAATCCATGAAAATAAAAAGATACTTTCAGACAGGTCAAGTACATGAAAACAAAAGTAGTTAGAAACACACAGCATCCACTTAAATAAAGAACTGAACAATGGTGTAGGAGAAAACCAACTTTTAAATAGAGAAGCAGCAGCATTGTACTAGGAATACTTAATTCCCATGTAACTCTGTTCCAGCACAGACTGGAATACAGATAATCACAAAATGTGCTAGTAAAAGTTTCGATCGGTAGAGGTGGCGACTGTGGTATGACAAAGAAGTTGAACTATGCACAGAACATGCTCAACAGCTAACTCTCATGCACGTTCAATACATGACCAACCGTGATTGTTCCTGGGATGTAGATTAACTATCTGTTAATACAACCTAAGGAAAAATTCTGACATAGAAAAAGCCTCTAAAAATGAAATGTTTGGAAATTTGAAATTGTAATTCTCTATGAAACTTTCATACTTTATTCTCTGTAAGCGTAACAATCTCCTCCAGCATACAAAAAACCTAGAAAGAAGAGTACTGGCTTCCTTCTGAGATTTGTTGCTGCCTAAACATTTCCCTTTGAAAGGGCTGTTTAAAAAAACAAAACAAAACCCAAAACAAACACTTCCATTGTGTCAGTAAAGCAGGTTATGAAACATATATTATACAAATAATTTTGCACCACTGAGGCTATTTTGGCTCAGTAGAACTTGACTATTTGCATGTATGTTGCACTTACAAATATGGTAAATTCATTTAAATGAATTTTAAAAATGGTCTTAAGCCTATATCGCTTCTTTGAAGGAAGAATGGAAAGCTTGTCTTTTCTTGCATTTAAAAAAAAAAAAAA
>WAAD01040481.1:113030-137202 GCA_013389945.1 Fregata magnificens | reverse complement strand
AGAAGGACTTGTACCTTTACAGTGAGATGAAAGGAAGCACATACTTTCCGTTGGCTATTTATGACAATTCCCTCTACCCTGTTTCAAGGCCTTCATTTCTTGCATAATCTGTGCTGCCTAGCTGCAGTTCATAATTACATGCAAGTAACATTCAATCCAGCAATTTGCTATAAACATTTTTTTCTGGGCAGCTTTTTACTTTCTGCCTTCTATAAATGAATACTTCTTGCAACCCAACAGCAAGTTTTTAACTTTATCCTCACCCAGCCATTTCTCTTGTCCTTCTTAATGGAAAAATAGCATTCTTCTGTAACAGTTCCATCCATCTCTACTCTAAAAAGTTTAGAGAAAGGACCAGCTCCCCTATTTAGTGCCTTCTACCTGCATACCTCTCAGTATGCAAGATGTGACTGGACAAGGTGCTAGATAATCTCATCTAGGCTCCCTTTTCCATGAAAGGGAAAGGACCAGATGGTCTTTCCAGGTCCCTTCCAACCTGGGCTGTTCTATGATTCTATATTTTAAACTCAATGCTTAAAGTGGAGAATGCAGTCAGTATAAATATTTATTTTATAGAATCTTTATCTGCTAGAGAGGGATAATGCTTTCTAATCATCATGTGAGTCAGATTACATCCTCTACGTGGGAATACAAAAACAGAAGCGCCACCAATTCAATCCTTTATCTCCGTTTAGATGGGCTCTGTGCACCCCTCTCCCCATAGCAAGTTCCCCAAAATTCCTCCCATGTTAAGAGATCAGCTTCACTCCTACTTCTCTGACAGCATGTTACCTATTTCAGAGTCCAGTCTGCCAGCATGCCAATATATTAACCTTATTGTTAGAACAAAGTACAGATGAAGTATTGCTACTCCTTAAGGATTGTCTGCACTTTGAGTCAGTGCAAAAGTTAGTGCATTATATGCAAACATCATATTGACTATAAGCTTGATCTAAGTGCATAAGAATTCAAGTCTAGCTAATCAGTTGTATACATTTTATGGCTTCCTTCATATTTCCAATACTGATTTGCTCAGGAGCAGTGCAGCTTCTGCTTATGTTAACTCAAAGCAAATGGAAACAGTAATGAGACAACCAAAATATAAAGATGTTACACAGTATCTGCTAATATGCCAGTCATCTTAAGTTTGCCAGACAATCGCTTACACTTACCATATAGCGCATTCTTTGAGGGGGAATACACGAAGGCCAATGTGTAGAGATAAAAGTTCAATAAACCATAAAATGATAAGAATTCTGCTGGTAGTAAGTGTCAAGGATATTACTCAATATAGCTCCATACATATTAACTTTGGAAACAAGACCCAAACCATACATAAGCTGTTTCAATAGAAAGAATTATTTCCCAAACCTTACTGAAGTTTGAGAGCATGAATGGCTAAACAAAACTCCGTGTTTTAAATTCAATGACAACTAATGTACTCAAGCTATTTCAAGGTAAAGCTCCCACTGAAGACAAAGCTTTAACACAAGTAGCATTTGCTGAGATAAGGTCTGTGCTCGAGTGGTGGAGTGCATGGTAAATTGAACAGTTCTACCTTCAATACTAAAAGAAAGCTGACTAAGGGGGGAGTTCAGGTGGGTTTTTTCTGTTTTGTTTATTTTTAAAAAAGTTCTTCCTTGGCGCAGCGATTGGGAAGGAAGGAGAAAGGACTAGCTGTAGATAGAACTCTGAAGACGGCTTCTTGCCGTCATTTTGGGAAAATACTAAAGGCTTTACAGATTGTTTTCTACTACCTCCCAGCACATATCTAAGCTCATCAGTAACCGGAGCAGTTGCAGTCACACAGGCACTTTCAGAAAGTAGCATGAACTAGGATCTCACGGTTCAGGTCCAGAAATTCTGTAATCCTGTTGCCAACAGACATCAGAAATAGTCTCTCTCAAGTCACTTAAATTCTCTGCTATGACCTCTTCCACATGTAGACTTGGACCAATACACAAACGCGTTTTTGGTGACTTCTAATTTCTCAAATATTTTGGTACACCCCATGCCAACTGATAGGTATACAGCAAACTGAATTCATGCAGCAAATACAGCCAAGTTTGTCACAATAACTTGCTAAAGTTACTTGAATGCATGCATATATAGGCCTTCATTCCTTTTGAAGGGTATCAAATGCAGTTGTGATGTAAACAAATTAGACTGAAACGGCCTCAGCTCATAATCTTTACAAAGAGCCATTACAAAATGCTGATGTGAAACCTCAATCAAAATGGACTGAACTTCAAAAGCCCACCTAGAAGTCAAACATCTCAGTCCTTAGGTACACCATTTTTAAGTACCTTCTATATGAAAACAGATTAACATTCCTAGTTGAGCAGTATCACAACACAAGGATATAATTCTGGTAATGAGTCGACAGCTCAGCAACAAAGTTGTCCTGTAGAACTTGTGCTCCAAATCGTAGGTAGAGTATAACAATGCTGTGGAAACAAGTTAAAGCATATAGGTGTACTCTGTCTTTAAAGCGCAAAATCAAAATGGTAGCTTGATAGAAGAGTATATGAGAAAATAATTATAACATGCTGACCATTTATTTTAAGACACATTCGCTTTCATAGTTCTAAATTAAGAATGATTCTTTTGTGATTAAAAGTCAGCAGTCAACTGAGTAAAGCGGAGAAAAACCCCCATGGTCTACTTTCCTCAGATTTCATCCACTGCAGACAATACAAAAGTCAACAGTACTTTGAAATAACTGCTTGGTGTGGGGGAGACAGATATTAACAATAATCTAAGAAACTAATTCTAAACTTGTGCTTTGGCTAAGTGAAGCTTACAAAGCTCCAAAAGAGGTGAACAGTGCACTGCAGACCACTCAGCAGTACAGAAAACATCTTTGCTAAGTGAACCTCTAAATCTTGCAGTGTATTGCTGTGGTAGAAGAAATAATATAAAGTTAGCTCTAAAAGCCTCAAGAATGGTTAAAAAATTAAGAAATGCTTGCCATAAGAATCATATCAAAAGACATTCCTCAGTTTCATTGACAATTTTATTATCAACACAATGTATTCAAAGCCCTGAAAAAAAGGTTATAAAAGTTACAGTACTGAGAAATCTACTTTGAAAAGCCTTACCTAATGACAAGCACTACAAAGGTTAATGCAGTCAAGAATTTTAACCTGAGATCTGAAAAAGATTGAGAAAAGTTGTTATGAGCGAATTTACAACTACATCTAGGAGAAGTAAGTCTGTTTGGGGAAGAATCAAAAGAAATATTCCTTACCAACATAAGGCATGTTATGAAGTTCTGAGCATGCCCTCACTATCAGGAACAAAAGGTAGAGAATGTATGTGGTAGCCACTACAAGGAAGAAGATTTTCATTCCCTGTAAGAAGAGCGTTAGTTTTCATTATTTAACAAGATTTGGTTTATTCCTTTTTCCCTCGGTAGAAATCATTATTTCCCAAAGCACAACATAGAATGGTCCATTTATTCAGGGAAAGTAGGCTCATGAAAGGAAGTACAAAACGAGGATGGCTATACATCAAGGTAGGTTTTCGGGGAATGTAAAGAAAGGATGTTTAATAAAGTCATCATTTTGTTCACAGTGAGCTGAATCTCAATGATTTTCTAAAAACACAGCTCCTGACAACAGTACAAGGACCTGTATAAATCAGATCTTCCTTTACAACAAGAAAATCTGAAATTTACTAGGACAGAGGATCTTGGCAGGAGTAAAGATGTACAAAACTGACTTAATAAGAGGCTTAAACAAATATCTTTCAATCCCAACAGTCATGAGTCTGTGACTAAACTTGTGGTGTTGAGTGTCCAGATTTGCAAGACATTTTACTCTTCTCATTGCGATGGAGCTCAATATGGCCTATGCATGATCTAAAGCAAAATTAAAAGTACCCTAGTCAGAATAAGACCATCTGATCAGCATTTGCTATTTTTTAAATTGTGTTCTAGATTTTAATAGAGGAACAAACCCCACCTCCTTGTATTGTCTAACTCCACCTGAAAATTTAATAGCAAGAAAACATTTCTGACTTACCTGGAAATTACCTGTGTCAACTCTGTATTGATATGTAGGATCATGTACTTCATTAACACTAGAAAAGATTCAAAATGAAAAAGTGGTACTTATGCCATTACAAAAGACAAGGTCAAAAAGCCATACTGACGAAGAAACCCACTAACAAAGAAAAGGTTTAAAATTACTATACAGAGTTTATAACTAAAGGGTTTGGCTGTGGAAGTTGGTGCAATGCCATTGATTCCAATGGAGTCATGACAATTTACATTACATGACATCCTCCCTCTCTCCAAACCAAATTTTCAAGGAATATGGAGGATTTCAGTTGTGAGCATGTCTAATCTCCCCACTTATTTTTTAGAAAATGTATAATCTTGTCAATTCCTACAAGCCTTCAGGATTTAGTGTTTAAATTTTATCCTTGGTGATAGGAATTATACTTAAGAAATAACTGTGCTATAAGCCCTTCCCTCATAGCAGTTCTGCTGTTAGGGCATTAGCACGAGCATTTCCTGCAACTGCACTGCTTTCAACAATGTACAAAGGCATGGAGAAGGTTAGAAGGTATCTTCCTTCTGAGAAATAAAATAAGAGGCAAACACTTGAGACTAAAACTGTTTAGAAACTACAAAGGTACCAAAACTGAGAAAGTTTTCTGGGTGGGGGAATAGCGACACCTTTATGTTAACACAACAAATTGGGAAAAAAGAGAGAAACACTAAACCAAGCAAAAGAACCGAGTTTTGAGGAGAGAGAGCATAGCTTGACTAAGCAGCGTCAATACCAATTGTGCAGGTTTAATAGTTGAGAAAGTTTGGTCAAACTGTGTAGTAGTTAACTACAGAGAAACCATACTAAACCTAATTGGGACATAGTGCTAGAAGGAGTATTGTAGGAATCCATAACATATTGACAAAGTAGTGATTTCTAAATCTCACTCTGATTTATAAAATTATGTACTACTAGATCATCCATGGGGAATTCTGTTTGCAAACCAGTCACAATTTGCAAAACAGAAAGATGTAAGAATTTGAACTCCATTCCTATGTCACAATCAGAGCATTAAGAAACAGATACCACTAATTATAAACAATCTTCTCATTCTTGAGCACTCTCAGCTTGTTACTTTGGCACAAAGTTTTAAATTACTTACGTTTGCCATATTCCCAGTGTAACAGAGGCCAGCCACAATAGTCCAACAATAAAGAATTTGGGCAGATAGAAAGTTAAGCACTTCCTTTCCCCCTGTTGAGAAAACAATAGTGTGGTGAAGGAATGAACCCACATTTGAGATTTCATTCATTCTTGACAGAATAAAATAGCTATCATCTTTGTTTCATTCAACATGAACTAGATTAAGAGACTCATCTTCTGTATTTTTAACCTGCACAGGTGATTACAGAAGACATAAAATTGTACGATTATTTGTGTTAATAAGATGCAGTAGATTTGGAGTATCCTATTTATAAGGCCCCATATATTTCACTGATACTGCAATTACAGGAATATGCTCCAGAATTCATATTTATCTTATGCAGTATTTTAAAGTGGTTTAAAAACCAATCAACCACCATATACAACAACAAAACCCTTCAAGCAAGAACAAAGCATAATGGCATCGTAATTCTGAAGACTGTCTTGCAATAGTTTAGAGTGGACTGTCCCATCTATCTCATTTAGGCATGGCAGCCTCAAGACAATCTACTTTACCACAAATCATTTTAACTCCAAAGCTTCATGTGTCACACCGTACTTTAAGAAAAAAATAAATGTCTCTCTTTAAAAAAAATTTGGTTTCTTTTTTTTCACCTTTTGAGAGAACTGAAAAAACAAGTACTGTCTTCTCAATAAGTAGTAGATAATGTTGCACCCTTACCTGTACTCTTATACCATGGTAGACGCAAAGCCAGAACAACAACAATGCACACAGAAACAGTGACTGGAATAGATCATCCAGCATTCCAGGAAACCAGCTGTTCACCAGAAAAGAAAGGGGGAAAAATGGATCTGTAACAAAATAAGAAAAAAAAAGTTACACAGAGGGGAAAAAGCATGGTCTTTTCCACTATGAAAAGTAAAGCAGAATGTTACCTTCAGAGGAACAAAAACCCCTAGATTTTTCAAATTACACCAGTAAATGAAATTGAAGTTTGCTATATCTTAAAGTAATTTACAAAGAAAATGGTGCCTCCAGCAGCAATCCTCTGTGCTGTAGAAATAATCTGAAACGGTTGCCAACATTTCTAGAAGATTTCAGGTTTTATTAGACTTTCTACTAAATCACTGTTCCTGGTGATGACCTAAAAAATTATCATAGAATGACTGAAAGGCAATATTCTTTTGGTACTGCTAGAGAGTGCTAGAATTTGATGTGGTTTATCAGACTAAAAGTAGCTTCCATTTTTAACTAAAGTGTGAGTATCTGAAAAATTAAGAAGTAAGACTTAGCAGACAAACACAGAAGTTGCATTTACATGTCGCTGTGTGAAAGGTTCAGTATGGTTGCAGCCACCCATTCCAATCAGACCTTTAAACAAATAGAGCTGACATTCACATGACTGCAAAGAATGAAATCCACCTACTC
Organism: Fregata magnificens; assembly: GCA_013389945.1. Taxonomy (NCBI): domain Eukaryota; kingdom Metazoa; phylum Chordata; class Aves; order Suliformes; family Fregatidae; genus Fregata; species Fregata magnificens. The sequence continues at coordinate 130,611 of WAAD01040481.1, read as the reverse complement.
ATTATGCCCTTGAATTTGATAGACTTAAAAAGGGTTGTTTTTTTTTTTTTAATTCGTTTTCTGAAGCCTTATAAACAGCTGCTTGTACGTTCAAGGCCAAATTCCATTTTGCCTTCTCTCCCTTCCTTTTTTTTTTTTTTTGTTAAAAAAAGGAGCTTTTCTAAAAATTCCAGGATACCAGTACCGTTGTAAAGTAGCAGGAGGGGAAGGAGGATGGACATCCATTTCTGTTCAATACCCCAGTCTCTCATGGAGAATTTCCGCAGGGAATGTGCAAACAGACACTATAAAACAACAACAAAAAATTGTAAGGAAGGAATATAGCCTTAATGGTTTTACCAGAGTAAAGAGATAACACAGCTGTATTGGGTTTGCATGGCAAGGTTTTGGTAGAGGGGGGGCTACAGGGGTGGCTTCTGTGAGAAGCTCTTAGAAGCCTCCCCCATGTCTGATAGAGCCAATGCCAGCCGGCTCCAAGATGGACCCGCTGGCCAAGGCCAAGCCAATCAGTGATGGTGGTAGCGCCTCTGGGATAACATATTTAAGAAGGGGGAACAAAAAAACCCTGCACAGTTGCAGCTCGAGAGAGGAGTGAGAATATGCGAGAGGAACAACTCTGCAGACACCAAGGTCAGTGAAGAAGGAGGGGGAGGAGGTGCTCCAGGCACCAGAGCAGAGATTCCCCTGCAGCCCCTGGTGAAGACCATGGTGAGGCAGGCTGTCCCCCTGCAGCCCATGGAGGTCCACGGTGGAGCAGATATCCACCTGCAGCCCATGGAGGACCCCACGCTGGAGCAGGTGGATGCCCAATGGAGGCTGTGACACCATAGGAAGCCCGCGCTGGAGCAGGCTCCTGGCAGGACCTTGCGGACCCGTGGAGAGAGGAGACCACAGTGGAGCAGGTTTGCTGGCAGGACTTGTGACCCTGCGGGGGACCCACGCTGGAGCAGTCTGTTCCTGAAGGACTGCACCCCGTGGAAAGGACCCATGCTGGAGCAGTTCGTGAAGAACTGTAGCCCATGGGAAGGACCCATGTTGGAGAAGTTCACGGAGGACTGTCTCCCATGGGACAGACCCCATGCTGGAGCAGGGGAAGAGTGAGGAGTCCTCCCCCTGAGGAAGAAGGAGAGGCAGACACAACATGTGATGAACTGACTGCAACCCCCATTCCCCATCCCCCTGCGCCGCTCAGGGGGAGGAGGTGGAGAACCATCGGGAGTGAAGTTAAGCCCGGGAAGAAGGGTGTGGTGGGGGGAAGGTGTTTTAAGACTTGGTTTTACTTCTCATTACCCTACTCTGATTGGATTGTTAAGAAATTAAGCTAATTTCCCCAAGTTGAGTCTGTTTTGCCCATCACAGTAACTGTTGAGTGATCTCTCCCTGTCCTTCTCTCGACCCATAAGCGTTTTGTTATATTTTCTCTCCCCTGTCCAGCTGAGGAGGGGGAGTGATAGAGCAGCTTTGGCGGGCACCTGGCGTCCAGCCAGGGTTAACCCACCACACACAGCACATTGCAAAGGCTACTTCACGAGGTCTTTGCCACTGAGAACATTGTAAAACAGGAGCCACATCTCCTAGCTTCTACTTCTGCTTCAAGTTTGCTGGCTTACTCCAATGCAAATTACTTAATCTCTCAAGCAAACTGAGAAGGAAACCAGCTAGTACCGTGTAAATCAACAGTGTATGAAAAAATATTGCCTAATTACTGGTCGCACACTACCAACAACTTCCACTTAAACTCACTTTTTAAAAAAACAGATTCCATATCACATCCACAGTTACCTGCTGAGTGACATCATCTATGTGAGAAAAATGCTATGCAAGCGTTCAGTGCTTTAGTGTCTTTGCTCTGAAAATTCTGTATTTTAGATTTTATGTTGGTTTTTTTCCAAATAATTCTTTTCCAGGGGCCAAATCAGGTTGCAGGGGAGAAAGAATCTAAATCATACCATAATTTAGGTTGTAAGGGACCTCTGGAGGTCATCTGGCCCATCCTCACACCCAAGGCAGTGATGACTTTAAAGTTAGATCAAGGTCATATTCAACTGAGTTTTGTTCATTTTCAGAGATGGAGAGCCCAAGCTCTGGGCATCCTATTCCAATGTCTGAGCCTACCTACACTGCAAAAAAAAAATTTTCTAGCATCTAATCACAATTTCTTTTGTTTAAGCAAAATTCTTTCTGTTCAATTCAAAATCAGAGTTTAGAAAAACAAGTTTTGCCATTTATCCTATTTTCTTAATGTCCCTTCAATGCCACTTGTAAAAACAAAAACAGCAACTACATAAGTATTTTAGAAACATCTTTTACACCCATTCAGTGATACCCCAACTCTGCTGCCTGGGGTTAAGTTACTAAACACGGCACTACAGAGCAGCGTTATCAGCTGCCTACATAATATACACTCCAGAAAAACTGAAACAAAATCTTACCGTGACCATGAAAGTAAGAACTACAAAGACAAATCGGAACCATATTTCCACTTGTGAAAAGGTTGGATTGTAGGTCTTCCACTACAAGAAAACAGAAGAAATATAGCCCAGTGAACAATGTTTTGACAGGGTACATATGACATCAATAATCAGCACTTTCTGCAGATATTGAAAAGTTCTCTGGCTTTTCAGAACTTAAAGGTATAACCGTATTCCACCATGCCACCACGGAAAGACAAAGATAAATTCATACCCATAGGACTATCTGATAAAAAGATAACCAAAGCAGCCTAATATCCTTGCTTCTCTTTACCCTGCCACTTTGTAACATACTCACTGTGCTGTCATATGTTAAAGCACTTCTCGGGACAAAAAGGATATTCTTCATTGATTTCAGTTGCACTTTCATTCTAAGTTTGAATGCCAATAATTGAGTAAATCCAGTATGTTCTTTTGTATTACCAAGGTCAGGTGCATAAATTGATTATGAAGAGGTCAATAAGGTACAGGCATGCTTCCTGTAATGGGTTTGTTTTCTTAAAGCTTATTCTCTTGTTTCAGAAGTGGAAAAAAGAAAATCAAATAAGGGAAGAATAAATGAGCTAACCAGAAATAAAGAACTTTTTTCATAGGTTAAGGAGGAAAAGCTCCTTCTTCTCCTCTAATTATTAGAAGGGCACCAATATTAACTATAATACCAGTTTCCATAAACTCTGCTCTGTTGACAATTTATCTCATACCTGGCATGCTTCTCTTTTGAAGCCACTTTTGAAATGTAAACTCCCTGGTACAGCATATGCTCTGCCCATCTGAACAAGAAGCTTTTCCTTTCAATGTATTAAATCTGTGAACCTCTGTCCTGTCTTTTTAAACCGTAAATGTAGAATGAAAATTATATGTAGAGAATCCCATTATACAAAAGGCAATCTATGATTTCAACTGAGATCACCATAAACCTTTGTAATAATGAAATAAATTGACAATTTTAGTTGCTGTGGGAAACCAGGGCTTTGGATTTGGGTTTTCTGGTTTTGCGCACAGGTCTGCCTTAAAGGCAGCCTGCAAAGCAAGATAATAAACCTTACAACTATAAGTGCCCCAACACTTTGTCCTGTTTGAAATCTGGAACTAAGCAAAGGGTTTGTGAGTTTGGGGTTTTTTTTCCCCTTAGAGCTTATTTTTAATGATGTGCTTTATGCACTAGAATATTACAAATATTAATACTCAGGAAGTTCATTTAGTATATAAAAACCAGTTTTGCTTTACAGTAAGGTTTTTGCTTGCTACCTGCTCTGACATACCAAGTGTTGCATACAGGTAGAATATATCAGAGTAACATGTATTATAAATTTGGTTTAGTTCCATTTTCTCCCAATGCAAATGTTTCTAAATTTCTTTCTGGAGCCAATCAGCACACACTGATGATGTAACTGTTTTATAAGCAATATTCAGCACTATGAACTGAGCTAGTTATTTCATTAGGGATTATTTTAGTGAATTATTTTATTAGCCTGCTTATTTTAGCTGAATAAACATTTTTCTCTTCCCCATAAGCCCAGTCAAAAAAAAAAAAAACCAAAAAAAACCCACCACCTTCATTTTTCTTTGAGTTTGTTAAATCTTTCTAGCCCACGCTTTTGTAAAGTCTGGAAAAATCTTGCTAATTCAGATACACCTACTGGAAAGGCTGAAAAAGATACCATGCTTTAGAGAGGCAACATCTCTAGAAGCAAATGCAGCAAACTGGATGCTCTAGTCTAGCTTGCCTACTGTTAAAAATATCTCCCAGGAATTAGACTAAATTTATCTGTTCCAGAAAACAGCACTAGCAGTTCTGAAAGAAAAATGTTTCCTTATGGAGTTAAAAAAATTGGTCTAGACCCTTATTAACAGCAAATGCTATAATAGTTCTGACAGTAGTAGTGACAGAAAAATTAATTATGATGCATCTTTATGTTTACACTAAAAAATGAGATAACTTTTTATTACAGTCAAAGCAGATTTCTACAGCTTTAGTAATTAAAGAAATTTCTTTTGCTAGTATAGAACTTTATACTTACTGTGAAAGTAATATTCTGGATGGTGTACGTTAACTTATTTAGATCTTCAAAGCTAACAAATACGTTGTACTGAGTGTAGTTCAGGTAGCCAAGGTGAACAACAATGATTTCACTGCATTTCTGTGAACACATACAGTGAAGAATAGCATGTAAAAGCCTTCAATTTATTCCAGAATATGCACTGTTAGTAGAGGTTGGAGAATCTGTTTCTAAATGGTCAGATATTGATGATATTTATTATATACCTTACCAATCTTGATCAGAATAAGACTCAAACAAGACACGCAGATAAAGAATTTCTTGAAAGATACCAGACAAAGAAGAAGAAACTGATAAAGTCAGTCAGTGGGATCAAAGATGGAACCATTAAACAATGCTAGCTTTTCACTTAAGCTGGTGAAAGCAACTGCTCGCAGCACCAGGAAGGATCTGAATAACTCAGTCAGGCTCTAGGTGATCGGATTGTGAGATGGGGCTATCTTGTACTAACTCACTTCTAAAAGTTAACAGGAGGAAAGAGAAAACCCAAGCATATTGCTCTCTTGGCCATGTGTAATTAAATCTAATGGAACACTGTTCATTAATTTCTGCAGAATTCATACATATGTGTATATATATGAACAGAAAACATTTGATTTACCCTATATGCTTATCACAAAAAACCAAAAAAGCTATGCCCTTCCTAAAGGACTTGCATCTGGAGAAGCTGTTCTGGATGTCTCTAAGCTTAAAAATTTCAGTGAAAATTATACTAGAAACTCAAAACCTTAAACATTTCTTCACAGGTGGCAAGAAATTGGCCTTTTTGTGAACACAGATGCCAGCTGACTTCAATCAGACTCTCTGCTAGGTGTTGGAGAATTTTTCTCTCCTCTGGAGCTCTATATCCAATCTTCTACAATATTCCTTTCTTCAGTACTGCTAAATCTGTTTAGGTAACTAAGCAGCACACACTGCTTTGCTGGCAGAGAGCTACTCTAACAAGAAAGAGGGATCTTTACGGGTAATAGACACAAGTCATAGAAGGAAACAGAAAAAGATGGATAGATAGGTATCTTGCTCAGCATTACTAGCTAGGTTGCGATTATAAATAAAACCATACTCCAGAGTCTTTCCTGAGATGTGCTTAACAGATACATTCTTCTCATTTGCAATGTAATGTAACATGCACACAAACAGATTTAAAGAAAATGTACTGCATCAGAGTTTTGTTTAAGCAGGCACATACTTGTGCACAACTGAGTAATCTCGTCCGATTGTGAACCTGATTATTAACATATGGTGTGCTTCCATCCTTCACCACTCCAAGTACTTTGACTGTCATAGTAACATTCTTTTTGAGGGATACTGTAATTAAAAGAGAAAACGTTAAGCTATTGCTACATGCAGAAATGAAATCTCAAATAGAGCTCCAAGTATAGTTTAAAACACGTATGATATCCAAAGATTACTCAAAGTTATTCACTTATACTTTACTGGAGTACGGGTCCAGTATATTAATAAAAAACCCACAAAACTTTTAATTTATATACTTAGGCAGTAAGTCATAAATGCCCTGTACTGAATCTTGACAGATTAACAATTATTACTACAGTATTTCTTACATATTTACAGGGAATTTTTATTGAAAAATTAATATAATTACAATCTACACATATAATCCCCCAAAATGAAGGAAGAGAGACACAGATTCTCTAGATACTACTGCTTTCACAGAAATAACAAACAACTTATCCCATAGACCTGTTGCTTCCAGGTCTCAAGATCAGTGCTGTCCATGTCTTCACAGGGGGCAAGGGGTGGAGGGAGAGAAACTGTTTCAGAGGAAAAACCCACTAACCATAGCAGAAAGCAACAGGATCATGTATGTGAATGTGACAGATGAAATTAAAGATACAATATATAATATACAGGTTGCTACAGCAGTTTCCTGAGAATTAGGTAAGATTCTCACCATCATGCTGATCCAACTCAACTACGCAGGTCAGCCACAGCTGCTGATTGTAAGTAGACAGTGGAGGTGAACTTAAATTAAATGGCTTCAGCTGTAAAAAAGCCCCACAAGGTTAGCACCAGCCATTATGCTGTTACACTATATATCTGTAGTTACAGCGATGAAAGGCATGTTAATTATGTTGTGACAATATTTTTGGGAATAGATTTAATATGTGCTACTCTGTGGACAGTATGATAAGCAGCTCAAATATAACTCTTCCAGAGAAGTAGCTTAAACAGCACATGTATTTTGCACAGCACTGAAGTAAGGAAAGGTACAACTACTTAAAGCACATAGAAGCAGCAGCAATAAAACAAAAAAGTTCGGATATGAAAAACAAAATCCTGAGACCTAGCCTGAAAATAAAAAGTCATTTCTAGCACTTTACTTCAAAAGTCAGGTTTGTGACCCCTCATCTGCTACACAGTTTTAAACCTGTTCAACTATAATTATGAAAACAACAACTATTTTTCCACTAGGTTTTCTAAAAATCCCGCATTCATTTCAAAAGCATGGAAGATATCATTAACAAATAAAACCTACATGCACGAAAGACTTCCCTTATTTGATTTAAAAATATGGTTTTTTTTTTAAAAAATCCACCCATAATACAGCACCAATCCAAACATATATAGGTGACTAATAGACCAAAAAAAAGAAACGTTCCAGTGTATTTAAAGAAAAATTTACTTTTAAAAAAAATCAAAACAAACCAACAAAACCTTTTTAGCACTTTCACAAAAATTACTTTAGATATTAGGTCGAGAGCAAAGAGCTAGACAGAAATAAAAATGCAAGAACTGAGAACCAAAATATGAAAGCTTTCAAGAAAATGAATGTGAAGGTTCATGTTAGGAAGCCAGATCCCATGTCTTGGTCAAGTGACAGTGAACAGTTAACAAGAAAAAGAAATATTCCTTCCCAGCTGATAGAAAGGAAAATCACAAGAGGGATGGCATTAGTTGCCACAGAGAGCATTGTTTTTCCGTTTATGTTCTCAATTTCTATTTCTGGACCCCCTACAAGAATCTCCAACATGAACTCACCAGGGAATCCTATCAACACTCAGGTGCTACTTTATCAGAAATTACTGTGCAGAAACATCATAGAATTCTCCACCTTACCTGCTCACAAAAGTAAGAGACTAGAAATTGCTGTTGGGCCACTCATGACATAACACAGTGGTAGTACAATATTGCATGTTCAATTTCAAACTGGAAAGGACCACGTGGCCACAAAGTTTTCCAGTAAAAATCTAAATACTTACAATAATTGGGGGGAAGGAGTAGAATGTTTAACATTACTGACATCAAATAAAGCCATTCATGTAACGCAACAATATTTATTAACTCTTACCTTTAGGCTGTTATTTAAGTCGGTTCTTGCCACAGAAGTTTCAATTACATTAGGACCTACACAATATATAAGAAGGAAGAAAGAAAACAATATTGAAGTATGCGTATTACTGAGAAGTAATGACATAAATATAGGATTCCAAAAGACTGTACAAAATACATCCCTGCAAAACAGGTAAATAGTATTCCACTTTTCAGATGTTTAAGCTGAAGGGTAAATCACTTTGACATTTCAATATCATTAATAAACTCAGCCTGAACGTTCCTTTAAGCCTCTCTGCCATAGTATTTCCAGGCGTGATTAAATAGGAAGTAAATTATAAATCAAGAACTCCATGTCAGAAGCCCTGCATGCGTACTCTAAACTACTACAACAAACCACACGGTATTTCTCCCAAGCTAAGGTGTACACAGTAGTCATGAAAGTACTCAGCTACAGAAAAAGCTAGCTAAGCACCAGTGGCACTGTTGTTACAGCAACTTGAAGCTCAACAAGGGCTGCAAAAACCACCTGAAAAAACAGCATATTTAATTGCACTATAAAGTTTCTATAGCCAAACTGCTACCATTATCTGATTTACACAGAGCATAGTGTCCATAATGCATTGCACTCAAGGCTTGGGTACCAGGGCAAACACATCCCATTGTATTTGAGTGCATGATGCTAATGCCTTTTTATGTACATGTAGTATACTTGCTTGTACAATCACAATAACAGTACTTTCTGGCTAGTGCTGGGTTTTCATCGCAGTGGTCTGTTCAAGCCAGGATACCCACATGTTTGTTTAGGAACAGTTCTCAGTCTACTCAGATTGGGCCCCCTCCTTTTCTATAGAAATCTGCGGCTATAATATTTATGTATACCATCACACAAATAAACATAATTGCATAAAAGTTCTATAAACAATTTATCCTAAAACAGACAATCCATTTAATCAATGGAGTTTCATGTCCAATTGTAGTGGGAGATATTCAGCTCGCTACCAGACTTTTCATGCAACTATTCCTCCAGTCATTCTGGATACAGACACACACACTTAACATGTACCGATCAGCTGCATCCATCCACTCACACCCTACCTCTAGTTCTGTATGCAGTAAATGGGAAGCAATAAAACCATAATTTATGTTAGAAGAGACCTCCAGAGGCCATCAAGTCCACCCTCTTGTTTAATTAGATCAGGTTGCTCAGGGCCATGTCCAGTCAAGTCTTGAACACCTGCAAGGACAGAGACTCCCACAATCTCCCTGGGCAACCTGTTACAGTATTTAACCACCCTTATGGTAAGAAAAAATTTCGTAATATCTAAGTGGAATTTCTTGTGTTACGGCTTGTGTTTGTTGCCTCTCACCCTATCACCATGCACCTCTGAGAAGAGTCTGGCCCCATCTTCTGTGTATCCTCTGATAAGGCAGTTGTAGTCAGCAGTAAGGTTTCCCATTAGCCTACTTAGGTATGCAAGAACACATGGTACTGGGGAGAAGAGGAATGCATGCATGTATCTACATACACAAAAGTATGTATTCATGCATGCATATGTACATACACAAAAGGACTAAACCAGAAAAATAAAAGGGAAGAGTAGGAAAAAGTCTATAATATCTATATACCAGGGTGTGACCAAACACAGAGGAGAGGTATAGCAGGTAGGGACATAAGCAGAACATATATGTGTGTATTTGGGTCACTCTAGAGGCTTCCCACTCATAGCAAGTTTTCTCTGTCCAAATGGTTTCTCCCCTTACATACCTCGGTCTGGCAATTTAATGTAAGTTATTAATCCTCAAAACATGCTGTTTCAGCCAGAAACTTAGTATTAAAAAAATTATGCAAGAAAAGCAGTTTTTCACAAAGACCATGGACTTCAAAGGTACTACAGAGAAACAATGGAAAGGAAGGAAGTTTATAAATGAGCAACATGGGATCATTCTGTGCAAGAAATATTTTAGGTTAGCTGTCATGACAGCTCTAAACATGCAGCATTGCTTGGGCTTCTATAACCACTCTAATTACAATATTAACCATCTTACAGACTTTAAATGGAAAAGCGAAGAATTTCACCCATCACACTCAAAGCTTCATGTTAGAATTACAGTTCAACTTCACTAACAGCCACCCACTATAACAACAGTTCTGCATCATTGAACTTTTCAGTTCTCAAGTACATATAAACAGGGCAGATTTTTGGAAAGCATTTTTGTTTTGAAAAGCACAATTCAATTTCAGTAAGTGCTCACAGCTGGTAAGTCATCATATTTCAGTAATTAAGTCTTAACAAAAACAATAGAATGAGCCTTTTTAAAAAGTCTTTTTTTTTTTTTATGGAAGATATGAACCAATATTGGGGCAGAGAGATCACAGTTCCAGTTTTTAAGAACAGCAATCAAAAAAATGAGGTTCTACTGCTATAACTGCTACTCTTCTAGCAAGCAATATATTAAAGCTTTTTAAAGCAACTGACCAAAATGATGCTGTGGTCATATTATTTTAAAAATGGTGATTAAATTACATTGTTATTGTTTTTCTTTTAGTCTTGCTCAGTTGACAGAATCACATCTGAAAGCAAAGAACCACCCTGAGGTGGTGAACAGGAAGACTACACAGGTACAGAAAAGGAGCTCTGCACCTCAGATTTTCCTTGCACTTGTCCCACCCCAAAGATAACACAGACCCATTGGGAAGAGGGGAAGAAAGTGAGTGTAACTTAGGAAAAAAACCCAAGTCTGAGTCTGTCTTGGGTTACAAGAACTGAAAACCAACAGTCACCTCAGGTTAAACTGTCTTGTTTTCTGAGATGAGGAGCATGACTTCTGCTAGGCTTCCCAAACTGGAGATAGAGATGTTGAGTACGGGCAATGGCATATTCAAGTAGCACAAAAAATATGGATGTATCTCCCACTTTTTCATTTACTTAGCGGGTTTGGTGAGTTTTGCTCAGACTGCACCCTTTAATGAGTGAGCACTCTGTTGTTAGTGCCCCTCCCTCTATTCACAGGAAGCAAGGAGCTGTCAACAAAAGCAGGGAAAAACACCACAGTAAGTGTCCAGCGGGTCTCCTCCCAAGATAAACAGCATTCTTTTAAAAATAATTCAGTTATAAGAATGAACTGTGTTCATACTTTGTCAATAAAACTATCCAGCAAACCAATCTTACAAGGACAAGAATCCCACAGCCCTGCCAGTTCCTGAGGGGGATCACAGGCGAGTCCTGGGACCCCAGAGGGTACAGACGACCAAGCATTGCTTACAGCAGCCAAGTCCCCTTGTTGCCTGCAATTTAAAATAACTCACGAAACGCACGAAGTATATTTAGAGAGGAGACATTGTTTTATTCTGTGCAGGGTGCAAGGTGGAATATTTCCACAAATCAAGCACTCCTACTGAAGTTCGTTTTGACATTTATACATGACAGTTAACACACCGCGCCTATCTAATACATCAGTCCTTGAAGTTCTGCTGATTTGTTTTCTTTGGAGGGGGTTCTCATTAGTGAGGCATGCATTGCTAATATCCTCTTATCTGGCCTAAACATTATTTACTACCTTGAGTATTCTAAATTCTCATGTGTCAGTTTCCACTACTAACTATGATCCTTTCTTAACTAATAACTATAAAAACTATAATAACACTATTTCCATTTCATCCAAGACAAATATATATGTTTGAGGTAACACCCTGGACCAAAGGCAACCGCATCATCAGATCACTCTGCATACAGACGCAATGCAACACACCAATGCAGCTCTCTTTCAGGTTCTGCTACTGATTAAAAATGAAATGCTGAGTTTTCTCTTCCAGGAGCACTGCTTTTTGCCTAGTCTCACATAAAGCAATTTCTTGCAACTTGAACAAATATAGTTCAGTTTTTAAGCCAAATAGCCAAATGACACTAAATTAAGTAATTCCATTTTTTCCCCTTTATCATTCATATAAGATGCATTTTTGTAAATGTATTTATATGGTATTTTAGTGGCCAAATAGTGCCCTTCTGCATCCTTAGGCAAGTCACAGGAATTATGAACTGAAAGTCTGTTTGGACCTTAGGCTGCTACAATAAAACAGCAGGAAAGAAGGTTTTATTTCACAGACCAATTGTGTTATTTAATGCTATTATGAAGAATATACTGCCTACAAGCATGGATGGGCACAAAAAGCCCAAACAGCTGCCTCCAATTAACCCCCACTTCTTTCCAAGGCAGGCACGAGCGGATGAGTCCCAGGCCTGGGCAGCCAATCTCATTCTAAAGGAAATGATGGACAGGGCAGAGGTAGAGCCAACCCTACAGACAGGTCAAAAGGTGTCAGACAGTGGCACAGGAGAACACACAGGGTGACGTGGAAATAAGCAGNGGGGTAGGGTGTGGGGGGGTTGGGTGGGTGTTGCTTAACAAGTCCCTCCCTTTCCCTCTCCCTGTCTGTCACTTAACTTCTGTGTTGACAAAGCTATCCTGACAGCAGAGTATTAGCTTACTAACACTGCAGTGATGGCACACTGACTTCTTTTTCAGGTACGTTTTAGACCTGGAAACGCTCTCTGGCATGAAATACAGAGGGCTCCCACACTTTCCATCTGCCTCATGACACTCTGCATCTTTGTTGACTAGACTTCTACAAATCCCTCTGATCTCCAGGATGAGTATCCAGGCACTAAGTGTTTAGCCTCCCAGATCAGGTCATGACTCCCACAAAGGACTTTGAAATCAGAGACCTAAGCTCATATATGTTCAACAACAGAAGTTCATATTTTTACATTACTAAAATATTTTATATTTCTGTGGCATTTATCACCCAAACATTGAGAAGGCTTTACAAACAGTTATCAATTTCCTCACAGGAACATCAAGTATTAGCACCACCATTTTACAGATTGAAATACAAAGAAGAAAATGACTGTAGCAGCCTGCTGAAAAATTATGTTACAATGAAGCTGCTTTTGTTTTACTTCACTGACTCCCCCCTGCAAAGCAGTTGCAAATACCAAAACTGTGTAGGTAGTATTCCTATGAAAAAATGAGATGGAAGAAGCACTTCCCTCTCCCTGTCAAAAGTAACGCTTCCTCAGACATCTCAGGGACAGTAAGCTCATTAGCATTTAAATACATCTGTAAATACCAACAGGTTTAGACAAAGCACACAAGAACTGTAATCTTTCAAAAAGACAACATCCTTACCTGCTATTCCTATGAAGACTGTCAAACCAAAACAAAGAAAGAATACTACAAAGACCAGAACAAAATGCCGTTTGGACAGTGTATACAATCGCATAGGTGCCAGCCTACAGGAAGCAAAAGAAAGCACAGAATTAGTTGTCGGTCATATTTCTAAAGGGGGGAAAAAAAAATAGACCCCATTCATTCCTCCACAAAAAAAAATTAAACCAAACTCTGAGGTAACATGTAACACTAAGAAAAAAAAATTAATGCTGCTTTATAGAGCAAGGATAACTACTAGGAATTATTAGACATATGTATGTGCACGCACATCTGCACCCCAAAATGTATGAATTTTGCCCATTCTTTTTATGCTAGGGTTTTCTATTTTCCTAAGACTTGAGCAAGAGAAAGCACTTCTTAGAGGGAGAAAAAGTTACTTTTTTTTTAGTTCATACATTCACAATTTAAACATCCAAGATACTATGTCTCCTACAATGACAGCTTAACCTAACGGGATTGACGTCACTAACAACTCAGTTACCTGCACGGGATCTTGACGAGTTTTCTACATCCTATATATATACTTCATCCCTGCAGGATCACCCCTAACAAGGAGTAAGGCAGAACTCCAGATCTGCTAGATGTGCATGCTCAGGCTCTGCATTCTTGTTTGAGCTCCACCAAAGCTTGGGAAATAGAAACCTGAACTTAAGTTATTATTAGACACTTAAATACAAATACACATAAAAGCAATGACATCTCTTCCACAACTGGTTCGTGGTTATCATTAGGTTAAAGACAAAACAGAGGGGAAAAAAGTACTGAAAGGACCAATTGCATTCTCCTGGAAACAGGTAAATTCCAGTTCTGTTAGCTTAAGGGAAAAACAATCAAAGAATTAATCCTACATAACGTATCCCTCCTTTATCTTCATTTTTGTTAAATGCGTAGTTCAAAAAAGGACAAATCCACCATGTTTCAAAATACAGCCAACATTTTGGTTTGAGTTATGCCAGAACTGAACCACCACATAGTTGATTTTCTACTGCTGTTCCAGTAGGTATGATCATAGAAAGATGTACAGTTTATATGGGAAAGCTGTAAGATTGGGGGTGTGGTGGTGGTGTTTTCCGATGAAGTTGTAAGAGCACCATCATGGAAAGAAAAGAAAGCGTAAGACTTTAATGACAGTGCTCCCTTTCAGCTTGGAATAAAACTTCTTCTCACCAGCTGAATGGTGCTCTTACTGGTTCACCACATTAATGAAGAAATGCAGAAAAGGTGGTGGAATCCTTTCCATAAGCCCAGCCTGAATTCTGGGACCAGGTACCCCAGGCCTGCATGCCTGGCAGCCCTTAAAAGCAAGGCAAACAATTCACTTTAAACCAGTAAAAGGATTTAATAATAACCTCTATTTTCTTTAAGAGTCACTGCACTCTCTCCAAACGAGGCACTACAAAAATAATTACATCACTCCTTTACCATAAAGTTTGAAAGATCCAAATCTTAATTTAACTCACAAAGGAGGTGGGTAAGGGAGGAAAACCCCACAGAAGTAATGAGAACTGCAAGCAAGTAACTGTAAATGTTACAAGTTTGCACAAACTGGCTGTACAGGGCAGATCAGATCTCTGTCACAGAGATCATCACACAGAAGTCTTACAGACAAATATGATTTTAAGTCAACTTTGAAAAATGCCAATTAATAGAGGCATTTCAAACCAGGACATGTCTGCACAACTTTTGCAGGGATATAACTACAGTATTTTCCTTAAATCAGTGTCTTAACACCTCAGCCTTCATGCACTTAAACCACTTTAAAGCTATTACATCTGTACTAGTACTAAAATAACTAAGGTGCATTTTCCTATCTGTTCCAAGGGCTCCTTCAGTTCCACAGATGACCTGGTATTCCCTATCTGCCTAAGAATACCATGTATGGGATATTATCTTTAGGTACCAAAATCCTAATCTTAACAAGAAAATCCTTGATATGTAAAAATGGTACACAAAATGTTGATATGCCTAAATTAACGATAAGGGTTCAAGTGGATACCAAATGCTTCATGGAAGAGCACCTACTGAGGACCACTCAATACACAGAAACCGGGTCTGGACTGGAAAGTCCACGGGTTGAGAACAGCTGACGACTGGAAGAGCATCGTATATATGCAGGAAAGTATCACACATGCTCATGCTGTTCTTGACAGCTGACATCTGGGCATCCACTTAACAGCTACAGTCTGATGCAGGATACTTCTGACTTGCTATGCATATTCTTGGTTCTTTTGATTAGCTTTCTAATTTCCAAGTTTTTGTAGACATTTCAAAGTGCATAATGTGAACATGAAAAGCGTCTTCATCCCCACAGTCCTTACAGGAAAGTCATCAGAGTTCACCCAGCCAACACTCAGAGCTTTACAGCTATTGGCAATTGTCACCTTGGTTTACTCGCGCACCAGAGCACAGATGCCCTTGCAAGCTTTCGAAGAAATATGTTCCAGACATTGGCTCATTCTTTATTCCAACTCCTCTCCAGGTGGTGCAACACCTAGTAGTCAAAATGGGTAGGTATACACCTACATAAGAACAGTCACGCTGGCACTTTACAAAGAGAGAAGATCAGAGAGAGTAGGGACACACTGTGTCTTTTCCCTTCTTCTTTCATACTGGTACTCCTGAAGTCTCATTTAAGCCACTGGCTGTATGTACTATTTTACAGGTCAGTAAGGCAACACGAACACTTTTTGTAAGAGCAAATGTAAGAAATCAGCCAAATCTTAACTACATTTATCATGACAGCAAACAACAATTTATAGCATTCCTATCGGATGATGTATTCTTCACTGCCCTGCGCTGCAATAACAGAACTTCCTTGTGTGGTTTAAGTGTCTCATTTCAACCTATCACCAGCTGACGTACAAAGCAGATAAAATGATCCTCCCGTATGTTCATTGTTTAACATCTGCCTTTTGGAAAGAGATTATATAAAACTTATAAATATACATAAGTGCAAGTTGATGATCCCCCAGTAACAGCCTCTTTCTTACATCTGAAAGGCATTTATGGGAAAAGCAAAAAAGGCTCTTCACTCTGGAAGCACTTGTTCAAACAAGTAAAGAACCGTGCTTTGCTTTACCAATGGAAGATGCTTTAATCAGCCTAGCCAAGGCAGTCTGAAGCTCAAGACTAGCCATCCAAGTGTCTGCAGATTTCACAGGCAGCTTTTACCGCCTGTACTGCATTTTATCCTAACTCAGAAAGTAAATATTTTATAATTAAATTGGATATGTCTGAAACTAACTGCAAAGAAGCAGAAAGCACTGAGATACAAACAGAGAAATATTATTCTTAGACATCTCAAATAGTAACCAGTAAAAACTAAACTGCACTAATGCAATCTGTGATAGAGTGAACTATGGAAACACACAGCCGTAACAACCGCAATCTTTCAGTAGCCATTCATACGTGAGATGTAAAGGTAGGTTAAATCTTGCTCTTTGAGTAAAGTTTTGGCTCAAATGCTTAAGCAAAATATTTCTCAGGCTATTCCTCATCTTCAAATCACTTCTCATACCTGCACAACACAGTCTTTACTACAGTAAAGACTATTGTGAAAAACAGAGCCTTTTATACAACAGTTTTCTCTTAAGACTCTCACTTTACAGATGGGAAGGCTGTGACAAAAGCAGGATTAAGCAGTAGGTAGCACAGAGTTGATATTAAAATCATAAATAACTCACTCTTATGCACAGTAGCTTTCCTGTCATACTAGACTCAACATCTCTGCCTCCAACTGCTCTTTTCTGTTTTAGGCTCACTCCCAAATAAAACCATCAAAACCACTTTGATTTAAATGATAGTAAATCATAGTACTGGGTCTATCTGTACATACTGCACTTTCTCACGGTTTAAAGACACTGCTTGCTTCGGCATCCCTCAGAAGACCTTGAATTTCTTCTTGCAGATGTATTCCACCATAGTTAATAACTAACGAGGCAGCACATGACTACATAAGAAGATGCATACAATTAATATTAACAGTACTATGTGGTACTGTTGTAGGACAACTGACAGCTAACCATGCTAAACAGCTCGCGTGCACGGGGTGGGTTTGGCTTTTTTTTTTAGTGTCTTGTTTGTCGTATTTGTTGAAGTCTGAGTAATTAGTCAGGACTATGGCTCTATCCATGCGGAGACACATCTGGGAAAACAAGTTTTTCTTTTTCCTTAATAGACACAATCTGAGAGTGGAGGTACAGGGGCATTTATTCACCACGTCAGAGGAAAAGCCACAGCGTTCCTCTAAAGAAGTGGATAGTCTCTCTCAGGTTTCTGACTGGCGAACCATAGCCTCCGAAACATCAAGTTAACGCTCGGTGGTCTCATCTCTTTAATGAGAATTAACGTGTACAAACGGAACGACCAAGATTCGGGTCTTTACAAGGGAAAAGCTTAAGCCACCGCACCTGGCCAGAGGAACGCATTTCTTCTCCCGGCCCCGGCCCCAAGCAAACAAGCACGTCCCGGTCCCGGCAGCGCCGGGTCGGTGCGTGCCCCCCCCCGCCTCCCCGAGACTCAGCG
>WAAD01040481.1:76374-104530 GCA_013389945.1 Fregata magnificens | reverse complement strand
CGGCTGGTGCCGGGCAGCCGGGTCTCCCCCGGCCCGGTCGCCCGCCCGGCTCGGCTCCGCCCTCTCCTCCTCTCCGGCCCGCAGCTCCCCAGGGAAGCAAGTGAAGACCTCGCATTACCTCTGCTGAAAAGATCCGATTTTTTTAAAAATAAAACTCTGTTGTTCTTAAAAGCGTACAGCTCTATTTAAAATTAGTGTCCTGATTTTATTGCCTCTTTTACCCAACCTAAATAAGGCCAATTTGCACCACCGCAGGCGGCCTAACGTGCGTCAAAGAAATCCTACGCTAAACCCACTTTTCCTGGTCATAATGCTGTAAATGGCCCAACATTAAGAACGAAGCTGTCTAGATTTTCAGGGTGGCTTCTGCCGAGCTCCAGTCAATTTGCAGAGTGCCATGTTAGCTTCATTTGTATTAAACTTTTCTTCATAAACAAATTCACATTTAAACTCTCTTTTAAATTATTCTATCAATGCAAACCTTAATCTTTCCCGTGAATTAATGGCAATGATGGTCTCCGTATTGAATATGAAAATACGTTACTATCGATATGTCATTATTGTTTCCAGAGCGTATAAATACAGAACTCTGCTATACTGCCCCTCCCATGTAAATACCTTCCCCATTCACGTTAAGGAAGCCGGGCTGGGTTCTTTTTTCAGTGTTGCCCTTATTCTGTATTTTATCACATACCAGAACATGCATTTTGACTTAAAAGCCCACTTCGACGTCTCACCAATACGTGGTGACGAGGTTATTCCTGGTGGTGCAGTGGGAGAGGGACAGTACGTCTTCCCCAGCAGGTGGGAGGGAGAGAGAGGAAGGATCACCTTTGACTGAGAATTTCTGTGTCCTAACTCTGAATATCTCTAAGCCTAAGAAGACATAGCAGCAGGACAAAAGCCACATGCACCCTTAGGCTGGAGACTAGAAGGTTCCTAATAACCATGGGACTGTTGCTCTGGAGCAGTCTCCACAGAGGAGCGAAGAGCCCAGCCAGCGTTAGGGTAGAGCTTGACCAGCTTCTGAACGGCTGCTTTGAAGCCTCGGGATGGGCTCAGTAGGTCCCTCACACTTGTGTGACTGTCTGTGTGCTATAACTTGCCAGCACCCTGCTCGATACAGTACCTGTGGCTGATGTAGTCATGTAGGGTTCTCCTGGAAGTGTGTATTTCTGTGTAAATGTTTCATTTGTGATTAAGATTTAGCCATGTTTTCCCTCAAAGCAAGAATTAAAATGCTTTGTTACGTGTGATGAATGTGCTGCTTCCAGCTCTTGGGCCCAGAGGTAGAAATTGTCAATAGGATCTTTAAATATTTACCAAAAGGAGGAAATAAAACATTTAAGGCTTCAGCTGAGTAAAAACACATTCACTGCTGGGAGTTATGCAATTAGTCTAGCAAAGTAATAAAAAATAGCCTCAAAGATTAAAAACTACTTACCATTTAATTACTTACAACTAAGTGACCTCTATTGTATTTATTTCTAAAAAAAAAAAAAAAAAATACCAAACCTAAAAACCCAGGGTTTGCTTGAGGGTGCAAAGCAGCACCATTAGAGAGATGCAATCTAGTTTCCTCCCTCCTGTGCTGAACATTATCCAGACTGGCTTCACACTGTGTCTGTCCCCTATACCTCGAGTGCCATGGGAGGAAATCACAGCCCCTACGGAAGGCTGACAGGCCTGCAGGTTACTCGCACAGAGAAGCTGTTAGCACTGACCATGTACTAACCCACCAACTTCTGCTATCAAAAAACCCCAGACATTGTTTCAACTAACAATTACCAAACATTACAGGATTAAAATTACGGGGCTTGTGAATAGTAAAGTTTGCAACTGTGTGAAGACTCAAGCTAATTGTGTATTCCCATTGTGGTCTGTATTAAACTCTCAAAGACTCTAAGAAGGTAAGGAAATAATTTTGAGTCTCCAAAGATCAACGTGTCTATAAAACAAGCAGTGCACAGGGCTGTATGCATGCACCAGTTTTCAGTGTATGGCCTCCTCTGCCTGGGAAATGACCAGACACTGAAAGCATGCAGCGCTGCCCCGGCCATGCCTTGTGCAGCTCAGAAAACACCCACAGCTAACCACATCGGCAGCCTGTGAAGCTCAGCCACCCAAAAGTGACTTTGAGAAAATGATACTGTAGTTACAAGTCTGGCCTGCTGCTTTTTTTAAAAAAGTGTGGCCCCTGCTATGCAGTAGCTATTGCTAGGTGACATTTTTAAGGGAAAAAAATTAGCTTCCATCCAAATGTTTTCTTCACAGAAATTTCAGGTTTTCTTTTTTTTATTAAATGAGAAAAATGTTAAAACAGACTTTTAACATTAAACAGGCACTCCTATTAAAACTGCCAATCTGTTTTCTTTTGTCAAAACCTAATGAATGGAACATTTCTATTAGCTGTTCACTTACCCCTAGCCCTGCAGATGCTAACAGATCAGGCTTCTACCTTTATTGGTTGTCCTTCTTTCCTGTCCAGTGCAGTCACGGCACAGATTGGGCTGGCACAGAAAAGCGTTTGGTACTGCAGGAAGCACAACTTCGGTAAAGGGAGGTCAAGGTCCTTCAGTAAAGGGAGGTCAAGGTCCTTCAGTAAAGGAGGTCAAGGTTTCATAGGCAGCTTTGCAAGCAAGATGCAAGCATAACCAACAAATTACTTGCACTGGGACTCTGAGAAGTATGACTTGCCCCCTTCATTTCAGGGCACCCTAACACATCTATCCAAGCACAGCACCTTCTATGTCAACCTTGGTTTGCTGCTTTTCACAGCACAGAATAACAGAGAAACATCTAGAACAAAC
The DNA here is from genome assembly GCA_013389945.1 of Fregata magnificens. Lineage (NCBI taxonomy): Eukaryota > Metazoa > Chordata > Aves > Suliformes > Fregatidae > Fregata > Fregata magnificens. The sequence continues at coordinate 101,720 of WAAD01040481.1, read as the reverse complement.
TAGTCTAAAGTAATACTGAGAGTCCTATAAATCTCAGTTAGATTTAAGCATCTGGAACTCAGCTCATCCCCCGAGTGCTTCTGGACTTCATGAGGGAGAGAAAAGCCCCGAGAGTCTAAGACCAAAACGTGATCAAACTCAACATCTGTTCCACGCACTCATCGTATCACGTCACATGGACAGAGTTTATTTTGAGGGTGGAGCTTAACAGAAGCCTCCCACATAATTCTTCTTCCTGATTCTCCCCCTGTGTATAGTTAGCCTTTTACAGCATCAGCCACACGTATTAAATTGTGATAGTAGCTAAATACAAAGCTTGGCAATCCACGTAAAAGCACCAGGATTATTACTCTGGGCTCTTTCAGATGCAATAGCAGCTGGTGCTGAGAATTGAAGGGAATAAATGCTGCCAACTCAAGTTCCTCTTTTTTTCAGCAAAGGAACAAAACTCACAAACAAGCAGAAGTCCAGCTGCTTAGCAAATACTTTTTCCTTCAAAATTGTTTTGAGCCAGAGAAAGGCAGTAGTGGCAGCTGCTGGCTGAAAAGAACAACCGCCTTTTTCCTTCCGAGTGCAGTTAAGGACTGGCACATCAGATGCACAGAAACAAGCACACATCCATACCGAGCCTCCCAAGATAAGAGGTCTACGCTGCTGCTAACCAGTTGCAAATACGCCTCTGAGCCTTGCCGCATACAGGAGTTGTCAGGGAGCATCCCCCAAATTGCATGAGTTAGAAACGGTGCTAAGCCCCACAGAAACCTCAGGACTTTGGTCCACCTTGCCCTCTTCTTCACTGCTGCCTTGATTGTGGAAAAGAATAAGCCCTGCCTCGCCCCGAGCCATCGTGGCTTGACCGTCTCCTCCTGTCAGAAAATTACTTTGTCACAGCTAATCAGTTATGTGATGACAACTTGTTGCCACATAGCCCTTGCTGTGCATGCAGGGGATCACAGCAGTGTGCTGGGGACAGAAAGGTCGGGGGAACTCAGCATGAGCACGGTGCTCACCGTGAAGCAAGGCTTCTCATTTATTTGAAGAGGTGGCACAGAGACATCAGCTGGGACAGCCCCTGACAGATCATCCATAACAAACCATCTCTGAGCTGAGAGGGGCTTTGGAGCCACAGCTGCTATTGTCGTCGCTGGGAGGAATAAAGCTCTACACAGCTGACTGCAGCTGGCAGTCCCGACCCCCACAGCAGCAGCAAGAAAGACTCATCCCTCTTTGTATCTTTGGAGATGAATCTTTCCTGAATCTCTCCTGCTTTGAAGAGATGTGAAGACAAGCAAATAAAATAAGATTTATAATCTCTTTTGATCAAAAGTTAAGAAGAATCTCTCGCAAGGTGATCTCAAGGACGACAAAGAGGAAACCCTAATCATACCTGATTCACACTCTTGTCTCTCTCTTACTATGGCTGGGTTGCTCTTCTCTTGACTGTCATGTAGAAAGCAATGGGAAGACTGAAATGGCCTGACTGGGAGCATGACTAGGTTCTCTGTCCCACATAAATTAACATTTTAATATGGTGTTCCAGTGTGATTACTAGCTTTCAAATGTCAACTATACTTGGAGTAATAATTACCAGTGGCATATATTAGCTTAAATAACCCACTTGTATTAAAAGGAAAACTTTTAAGGGAAATAAAAGCTCAACAACTTGTGATATCTAGATAACAACTAGTGACAACTTAAGAGTAACTGCGTATTTTTAACTGCTGCTTACTTTTTGTATCTTGGTTACCTTAGTCAATGAAATAGATCTCCAGCTTTACTTTTCAGTTCTCGCACAGCATATTGCTGCAAGTGTACTTTAGAGAAAATTTTAAACACGATGTTCAAACCACATAGCTGTATTTTTCCAAAAAGTTTTAAAATGCTTGAGAAAATACATGTAATGTCATATCCTGCCAGTTTTCTTGTCTCTATTTTAAGCAAAACACCTTTGTTTTGATTTTAAGATGCCTATTACCCTTCCTTTGAAAGTCAGGTCTCTTGTGAGATACAATCTCATCTCTCAAGAACATTTAGGATTAATTGACTAATAATCATGCAAATTATATCACCTCAGACTAAAAATGTGTGGTGGGCTGACCCTGGATGGCCAGCCAAACTCCCACCCAACTGCTTGCTCACTCCCCCACCCTGACCTGCAACCCGCTGGACAGGGGAGAACAGAAAAAGAACAGGAGCAAAAAAACCTCATGGGTAGAGGTAACGACAAGGAGATCATTTGCCAGTTTCTGTCGCGGGCAAACCAGACTTGACTCAGGGAATTTAACTTAATTTGTTGTCAATCAAGATGATAAATATTTGAGTACTGATTCGGATACTTGGAAACAAAACCAAAAAAACTAAACAAACATTTTCACACTCGGAGAAACCACCTTTTCTCCACCTTTCACAGGCTCATCTTCATCCAAGCACCTCTCCTCCCCAATCCCCCACTCTGATTATCACTGCAAGTTACACCCTGTTCCTTCAGCGAGGCAACGGGTTGGCAGGGGGGGTGCAATCAGGACACAGAGGTTTCTCTCTGCTGCTCCCTCCTTCTCACTCTTGTCTGACACTCTGGTGTGGGTCCTCCACAGGCTGCTGTCTCTTTTTGGGGAGTACCTGCTCCAACTTGGATTTATCCATGGGCTTCAGTCCCTCCAGGGGGGTTGTATGTGCTCCAGGGGGTGCGTGCATGTGTGCGTGTGTCCTCCGCAGGCTGCACAGTCCTTTGGCAGTGGTGGGGTGCCTGCACCACTACAGAGCACCTCCTCCTCCTCCTCTGACCTTGGTGTTCCCCTGCTGTTTCTCACTCTTTTTGTTCCCTCATCCTGTCTCTGCCCTTTCTTAAATATGTTTCCACAGAGGCACCACCACCTTTGCTGATGGGCTCAGCTGTGTCCTGCACTGGGTCCACTTTGGAGCTGGCTGAAACCATCTGTGTCCAACACGGGGCAGCCCCGGCCTCTTCTCACAGAGGCCACCCCTGCAGCCCCCCACTGCCAGCACCTGGGCACCTGCGCCCCATACAGTATGTCATTATTCAGATAGAATCCTTCATAATACTTTTCCGTTATTTATAATACTTCTGTTTCTGAATTGTTTTCTGTACATCTCAAGGGAAGCAATTAAAACTAACATGGAAATAGTGAAAACTTCCAGACATTTTGGAAAACTTCTCTCCTTTCAGAAGCAGCTTATTGCCTACATACACAGTCACACATAAATTAATGGTAAGAACCTTTAGGTACTGCTAGATCTAACTAGAAACACGCAGTGTCACCAGGGGCTTGTTCTGTGCTTGGGAATCTCCTTTCTCCAGCCAGTTGTTTCTGGTCTGAACCACAAAGCTGAATACCCAGTTATAAATGGCACATGACATTTTTCTCAAAGTAATAGAAAAACATAGATAATACAGGTTTTGCAGCATGCGTTTGCAGCCCACTAGAGGGAATTAGCTCTTGCTTACACAAACCAACTCACAAACCTGTCTCCTACTCAGCCATTTAGGACCACAGCTAATTTGCAGGACTCGGGCGTATTTCTAGGCACCTGGGCACATGTGTGGATAAATCATGCACCCACAAAAGACAGGGACTCCCCATCCTCAGGCCCTCACTTCTTCTCCCCTTGTAGGAAAGAAAGAAACCTGGGTGTGCAGACAGTGAAGGAGCCGGAGTGTCCTCCAGCCAGGTCATCATCTGGCTGATGGGGGCACCAAGACCTTTGCAAATATTGACCTTTGCCTCTGCAGCCAATTCGCCTCTGGTCATTGCATGTGGCACGCATTTACCTCTCTATCTACCCAAACGCATTTAACTAAAGCAGTCTTGATTGGAACACTTCACAGGATGGAGAATCCACGACTTCTTTGAGTTTGTTCCAGTGTTAATAATTTTCATCATTAAATGTGTCTTGCTTCTTTTTGTACTTGGCTTCAGCCCCCAGTCATTAGTGCTTGTTGTGCCTTTCCCTGCTAAATTAAAGTGCCTTTTGATACCAGTACTTTAGTTAAGTCTTTTTAGATAGTGAGAATTATTTAATTCTTCTCTGAAATAAGCTAAACAGACAAATCTCCTGCTGTGAGGCATTTTCTTCAGTTTTTGAACTTCATAGTTTTTCAACACCCTCCCTTCTTGCAAGATAGTTTAAAAACCTGGACAGCAGAAGCAGACCCAGTATTTTACCAGGCAAAATCACTTCCCTCCTTCTACTGTCCTACTTACCAATCTGAGGACTGTACTAGCTCTTTTTGCATGAAGATCTCTTGGGATTGCTAACAGATCACATTGAGATGCTTGTCTGCTCTGACCTGTGCCTCCAAATCAGACCTGCAGCTTTTGGAGCTAAATTACTGATTTTGAAGATACGTCCACATTCCTTGCTCCTACATGAATAACTTTGCATTTTTCTATATTGAAAATGCATTTTGTCTGTAATGTTTCACTGCCCTGCCCTTAGTGCTATTTGCCATTCTGGCAGTTTTGTGCCACGTCCAGATTTCATCAACCACAGTCCTGTATTTGCTTTTGAGTCCTGTTTACTGTCAGATCTACTACCCGTCTCTGCAAAATCCTATCAGAAACACTCTACTCAGCAATAATTCCACATCGCAGGCTACTTTGTGAGATGTCTCAGTTCATTCATAATCCATTTAAAGCACACATCGTTCACACTAGTTATCTAATTTCTTTATTGGCAGTATTTCATCAAATGCCCTGTGAATGAAATTTTATCTACGAATTGAGGTAATAACCTCAAATAATGGTGTCAAAGGACACAGCAGGATAAGATCTCTTTTTTCTCCATAATACCGTATCACCTAAAATTACTTTATCATGGCTTACATCCTTATATTCCAGTTTTTAGCTGACTCCCCTATCATCCTTTTTATTATTTTGCCTGCTGCTGGTGTCAGCATGGCTGGCCTGCTACCTACTGCCTTTTTTCAAATATCATTAGCTAAGCATTTTCTCAGGCTCACGGAATTTCTCAGACTATGTAAAATTCATTAAAAATGCACACCAGTTGGCTGGAATTCTCTTCAGCCTGCTCTATGCCACTCTTGATGACAAACTAGCCAAGTCTCAACCTTTTGAAAAAAGAGTGAAACAGGATGAACTGACACAGGCCAATTCTTGTTATTACTGCAAGTCATTAACTATACCGTCTGAGGAATGAGTTTGGCAGGACATTTAATTTTTGACTTAATTTTAAACACAAGTGTGAACCCATCTATTTTAGCAGAAAAGGAAGGAAGTTTTTAAGTGTGCTCAAGTCTAGCAATATGTTCTCCAGCAGTAGTATGTGATACCATCTTGCATCGCTCGGGGTGACAAAGTATAGCTAGTAGACTCCCACATTTTTTCTTAAAGTTACCTCATGTACCTTGTAGCTCGTGTACTTTATAAAGAGATATTTTCTCATAGAGCTAAAATTGCAGAGCTGGCTCTGGAGCTTGGAATCTCTTGACACACTGCTCAATACCTTCATGTAACTTTTGCCTCCTTGTGTGAGAAAGGTATTTCTTTAGAAGCATTTTATTTTGGGGCTGTACAGTAAGTTTCAAGCTATAGTAGGATTCCATACAGTTATTGCTGTCCACAAGAAAGAGCTGATAATTATTAAAATTACAGCTCTTGGGATCAGTCACTGTTTAAACTAAGTCCACCTCCTGGGTACTGCTCATTGCATCTGTACTATGAGCAATTGGACACAACACAGCTTGCTTTTTCACATCTCTGCATTGCTCTCCAGACTCAGATTCTTTGATGATTCAAGCTGTCTCTCCTGGCTGCCTGTGGGTGTATTGTCTGGTCCCTCAGGGAATTACAATGAATATTCCTCCTGCTAGTTTGCTCATATCCACTGCTTTGCAGTCCCAGGTGATTTCTGTTGCAGCAAGGATCTGCGTTTCACATTTACTTTATTTTTGTGACATACTGCAAGACACCGCTGCAGTCTGCAGTTCCCTGATCTCCTCTGGCTTTTGAAAGATTATATTTGGTTCCTACAGGTGCAGTCTGCACGTTCATTCATCACCTGCTCCATAGCAAAGTTCCCCTCTCGGTGAATTCACACAGGCATGATGAAATAGGGTGAGCTGTCCCCCCTTCCTATTCCTACTGCAGGTGCACCTCAGGAATTGGTGTTTGCTTTGTGGATGCTCCCTCTTCATTCTTGATGCGCTGTTATGAAAAGCCCCTGCCCTACCACCACACCGTTACTGTCACTGATAGATCAGGTTCCTTTGAGGCCTGCTGGTATGCTGTGTGTATCACACATCGGGAAGACAGAGTGTTGTGCTGAAGTTGTTTTTATTTTGATTTTTTTTTTTCTTTTTAATTGGCTTGATGAATACGTCAAGGGAAATAAAGAATAGGGCAATAAAAGGGAGCTATTAGAATGCAACACTGAGGATCTGAAATGATGGCTTATTCAATCACTCTGAGTCAGGCACAGATAACCATTGTTATAGGGCTTCTCTGTGTCATTGCATTAGAAAAGTCATTGTCAGGAACCACCTGGGAGGAAAATCCAGTTAATTTGGTGAGCTTGCTGTGTGTAAAGCTCCTGGGAGTAGCACTGAGCTCATGGAGCCAATGAACCAAGGTCAGAAAATTCAGCTGCTGGTGTCATTTGAAGTAGCAAAGTTTAATTACGCTTTTTGAAGACATCAGTGTTGCCAGACTTTGTTCAGATTCTACAGCCTTTGGTAGCTTCAAAGTGATGATTAAGCTTTTAAAAATGGTGCCCTGCCTGTTGGTGACATATTTTTGCACTGTAACATTTAAGCTTTACATATTTACCAGTCAAAATCTGATGATTAATACAATAAGAACAATATATATTCATTGTTTAAAAGCAGCATAAACAGACAACATAGTATTTTCCCTTAACATGTTCATATACTATAAAACACTTGTACGATACTATTTCAAATAAAATAATTCACCTCTATGTTTTAGAAATCTTCCATGAAATTATTTTACTCAGTATCTTTCTCCATCTTTAATCTTCTGGTAGGCAGAGACTTGTAGTTTACAACTGCAGAGAGCTGCAGTTTGCATCTCTTTGTTCAAGCAAAGGCATTACTGATTTGGACATGTGCATTGACCGCAGAGGGCACACCTGATAAAAAATGTGAAAGGCAGCCGTGGTGGTGATGATCCAAATATCCACTCCCTGTCCAGATTCTTCTGGGTACCAGTTGTTTGGCCACAGCTTGCAGAATTAAGCAAAAGAGGTTTGCACTGCAGCAACTGCCTCCAAATTCCAGCTTAATTGTACACAGTGCAAAATGACACAGTGCATGCTCAAAGACAGCTGGGACCTACTTCATTCATTTTGGGAGAAAGGCTAATAAAAGAAACTTATTGACACCAAGTATTGCCCATCACAGGATTTCATGTCACTTGTGTTTCAAAAACATCTGATGAAATCGCTAGTGCTTGGAGCTATACCTGCATGAGTTTTCTATCTCCCAACTTTCCCTCACCTATAAAAGCACTAGCAGTGTTAACATCCCAAACAAGACTCATAGGCTTGTTACTGCTCCACAAACATCAACCTCAGGGGAGCATTCAACTTGATGGATGCCTGTGAATCTTGTCCAGGCTTGTGTTCCAATCATCTGATATTCTGGGCAAGACATAAAATTGCTGCATCCAAGGTTAAGCTCAAGAATAATTATGTCTTCAGGGGTAACCGTGGCTGATTTGTATCCATGACTTGAGGCACAGACTGCATGCAAAAAAGTCCATCAGCTTTTGATAAGAGAATTTATTAAGTCTGAGTTTTTTTCAAGTCACTGATTCGCTCAGGGACTCCTTTATGACATGGAGAATTTATCACGCAAACTTACTCTCTTCTGCCATGAATTTGATGAGGCCTGAGTTGCTGATAGGATTGAAAACCTTTCTCCATTGCTACACAGTTCTGTTCTCAAAATGAATACTTACTTTGGATCCTCTGTTGCTCTCTCTGCACCTTTTTTTGTCATCTTTTGGAAATACCAAACTTCAGATAACTTTTGCAGCTTCTGTACCATTTGGTAGTGCTAATGACCTGGTGAAGTCAATGCCTAGTTAACACTGTTCATTCTTTGGATTAAATTAATTCTGTAGTAACAGAGACAATGATGATCTCAGTAGGAGTCACACTTGCAACCCATCCAATGTCACCAGTCCCCAGGGAATACACAGGGACTCCTTTGGCACTCTGTGTTGCACAACAATTAGTATTTGTCCTAACAAATTCCTCCAACATCCTTTCCTGAGCACTTTCCAACTCCATTCTTTCTGTTGGTACTTGAAAACACCTTAAACTTCTACTTGGACATCTAGTCATAATGTTTCTATGAGGGTGAACGACTTCTAAAAGAATTCCTCCTGATATCATTATGTGCTTCTTCCCTAACTTTAGATACTTTAATAGGTTATCAACAACATCAGAGAGGAAATTGGCCAAGCAGCTAACGGACTGGCAGCATCTGCCTCATTAGCACTGGCTGCATTTATCTAGTGCTCTCAAACTTTTTAAACAAAGCTTCAACACCCACCCCATATTTTAAAGTCATATGTACTTACAGGTCTTCATGAGTTATCTTGAAATTAATCAGTTAAACCATGGCTGTCAGTTGTTTCATATGATTACTAAATCATGCATGTAATTACCACCTAACTTAACTATTTTGAAAGTAAATTTCATTGTACGTCCTGTTCTTTGAATCTCTTCAGCTGATTACTTCTCATTTGCCTGCCACACTAAGATTCTTCCAAAAGAACATAGAGATCTAATTTAAAGACACTTGACGTCATCAGTTGTCTGCAAAACTCTACTCAAAACCATTTTAAACATCCGTTCTTTTGATTAAATTGTTTTCAACTTTGTCTCTTGCACTGAGTAATCTCCACGTAGTAGATTAACGCAACAACTTTGGGAACATGATAAATATCACTTTATCTTCATGAATTCCATGTTTTGGTCTTTCAGACCTGACCTCCAGCTTAGGACAGCTGCACTTCTTGGATCCTTTCTTCATTGGCTTGCTTGCAATTTCACAGATGCAAGCAATCTTGCGATGAGGTTGTTCATTGTTATTATCTTTGGATAAATATATTTTCCTAATGGATGCAAATGGCTCTTAGTATGCAACATCTTCTATTTCAGAATATTTTAGATCATAGTTCTCATCATCCTGTAAAATTTTATTTTGATTCTCTTCACATTTTATATTCACACGATAACGATTTCCACAAAAAAAAGTTTCCACAGCCACTGTCTTTCTAGTGATGATGGCACGGATGACCATCATTGTAGATTTTTGCATTGATAGATCTGAATATAAGTGATTTACGCTAATGCATCAGCTCATGAGTTTTGTCCTTACTTCTTCTGAAGTAAAGTACATTCTGTCCCATATGCTGCTGATCCATTCCCAACAGCTTCACTGACTTCCCAGAAGCCTCTCCTTTCTCAGTTGCTATTGCCTTGCTCTTTGGACAGCTTCTTCATCATGAACATACTGCAGTAATTCCGATGATATTCAGTGTGATGCATTTTACTCTCACTCGAGTTTTCCATGATCTCCAGAAGTGGAATCTAATTGTGGATTCTGGCAGCTCTCTGAAGGATGCTTTCTTGATTTATGGCCTGAGGGGACACTTCATTGCCATCTGGAACTTCTGAAGTTCATAGCAGAACTTCCAGTGTGCATTATACATACGCCACAGTTTTTGGAAAGATGTCCACTCTTTTTTCACACTCACTGATATGTTCTGTTGATCAGACACAATTCAAATCTGCTAAAACCTGTGTATTTTATAAACTGCAGATAAACTTATTAGTATCATATAAATAGGAATACTAGCAGTGGATTTATGAACAAAACTGGAATCTTGGTTTTAGTGACTCTCTAAGCCTTACAAATAAAGCCTGTCAAAATCAATGTTTGCCACCTCAGATTATACTAGCTACTACAGCAGCTCAAGGAGAAAAATCTTAAGGTATGTTCATAGATCTGATGAAAACAAGGATGCTTCCCTCATTAGAAAGCATTATAAAATGAGATAGAGAAGTCACTTCTTAGAAGTCGAATCACAGTTATGTGACTTCTGAAGATGAGACTCTGCATTTGGCTGCCTCCGTGTGAGGCAATTAGAAGGCTCCATGATGCTTAAATCATCTTTAGTATCTTCCCTTTGCTATAACTGCCTCATATAGACTCTTGCCTAAAATAAACATCCTTTCAGATTACAAAAAAGTAAAAAAGTCCTAAATGGCTTTGAAAGGAAAAGGAAGAAATTAATCTCACCAAAACTGTGCAACAAAGGGAACAAAGATACTCGTTTTAAGAGAGAGGACTATCGCCACAGAGTGCAATAATAAAGGAGGAGAACAAAGAAATGTTCTTTATTGCAGTTCAAATCTAACTTTCTTCCTTATCCATGGGGAAGAGAGAAATGGAAGAAAATGTGGAACAGTTGGAGAGGATAAAAACATCAGGAGACGCAACAAAGCAAAACATTCCCCCAGATGAATAGGTTTCCCCCCTTGATCAAACAAAAAAAGATTTGAAATGTGTCTGTTTTAAACAGAACAGAAAATGAGAATATGCAATACACAGCTATAATGGATGAGGCGCGAGATGAAAGGTCTGAGATGAATCTTGATTGGTATGAAGTGCTCCAGGTTTTTTTTCTAAGCTTGTACAAGTCCCTCACAACTAGGTAATTACTTAGCTCCTGAGTGTATCCCATTAAGACTGCATAATGAAAGCTGGGCTGCTGTTGAAAAAATTAGCAATAAGACTGCTATTTTACTATTGATAGTGATTTTGGTAGTAATGCCAATAAAAAATGGAATATGCCATTGACCAGAGAACATCAACAATAACCTGTCTTGGTCAAAAAGCTCATGATCTAGCTAACTAGTTATCAAATCATATACACAAGCTTAAGTATATGTATAGCTGCCGTATTCTCAGTTTCTCCTTAAAAAGCCCCTGCTTAAATATTATTCCCTCACTGTCTGCACATGTCCTTCTGACCTCTAAACCAGGCAGCATAAAGAGAGGGCACTGGGCACAAACAGCCCTTGTATTCATCTAAATCATGAACATAAGATAGCACTATTATCAACAACAACCACAATCATATATAAAAAAGAACAAGTAAATGCTATTAATCCCTCTACAAGGCAAGGAAATGATCACAGGAATCTTTCTAGAATATTTTCCTAAATGCTCACACTTTTTGTTTACTGCAGCCCCTGTTAATTGATAAATTTTGCATTTGCATCACCTGCCATTTCCAGGCAGGCATGTCTCAGTGGTCATCTTCCCCAAACAAGCCACCTCCCCAGATCTGTTTGCTTCCTTCCATTTCTCCTCTCTCTCTAGAGCTAGTTACAGCTCCAGTGTTCTCATTTAGTCACATTTCTGTACTGACTTGTACAGAAGGTGATGCAGCAAGCTTGAAATTTATTTACAAACTACAACACAGTGACTACTTGTTAAATTTAGCTGGTTGCACCCAGCAGAGAGGAGCCTTCCAAAAACGATCTTCCAGAACAACAAACCAAACTGCATTAGCTCAGTTCCATGAGCAAAGGAGTAAACAAATTGTTACCCTGATTGAATCAATTACCAGTGCTGTAGCTGGCAGAACCCCCCAAATTAACACTAGAAGAGGGCAGGGAAGCAGAATTTGACTATATTTTAAGTCAATATCCTACACAAAGATGGAAAAACCTGAAAACTGCTGGAACCTCGATCTGAAAGGAAACTGTATGAATCAGCTAGTTCACTTGGCCAGTTGCTAGCTCAGGGCAACACTGAAACTAGCCAAAGCAAAAAGCAAAACAGCACAAGGCCAAAGCAGAATACCATGACAGAAGCTATACTGCTGTTCCATTTCTCTGTCTCCAAACTTAACGACTAATTTCATAATTTATGCATTTTAGTAGAATTTTAATTTCTCCTGTAAACTCATCTAGAGCTAAGGGAGATTTCATGAATGCTGGCAGATCCCCAGCACTCATTCCCTGAGCAGTGCTGATGCTAGAAGAGGACTTTTCACAGTTACAGTGCAAAGCATTCAGACACCAGGTTGGGAATCCTCCCCCTTCTCCTCATTCCCAGAGGCTGGCACTCCTGGTTTAAGCTTGTTTTAGAAATGCTGGCATACGAATGGTGACTCTGGTTTGCAGTGAGAATCCATTTAAGCCCAGTGTTTTGTCTCCTACAATAGCCATTTGCAGATTCCTTGGGAAGAGCAAGAACAGAGAAAATTCATACAGTACTTCCCCTAATACTCTCCCAGCCTCTGACCATTTTCAGCTCAGGGAACTTTCTGCCCCTGTTGTAGTTTGTTTAGTGTCCCAATGGATCTCTCTTTCACGCACTTTTCCAGTCTTGCTCAAATTCTTGTAAACGTCTCGTATCACAGCATCCTTTGGCCAAGTGGTCTACTACTCACTTCCTTAAAGAACCACCTCCTTTTGTTTGATATCCCGCCCCACTATTATTTCACTTTATTTTCATTTTATAGCTCCTAGTTTTTCTGCAGTAAGAAACAATCAACAGACAATCCCTACCCACCTTTCCACATTACTCCTGTTTTGGTGGCTCTCTAGCAATCCCTTTAAGCTATCTCCTTTCCAGGCTGAAGAATCCTAGCCTTCGCAGTTATTCCTCATGCAGAAGTTGATTTATGCCTTTGATCATCCCTGTTGCCCTGCTGTGAATCTTCTCTAGATCTAATCTACCTTTTCTAAGTCAAGGGGACCGGTACTGCACAGTATGCAAAGTGTGGTGACTGACAGTTTTATACAGTGACCCTGTATTTTCTGCTTTGCTGTCGATGATTTCCCTAAACATTACTAATATTTTATTTTCTTCTTTTGACTGCTGCTGAGCACCAACCTGTTTTCAGGGAGCAATCTATCAAACCCTCAGAGGTCTCTTCTGAGTAGTAGAGATCACTTCAGAGGCCATTACCACAAATGTGAAGTTAGAACTGTTTTGTTTCCCCATGCATATCACTTTACATTTACGTATCCTGAGTTTCACCTTCCATTTTATTGCCAAGTTTCATAAAGACTTTCTGAGACTCTTGATGATTCGCCATTGCCTTTACTATTTTGAATAACTTCGTATGATCAGTAAACTTCATAGCTCAATGTTCAAACTTTTTTCAAGGCCACCCACGAATACGGTGAACAGGTGAGAACCCAGCAGAGACCCCTGCAAAACATCACTGGTAACCTGGGTCCATTATGAGGATCCATGCCAGGATTCTCTCATTTGTGCCAGAGCTGGGATGTTTATTATGCAAGGTAAGCATTTTAAAGTGCAAGTAAGCACTTTACTACCTTTTTTATTTCCTCAGCCCCCAGAATGCTTATTTTAGTTAAAAACCAGAGAATGAACACTGGCCATCACAGCATTTTATTCTGTTATTAAAGATGACGGGACAGAGGAATCCCTTGTGCTAATGTTAAAGTTTCCAGTATACGAATGACAAAATGAGAAGCACCACAAACCCCAAAGGTAATTTCCTTAAAAAGGAAAGCGAGCAAAGGAGAAATAGCAGAAGAATTGGCTGATATCCAGGCAGATAGGAACATTATTACGATGAAATCTTTGCCATCCATCCTCCCATATGAATGACACAAAGTATGAAGGGCTGGTACACGCATCAGGTTCAGTGGAACTTGCAGATACAGTTATTGAAAAGAGAAAGCATAACGGCACCTGGCTATTTATTATTCAGGTCATTCCAGCGCAGATTTGTCGTCTGCTTTAAAAGTATTTAAGGTGCTTGACAAGATGCAGAATGCAACAAAAACAAGTCAGGAATTTTCTAGTCTGCAAAATTTTATTAAGCAACAGCTGGACAACTCTTACAACTCCAAATCATCAAGGAAAAATAGGGCAATCAGTCCATCTCTCAATCATGTAGACAGTAAAGAATTTGGACAAACCACATTTTTATAGGGAAACCAACAATGCTTTCTAGGCACCTCCTGCAAAATCTATTACACAAGATACATAAAAGGAGAGGCAGATCAGGGTAGTTTTTAAGTACAATGGAAACCAGGTATACCATAGTATACTGAGGAGGAAAAAAAAAAAAGAAAACTTGTTTTTCCAAAAAATATATGTAAAAAATAGTACAGGTATGTAAAAGTACACACGTTGTGTACCAAATTTTCAAAAGCCTTAAGAAGAACACGCTGGGCTTGCTAGCTTAAGAACGCATGCACCTGCATGACTGATTGCTCATTAAATTAAAAAAAAAAAAAAAGAAAAAAAATCCAAAATCATGTTCAAAGTTGTAGTACCAAAATAATGCATTTATAAACAAATGCAACTCCCCTTCTTTTTCAGGAAACACTACAGTGCCTTTTCAATCAAATGCATCCCCATGCTATTCCACAACACCTTATATTTTATCTACAATAAACAACAAGATCTTGAACAGACATACCCTTTCCCAAATGCACAACATACAAAAATAAAAAGAAGCAGTGAATGCAGAAATAGTGAAACGAAAGGCAACCAAAGGTAAAACATGTATCAAGCAAACAAAAGAGACAAAGGGAAAATTAGGAAAGTTCTGAACACATAGCTTGAAACAACATAGGTAGGAATTAAAAGCTGAGCACTATTCCAATGAAATATTTGAAACTCAGGTGTCTGCACACTGCTCAAAAACGTTTCTCTTTTATTATTACTTTAATCTTAATCCATATCTTAAGCCATCTACTTGGCCAGTAAGATAAACATTCCACAAATAGACAACATTTGTCAGGATTCAGAATTGCTGAATCAGATGTTTTTAAATTTGTAATAAAGTAAACTGAAGGGCAAGGATTAAGAATCAACTGGTAGGCTTTAACATCATACCATCTAATTTTTTCATTGAACGCTCTGGATAGCTAAGTATTCGGTGTTTTCATTTGTTTAAGTCTCACAAAATCATGTTGTTTTGATCCTGCAGTCAGCTCTGGGTCAGCAAACCTGTGCACTTGCATAGTGCTCCACGACAATCAATTTGCCTTGAAGCACAAATTTCTCATTATAGATCCATTTGCAAAATCAAAAGTTGAAGGGTGAAGTTTTTAATTTTCTTAGCAAGAATTGCTTCACGGAATCCTATTTCATTCTTTTATTTGGTTAATTGCTTTTGTCTTAAAAATCTAATTTTCTAGATGCAGCAACAATCAAACTGCCCAAAGAAATTATCTCCTGATACATCTTCACAGATATCAGGCAACACACAAAGCTGAGTCTTTTAATCTTAAAACTTCTCTGTAGGACTTTTTTTATAAGAAAACTAAATAAATACAAAGATAAAATAATTCACATAGCCCATTGTTCACAAGTTGTAATTAATCTTATTCCTTTGAGAATAGTGCAAGTAAATTCCAATCCTGCAAAGAGGACCTGTGGTGCCTACCTGCAGACTACTCCTGAGGGTAGCAGGACTCTAAATTGCTATTTGTTAATGGAGGATTATGCTTGCCTTGAAGGTGAAAGGCCTTGAAAATGAAAAAATTTGTCTACCAGAATTTTTCCATTTTTGTCAGCAGTATAACATTTGCTCTCCTATACTGGGAAAACCATTATGCCAATCTATAAATAATATAAACAGCTTGCTCTTCTGTGATGGAATCCTAGAAATGGGAATAAAAGGTAAAAATCTGAATGACTACTCTGTGGCCAGGGTTTTACTTCTAGCATTCTTCAGGGGGGGTTATACAGAACTGTCAATATTATTGTTAGCTAATGCTTTATAATTTTCTTAGGTGGATATATGGGTCATATGTCATTCTTACTTTATAATCACACAGTAATGGGAAAGTACATTTTGGGTTGGATTCTACTCTCTTATGTATTTTGGTGTAACCATGTAGTGAGGCTAGAAGTTGGCCATCTGTCAGCATGCCACGCGAGTGACTCATCTGTTACTAATCTCCAAGTCAGATTTACTGGTCTGGAGTGGTTTGGGCTCTGCAGAAATGTGCAATTTCCAAACTGCTGCTCTGGGAAACACATTCTTAAAAGCTAGTGAAAACTTACTCTGTCTCTCAATCAAATCAGTTTTTGCATGTGTTGCTCTCTTCATGGGAGGATTTAAACTGTTTCTGACAGGTAACAGGGCACCCAGATAACATAGGATCACACATATCAGGCTGCAAAAAGCAAATGCACAGAAATTGTCCGAGGCAACAATCAGGCAAGCTCTGAAATGCGTTTGGAATTTCTGAAAGGACACTAAAAAGACGCATCAAGGAAAGCCTGGACCTACGGAAAGTCTAGGCTCAAGGCTTCAGCAAAGTCAGATATCTTCATCTGACACCTGTACACCTCCACGCATCTTCATAAAAACAATGGAACAAAACTGGAGAGAGAAATGTGCAACTGTTTTACTTGTGGTTGCATCACAGAAAGTTTATCTAACTGAGATGAACCTGTGTACAGATTTACTGTCATACAACCAATATTCAGGCAGCCCATGGCACATGTTACTGCTCCCTCTGGAACTGAGTGCAAAATTATTAACATGGTAACTCCTTTTTTTCCTCTTTCACCCCCCTCCTTCTCATAGTTTCTTAGGGTGTTGCAGAAACATGATATTCTCGCTGTTTCAAGCTAAAATCTGCCAATCCATGCATGGTGCACTTCATACCAGACGTGAAATATCAATTTTTAGACTCTGTTGGGAGCTATGTTTCGAGGATATCAGCCATATTTTTTCAAAAGAATCAAGTTCTCTGTTGCATCCCTTTGCAAGTCCAGTGGAGCAGATTCTGACTTCAAATGGCCACCATGGCCACCGGCTGGCATCAGGGCTTTCTCTGCCCAAAGCTGGTGCAGCCCAAACCCCGCGGCAGCTGCATGCTGCTCTTGGCACAGACCTAGAAGGACGAGTGGAGGAATGCCTGCTCCACCAGGTCTCCAATGGAGCATCTTGAAGAAGCAAAGCTGCTGCAGGCAGCATCAGGGCTCAGCTCCATCAGCTCTGTGCAGCGCTAGCTCAGATATCAGAAGCACTATGGCTGTGTTGGAATCAGCTGAGCCCAGCTGAAGGAGTGCTATTGGTCTGAGCAGAGGAAAACGTATCTACTGCTACACTATTTCTCGTGTCTCAGCTAGCTCATTCCAAGCTAGTTTGCTTGTATCTCTGCATAGCACTGAATTACACCATTGCCAAACCCTACTAAACTATGCAATGAACTTCTTACAAACTGAGGCTATATCATTATACCCTCTTTTACCATGTAAGCCAGCTTATTTTATATTTCAAGAGAAAGTACTGTACTAAGAAGAGAGAAAGCAAATCAAGCCTTGTATTTTTAAAACCACTCCTAACTGAAATGTATATTTAGAAACACAGGAGGAAAACAGTGGAGAAGGACAGATTTCTGCAGGTCCCAAAGAAGTCATCTACACTCTCTGTAGTCTACGCAGTCCTCCATAGCAAACTCACTGTGTTCAGCTGCCAAAAAAATATTTTTGCCTGCCTGCATTATGAAATTTTGCATACTATCCAGCAAAACCAGGTCCTCCTATCTGCATTTTTAACTTCTTGCAGCAAAACATACTGCTAGCAAACAATTACTTACAAAGATGCTCTGTAAATATAAATAAGAAAGTGTGTATAACTAACTCACTGATACATAGTAATAAAATAATCCTTAAATCACTTATTACATTATGCAAGATAAATAATTTGTCTTTTGGACATTAACAGGAAATCTGCATTAAATTATCTTCAAAAAAACACTCAAAACTCCTTCAAAAAACAAAACCCAAACAAACCTAACAAAAACCCCAGCCAAAACCCCATAAAACCCCTAGACTGTCACAATTATTGCACAACTAAAAAAACAACTTTGGAAAAACATACTTAACTACTGGAAATTACTGTATGTATAAAAGAACTAGATATTTCTGAACACATTGCTACATCCTTCCTAGAAGAACTTAGTTATCTACAGAAAACCTGGGTTTTACTAACAAAATATAAAATGTAACAGCTACCTTTTGGCTGAATGCAATAGCGATCTTCAGGATTTAAGTGATTATTTTTGGGGGGGCTTTTAGATTTTTTTCCTATACTGTATCTCAATGAAAAATAAAACAACTGCCACTTTCACTTGTTCTTTGTACAATCTAGGATCCAGTTGCACACTCAGACATTTACATAATTCCCATTCCTTTCATTAAAATTCTATATATTTGAGAGTATTTTCTCTCTCTAATAGTGGGTATTCTCTATGCCATTAAAATCCTCAATTAAAGGGACTCTGTTAAGCTATTTTCAAAAAGATAAAAGATTATCTTATCCTATAGCATTTTCTGACAAGTAAATGGGAAGGATGTTGGAAATTGCATTTATTTTCCTAATTTATAATAATTATTCCTTCTGTTTTGCTGGGGCAGAAACCAGGTCTCTTCTATGCCAAGGCCATCAGAAGGACACAGTCATGACCTGGGCCAATGAAACCAAATTACTAACTCTGCTACTCGTTGTGCTGGTTTTCATTTCTTGGTTCTCCATTAGCATAAAACTGCTGGTAATTGGAAAAATTTGGCAATGAACCAAGTGAAGAGGAATATTGTCCCCTGGAAGGTTAAAGAAACTGCACGCAGAAGTCCTTCTATTTAGATTAGATTTTGTTCAGAAAAATATTCATGTTGTTTCCACATAATAAGAATTTTGGCTTAAAACCACAGGTGATGCTCCTTCCAGCTGAAGATTTCTAACATGTGACTGAGTGGCCTCAGCAAGCAAGCCATGGTATGTTTCTTCTCTTACGGTGTTCAGTGTGTGCCTGTTATACTCTAGGGTATGACTGGTTAGCACAGACCTTAGGGCAAGTGAGGACTCTCATCAGCCAACTTTACTCCTTGTGTATTGGAATCAGTGGACTGAGAATTCAACCCACTGTTTGTACAGCGTATAACTCAATATAGACAAGGGCTTAATAGTGCTTCCTCCACAAAAATCCAAGGGAAACACTTCCATTGATTTTAAAGGGACCAGAACCAAATCCATTTTGGTTCCTCTGTTCCACACACATTATACATACAGGCACTCAAACTGCTGAATAAATCATGCATGTGAGAAGGAATAAAAATGGGCCCAGACAACTGATGGAAATTCAACAAAATTAATTAATTAAAGCAAACAGTGATCTGCTAGATGCCAAGGGGAATGTTGTGCCTGACCACTCCCACACACAAGCAGAAGCTGCTGAGCTTTGGGATAATACAGGCATGGTACCACCTACTTCCCCCCTTCCTTCCTTCCTACCTCTGCTTACTCTCTCCAAGGAAACCATCTTGCAGGTGGTTTTTCCTGGACTTACCCTGCGGGACATTACCTGTGGATGATCTGCCTTGTCATCTCCCTTGGCGACTCTCTGAAACTGCTCTCAGCCTGGCATTACTCCCTCTGTGCTGCACAGCTCTAGAAACCTCAGCAGAGCAGAAGTTATAAGCTCACTGCATGTTGGTAACTTTTGCTACAGCAAGGTCTTACCTTATGCTACATGTTCCTCTAGAACAAATCAAGTGCAACACAAACCTGCCCTACCGTTTGGTAGCAAAGAGAGAAAATCACACTTATTCATCTTAAGTTATACCGACTTTTTCAAGTAAGAAGTTAAACTGTGGATGAAAGACAAAGACAAAGCAGCCGTTGACACCTCAGCCAATATATCCTTCTCAGTGTGCCTTTCACTTCAAAAGAGTAATTTCTGAAGGAAATCTGCAGTTATGTTTTGTAGTCTAATGTCCAAATAATTAAATGAATAGTTTTGGGTTTTGTGTATTACTGGGGAAACTACTTCCATATAAAAAAATACTCCGTAGCAAAATGCAGGCAAGGAGGAAAGTGAGAAAGCAAATAAGCATGTGCACAACACATGGACAACACAGAAACTCTTCTGTGCAAGCAACCCTTCTGAAATGCTCAACAGGTCTGCATGTCCACCAGAAAGAACTGCAGACAGAGTCATGCTACAGTTATTAAGCCTTCCTCTAAAATACTCCATGTAAACTTCGGCTTCCTGCTCTTATCTGGAGCATTATATTCTCAAACCACAGTCACAAAGACTACTCAAGTAGCAAGGTGAAAAAAGGGATGATTCTGTCCAATTTTCCCTTCCTCTTTCAACTCATTTGTTCTCCAGCCAGCCATGATGCTGTTTCCTGTAATGAAATTGCTTTCCTGATGAAATTGCTTCCTGTAATGACTTGCTATACTTCTGTCTCCTTCCTAATTCAAGCACTGATACACTTTTGTAGAACTTGATTCATACTGATTGCTAAGAAGACTGAATACACTGGGCCTTCTCATTGGGTTGAAAGACTTTGTTTATAAAGTGTAAACACATTTAAATGAGGAGCATGTGTAGGCAATGGCCTCGGAGGTACATCTGGTCACACTGTACCTCTCCCAACTACAGGCCAAATCGGAGAATACTGCTGATCAGTATGAGCAAAGAAGCAATGCTTGTAATTATTTCCTCTATCTTCTGTCACCTACTGAAAGATGTTTATCCCCAATAACAAAAGAAGCAATGCTTGTAATTATTTCCTCCTCTATCTTTTGTCACCTACTGAAAGATGTTTATCCCCAATAACAGCACACAAAACAAGCAGACAGCAACTTCTTTGATACAGTGGGTTTTTAAACCACCCATTGGTAACAATTGTTTCTCTTCTGAGTAACACATTGTTATTTATAAATTACACATTGACCTACATAAGCCTCCTTGGAACTTGTGGTGTTCAGTTATTATCAGAGATCAGAGAAGAAACATATGTCTTCAAGTATTATAGCTTCGTTTTTTTCTTTTTTTTTGCTGCTATCACTGATGTAGTAGTAGTAGTAGTAATAGTAGTAGTAGTAGTACAAACTGGACCAGAAAAAAAAGTTATGTTCCCTGTTTTAAAAAGAACAGCATGATATAAGGCAGTCTATCAAAAAGAGCAGTCTTTTTTAATCCCCCATGAGCTTACATCAGCTACTGTAGCAAACACAGCAGAACCACCACAACAAGCCAAAAGCCACACTTCTCCACGTAACACTGAATGGCTCTCAACCCTCCGCTCTTTCTGAGACCCAGCACAATGCTTAGAAAGAAAAAAAAACACCTGAAAACAAACAAACGAACAAACAAACAAAACAGAAAACAGCCCCCCACCCTCCACCCCATGACTGATTAGAGTTAATGCCCTTCTGTTGGGCACCAAGAGACTTTTCCAGTTTTACTGCCTTCTTCGCTCCCCGGCACCTCTGCACACCTAAAGCAGGCTGCCCTGACATTTTCCGGTTTGGACTTTATGAGAAGGTTAACATTTTCCTCTCTCTGCTTGTTCATTTGAGCCGTTGAGTCACGTTAGCCAGAGCAACAGCAAAGGCTTGCACTGCAGAAAATGGATATTGAAAGTCCAAAATGTAAGCATTGCCATCAATCCTTCCAAACTGCATCACCTGGGAAGCAGGGGAAGAGGAGAAGGGAAGGAAAAAGAGAACAAGGTCAAAAAAGTGAACCACAAAAAAGGAACCAGAGAAGAATAAAAGCTAAATGCTTTTGCTCCTTTGTAAGAACCCTTCACCTCCCGAGCTAATATGAATGGGGCTACTCACAGAATGGGGTATGATGCCAAAGAAGAGTAAGAGCACTGTACTATTTGTCTGTATAGAGTATTTGACTGCAATATTTGACTCTATAGGAGCTTTAAAACATGCTAGACTGTATACGGCATTGGTATAAGTAAATCGTCACCAATTACTTCAGCAGATGTGGGTTACACCAGCACCATGCTTCCTGCAGGAAAATACAATTCTCTCCCTTGGAGAGATCCTATCATCAGCCCATCAGGAAAACAGATTTTGTTTTCAGAGAAAGGAGCTTTCAGGGAAGGGGAATAACCAATCTCCTGACTCTAGCACTTCATAGCCGGTAAGCTGTATGTTCTTGGCAGTTCTGTTTTCCTTTGCGTAAACTTCAGTAGCACATAATTACACCGAGAATGAATTAGCAAAGTGCAGCGGGAGCTGTTTGAAATGTAAAGCAAGGCTAGTCAGGTTGTTCGCTGTTCTTCCACAGGGAATATCTGAAGTTTGGCCTATTATTACTGCTTTTTCATTCGCTTCATCAGAAGCCCAGATTGTATTTGCTTTACAGTGAAGATCCTTGAGCTAGAATGGAGGCTGGCTGTGCAAGCCGAGTCAGGCTTTGTTCCCCCACCAACAAAACCTACAGCCCGGTGATTTTGCACAGCTGTCCACAGGCACATATCCACAGACCTTTAACTGAAGAAGAAAGGGGTATAAATGGCTATGATCACTGTCTTTTTAATGAGCTGTTGTTATACAGACAAACAAAACCAAGAGACTACCACCGGTCATGCATGTTGGATATTTAAGACATCTAACTCCTGAGTTAAATCAGAGGGAGTTGAGAGCATTGGTGTCTTTAATAAATCAGAAGTGACTTACAGAGATGGGACAGCTGGACAAGGATATAAATATGTGCCTCCTAAGTCTCAGTCCAGTGTCCTGCTGATTGGTACCACTTAATAGCCTGGGTTTGGTGTAGTAACATCCCACTCGGGCCAAGGTGAGAGAGCCTAAAATTAAATGCTTTTATTTTTTGAACTATCCACAGACCCTCCTACCCACAGCTGGTTCAGAAGTGGTCCAGGAGCACTTTGTTCTGGGGAGGGTCACTGCCTCCCTCCTCTAGCATTAAGAACCAGCCCCAGAGGCCTGGTAACCCACGAGGGGAAATTTCGGCATGGACGGAACCGAACTGCCTGTTCGTCGTCTCTGCCTTAGCTATCTGCTGACTGGCTAACCTTTGTGAGCATCGCAAGAATGTGTTCACTCAGCTAGCTGCCATCCACAACCACTGATGGCAAATGCAGCTACCGTTGGGGAGATCTGTTGCGTTTATTACAAAACCCACCTACCTTCAGCAGTGAGAGCCAGTGAGACTAAAGGAGGCCCTTATTCCCGTGTCCAACTGGAGTAAGAGCAAACATATTTTGTACGTTTACTTTACAACTGAACTTCATCCTCCATTCTGAATCTATACCATTGATGGCTGTTTTTCATCAACCACGTGGCAAAGCTTTTTTTCACGGAGCAGCTAATACGAGTGGGAGGCACTTGGCCGCATGAGAGGCAGATCTTATTTCTAGCATGGCTTTCCCACCCCCCGTTCCCCATCCCAGCCCATGTGTGCTGCTCCCTCCTACCTGTCGTCCTTCCAGCTCAATCTGGAAGTTTTTTGCTGACTCCTGGGTCACCCGCCCTCCGAAGTCCAGCTGGTAGACTTGCGTCGCCTCGTTCCACAGCGGCTGCTTGTTGGCCATCACATACACAAAGCCCTGGCTCCCCAGCCTCCCGTCCTCTTTCTCACTGGCCTTCCGACACTTGAATTCATCCAGCTCACTGGCTGTCCTCAAACTCCTTTTGGTTTTCCAACCCTTTTTGCTGCCCTGGCTCTGGTTCATCAGTTCATCCCCGCTGATAAAAAGCTCTGGCTCGCTCTCTGAGCTGTCCTGAAACTCGTTCGTCTTGTTTAGTTTCTTAGACTTCAGCTGGTCTTTCTGGCTCTTGACTTTCTTCTTCTCCCTCCCCAGCCGAGGGCTGGATATTAGCGAATTGAAGTCGGTCAGCGTCCGTGCCTCCTTTTTGACCTTGCCCTCGGTGATAGCCTGCACGTTTCCTTCCTCGGCTCGACTGTCCAGGCGCTTGCGGCTCTTCTTGCCAAATTTGTCCGTCCTTTGAGGAACAGGGCTTTCCGTCAAGGAGAGCACCTCCTGGAAGGTGTCTGCTGTCTCCACCATTACCTCTGTGCCCACGTGGCCCTGCAGCTCTGCCGGCGGGGGAGACATCACTGGCTTCTCCACCACAAGGAGTGGCTTGGAGGGCAATGTGCCCTGGGGGTTCTGTACGGGTGGACAGGTGCTGTAGGAGCTCCACGGGTGCAAGGCGATCGGTGGCAGCTGTAAACTAGAGCAGGCGCTACTTCCCGGGTACATGGGTGGCAAAGGGCAATAGGAGAGGTTGGATGGATAACCTGGCTGAAGCATGACTGTGGGCTCCTGCTGTGCAAACTGCGTTGGGGCCAGAGCTTCTTTGGGGGAGCAGGGGGGTTGCATTCCCTGAAGGGGAGGGGCATTGTAGCTTCCTGGGTAAGGTACTCCAACCCCATAACTCGTCTGGAAAGTGGCAGTGGGACTGGTTGGAGACTTGGGGGAAACAAACGGCACTCGAGACATATCCAGATGTTGAGCTTGACCGATGATGAGAGGAGCAGGTTTTAGAGGGTTGGGCACTGAGCTCTGAGATGTCCTTTCCTGAGGAACCCATATCTCTTCACTCACCATAGGGTCCCACTGGTACGGTGGTGGCCGTTTTACACCGAGGGCAGCCTCTGTCAAGGACACGGGTACATGCCGTATTGATTTCTCCACCGGGCAGTGCTGAGAAAGGGCCTCATCCTCCGTGAAGGCGGAGTTGATATAATCCGCTCGGTCACGGGAACTGTCAGGTGGGCTCAGCAAGCTGTAGGAGGACTGGGAGGCCAGAGGCGAAGTACTGACAGAGTGAGCGATGACGGAGCTGTGCTGGGAGCCACTCCCCGTGCTCAGATCAGGTCTCATGCCACCAATACTGGAAGTGCTGCTACTAGTGTTGCCACTAGTGATGTTGCCCACACCACCTGCGCTTGCATTGCTGCCGCTGCCACCGCTGCTGCATTGGCTGCAGGTGTACAAGGTGGTGGGTACTCTCTGCTGGTACTGCGCTGTCACAACGCTGCTCTTGACCTTTGGGGGAAGTTGCAAGGTGGCTCTCTGACCATCCACCAGCTGAGCCATTTTCAGGGCTGCCTCTCTGCTGTTCCTCCGCAGAGTTGCATGAATGATACTGCTGTCCAGCCTCTGCGTGATGCTTCTGCCCTGGGATAGCTGGCTGGCAATGTCGGGGTAGGGCGGTGGGTCCCCAGTTGGGATGGAGTAACGGGGGACTGTGAGCCGATTCAGGGTGGCGCTGGTGCAGGGCTGCTGCATCTTCTTCTCGGCGGCGGTGATGCGCAAGGTGGCGGAGCTGCCAGGCCCTGGCAGGGTGTAGGTGCTCTGGGCACAGAGCATCCTGGTGCGAGGCCGGCACACCTCCTCCACGTTCCCGCTGCTGTCAAAGGTTGTTATCCGCTCGTACCCCAGGGGTGTCTGGTAGTGCCCCGCCGGGTAGAGTGAGAACTCCCCCTTTTTCAGACAGAGGTCGAGGGGTGGCTGCGGGGGGCCGGGTGGG
>WAAD01040481.1:66085-76329 GCA_013389945.1 Fregata magnificens | reverse complement strand
CCCCCCCGCCAGCGCCCCTGCCCCAGGGCCGGGAAAGCGGCCCGGCACCCCTGGGAAGGGGCCCGCCCCCTCACCCCCTGCTTCCGCCGGCGGATTGGCCAGCACGTCCAGCTGCACGTTCTGATTGGCCAGCAGCGACTGGACCAGGCCGATGCTCTGTGTGGGTGACATGGCCTGGGCCGAGCTGTGGATGGGGGCGATGGGGATGTTGACGGTGCACGGCGGGCTGCTGGCGGGGGCACCGGGGGCGCCGGGCACTGCAATGAACAACACAGCGTGTCACAGAATCATAGAATCATTTCGGCTGGAAAAGACCTTTAGGATCATCAAGTCCAATCGTTAACCTGGCACTGCCAAGTCCACCACTAAACCATGTCCCTAAGCACGTCTACATGTCTTTTAAATACCTCCAGGGATGGTGACTCAACCACTTCCCTGGGCAGCCTGTTCCAATGCTTGACAACCCTTCTGGTGAAAAAATTTTTCCTAATAANGTGGCCTCACCAGTGCCGAGTACAGGGGCATGATCACTTCCCTACTCCTGCTGGCCACACTATTTCTGATACAAGCCAGGATGCTGTTGGCTGCCTTGGCCACCTGGACACACTGCTGGTTCATATTCAGCCAGCTGCTGACCAACACCCCCAGGTCCTTTTCCACCAGGCAGCTTTCCAGCCATGAAAGCTGCCACATGAGCAGCCAGTTTCTCCAGGAGAATGCTGTGGGAAACGGTGTCAAAGGCTTTACTAATGTCCAGGTAGACAACATCCACAGCCTTGCCCTCATCCACTAAGCGGGTCACCTTGGCATAGAAGGAGATCAGGCTAGTCAAGGAGGACCTGCCTTTCATAAACCCACGCTGACTGGGCCTGATCCCCTGGTTGTCCTGTATGTCCCATGTGATGGCGCTCAGGATGATCTGCCCCGTAACCCTCCCCGGCACCGAGGTCAGACTGACAGGCCTGTAGTTCCCCAGATCCGCCTTCCAGCACCCACTGCCCCATGGGGGGACGCATGCCCCGGCCTCCTCTGCCCCAGGGGCCCCTTGCATGCGATGGTGGTGGCGAGGCCTGTGCTGTGGGGCCGCCCCAGCCCCGGGCCCGGAGGTGCAAGGGGCCGCAAGCCTTTGCTGACTGCAGTGGTTAGGCAAGCGGTTGGGTAACAGGCACTAAAATAGGGAATTTTGCTGAAGAAGTGTTTCACATATTTTGGGGTTTTCTTCAGCATTTGTGGAAGACATGCGAGTTGCTAAAAAATGTTTAACGGGAAAATTTCATGGCAGCGTTGACATAAAATTCAGAAACTGGGGGGAAATTGTTTTTTAAAGCTAGTTAGAAGAAAAAAACACTGTACGTCTTTTGTACTTTACCTTTGACTTTTTAAACTACCTG
Source organism: Fregata magnificens (assembly GCA_013389945.1). Lineage (NCBI taxonomy): Eukaryota > Metazoa > Chordata > Aves > Suliformes > Fregatidae > Fregata > Fregata magnificens. Next base: position 74,938 of record WAAD01040481.1, on the reverse strand, counting down.
GTATCTTTATGTACTTGCTTAAGCGCTCTGCTGCATTTGGATGGACTGCTATCAGATCCCAAAATCAATGGATTAGATCTTAGTTTGAACAAGTAAGCCAGCCTGTCTCCACTGGTTCCCATTGTAACAGCTGGTGGTCAACTTTAAAGTAACTTCTTGGGAGTGATGCTTCAGAGGTAAAGTTCAGAGCTCCCTTTCAGTCTACACTATGCTTACCACAGACTTTCACAGGGCAAGGAGTTTACCTCATGGGTCTGAATTACCATTCATTTACCAGCCAATTTTAACAACTCCTACTCAAATCAATAAAAGTTTTGCTGAATCAGGACTCACCACTTTTCAGGGAAGTTTTTTGATAATAAATATATCAACAAACAACAGAAAGGAAAATCCACCCACAGACCTGTGGCTGCTGCCACCTCTCCTTTGCCCCTAGTCCTAGGACCACTAATGTGGCCTCCTGGCTTCCTCTAGGGCTGCTGCTACCTGATGGTGAGGCACAAAAATGTCCTGGCTGGCCCAGGCTGACTTCCTCTAGAGCCGGTCAGGTGACACCGTGCCATGCTGAACCGAGCTTCAGGAGGAAGATGAAATTATGCTCTTCAAGCCTGTCCTGATCTGACAGCAGTTATGAGTTTTGACTTGGATGTTTGTTGTCATTAAAAAAAAAAAAAAAAAGAAAGAAAGAAAGAAAGAAAGAAGTGGAGGAAAAGAAAAAGAAAGTCAAAGACCTGCACTGAAGGCACTGTATAGTATCTAGTATAATGTCCCCAGACTCAATGAGCTTAGGAAAACTGGAGAATACAGACAACAGTTGGGGAAAGGGAAATATTATTATCTCTTGAGTATAGTGGGTGACAAAGCAACCAGTAACGCAAAAAGAAGGAAGATGAAACAAAGAGAGAGAAGAATATGATGGAATGAAATACAGGCAAAACTTATAAAAGTTCTTGAAAGAAGATTTGTAAGGAAAAGATGTGAGGAAATAGATGAGAAGTCAGATAGGAAATATAAGGGGAAGATGTGAGGAAACAGATGGGAAGCCAAAAAGATTCAAGAAGTGGGTACTGTAATCAGGGCAACTTCAGCATCAATGTTTGGACAGGCTGCAATCAGAAATGTGAAAGGAAGCAAATGTATATAGGAAAAGTTTCCCACGCATGGCGGTGCTGAACAAGGGACAGTGAGGCAAGAAGCAATTCTGATGATTTGAAGCAGAAGCATGGAGCTTGTTCAATTGCTTGCAGTTCTTTTTGCAAAAAGTGGTGAGAGTGATTCCAATAGGAACCACCATTGAAAAGCTGGAACGCATCAGGGAAATGAGGACACTGGAACCAAGTACAGGTGCAGAAGCCAAGATAAGAAGGAACAAAATATAATATGGGGGGGAAACAGTAAATACTATATTAAAACCCCCAAGAATTTTGCAGATTCTTTATTAGTTTTCCTGTATAAAAAACACGGAAAATGATAAGCAAGCTGCATCAGCAGGTTTATGGGAAGAAAAGAGACTAGATTAATATCCAGGATCCTAGAGTCATATCCAGGATCATTTACGTGTGTCAAATTCTGTGGAGACCTCTGATTTGCAAGATTGGGTCAGGCAAGAGATCCATTAGTCAGGACTCCTCCAGCTGCTGCCCAGTTCCTAATTAATTTCTAATTAAAATTCTAGTCACCTACCTATGCCCTATTATTATATTTTCGATAGCATTAGGCTTTTATCAGCACCAGTCACGAACATGGTAGGTGTACAGATAGGTCTGTGGATATGCTGGCAAATTTTTGTGGTAGTTCTCTTCGTTCCTTTAGAAGAAGACCGAAAGCTAAACTTAACTGACCCCATGCTTGGCTGGCAGGCCATGCTTTCATCCTGATGCCTGCAGGTTAGCAATTTATCCACCAGAGCTCGAGGTTTAATTGTTAGCTTGGCTTGAGCAACCCAGAATGTTGCTGTCATGGGTATTAAGTGCCTTATCAAACAAAATCTCGTTTGTTGCGGTGTTGCTTAATATCCCAAAGTGTTTAAATCCAATTTTTTTTTCATTTCTCCAATGGTTTTTAATTGATTTGTTTGCATAATTTGCAAGTTAAATAAATTTGCCTTGCCCATTTGCCTTGCCAAATCTTTACTGACTACATTAAAAAACACCTGTCCCAAGAGTACCTCATTATTAACATTCCACTGCCCAAGAGCAGCTTTCTACTATGTTTTTTTTTAATCTATCATGTAATCATTCTTTGCACTGCAGTATTTTTTTCCCATTAGTATATGGCACTTTTTTCCTTTATATGCAGGCTTTAAGAAAGGATATCCCCAAAGATGTCTCTGAAGATCTAAGTAGCCTCCATTTGCTAAGTCAGAAATGAATTTTCAGAAGAAACTAGAAAGAAAAAAGTGGACAAGAAGAGGAAGGCTGTTATGGAGGACAGGGTAGTATGATTCTTCTACTAGCCTTCTCAAAGAGCTGTAACAAAACTCTCTAACAATTTTCCCTACATTTATGTGGTGTTCACCAACCTGCAAGTCTGAGTACCATTTCAGCTCTTTTAATAATATAAAAGGAATTGATATTGCAGATCTACTCCAATTTTCAGGAAGGGATGCGAAGACTTTATATTAAGGGGTTTTTTTCTACTTAATTTTTGTATTACTTTCTGCCAGCTTGAACCATGTTTCATAATAGAAAATGTTGAGTGCTTCCTATGCATAACATATATACGATCATCAATGTCCCTATTATTTTCTTCAGATCCTACAGGTGAATATCACAAAGACATAAATTAGGCAAGCCAACCCCCAAATTGTGAAAGAATGGGCTTCATTTTAAGCACGAGTATTTCCTTAGAAGTCCAGAGGACTACTCTGATGCTTGGGTCAGACACAAGATTTGGTGTTTTCAGCAGTCAAAACCTTGGTCTGAAATAATGGGAGTATTTCCATTTATTTCAATAGACTCTAGCACAAGCCTTTAAATGCTTTGCAGTGCTCACACTCCTTCCTCCTTAAAGGGTACTGGCATGACAGCCACTCCTGTAGTTCCAAAAACCTGTGACCTGGCAACAGGAATCCCTCACTGATGTGAAAATTCTGAAAATGTATTAATTTATCTTCTTGTCTATTATTTGTTAATTTTATTGGCGTGATGATTTTTTTTTAATTAGAGGAGGTCTTGAGTACTTCCTGTCCTTTTACCTGCCACATTCACATCATGTGCATCCAGGCCTTCCCTGCAATGTTTGAATCTTCTGCTACCTTACATCTCAGTGAAATGAGAAATTCTTCCTGATCCCCCTTGTCTATAGACTACTTTACTATTTTAGCCTCTCTGTAAGACTTGGTATTGATAAAAATCCAAATGGGCATTTATCACTTCTCAAAGGGTGGCTGAGTTTTATGGGAACCTGCCTTCCAAGCCAACCCCCTATCAGCAGGCTGTGCTTTGCTGCCATCAGGTCACAAGAATGACCCTCTGGGGCTTCCAACACGTTACAATTCTGTCCTACAAAGACGCAGAATGCAAGACTTCCATCTACGGAGAATTCTTAGCGAACTAAATAGAAGATGATTAATTTTCCCATGAACTTGAAACTTATACGGATTGTATTTTCCACATATTCTAGAAAACAATGTCCATAATACATATTAGCCTTATTCTAATTCAGTTCTACAGGACCCCATCATACTAAGGGATTTTGATTTGTGTGTTTACCAGAGCTAGTGACAGGGCTAGTGACGCAAGTGATCTGTCCTCCACCTACCTTAACCCATAACATGGCAGACCTCCAGCTCCTCCTTACCTGGTAAATCATCTTCGTCTTCACTGAAAACATTTGGATTAAAGACAGGCAGGTTAATGTAGTCCATTGAAATCTTCCGCACTTCTGGGAGATATATTGTCATCTGCCTGGGCTGAAGATGCAGCAAACTGGTTTTATATATTACTGGAGAAAGAGTATAACAAGAAATTAAAAAAAAAAAAAAATCTGTTACACAAAGAGCATCTAAAGCTAAGAAAGAATCAATTGAAAGCAGACAGAAGGGTTATGACTATTTTTATTTAATGTATTAATGAACAAATGCATATATGGGCCATTCTTAGCCAAATCACTATGTAACACTTTGCATAAACAGATTAAGAGATTGTTATTTTCAGCTATTTCTCTAAATAGAAGCAGCACCTCTGTAGTTAAATAATCTGTAAAAAATACTGAATTACTTCATCTTGTATTCACATCTACTTTTACAGAAGGAAAAGAATTTTTCCATTCCCATTTCCTCATGAAGTTCAACAAGGCCAAGTGCAGGGTGCTGCACCTGGGTCAGGGCAACCTCTGGTATCAACACAGGCTGGGGGATGAAGGGGTTGAGAGCAGCCCTGTGGAGAAGGACTTGGGGGTACTGGTGGATGAAAAGCTGGACATGAGCCGACAATGGGTGCTCACAGCTCAGAAGGTCAACCGTATTCTGGGCTGCATCAAAAGAAGCATGACCAGCAGGTCAAGGGAGGTGATTCTCCCCCTCTAATCTGCTCTCGTGAGACTCCACCTGGAGTACTGCGTCCAGCTCTGGAGCCCTCAGCACAGGAAAGACAAGGACCTGTTGGAGTGAGTCCACAGGAGGGCCACAAAAATGATCAGAGGGATGGAATACCTCTCCTATGAAGAAAGGCTGAGAGTTGGGGTTATTCAGCCTGGAGAACAGAAGGCTCCAGGGAGACCTTATTGCAGCCTTTCAATACTTAAAGGGGGCTTATAAGAAAGATGGGGACAAACTTTTTAGCAGGGCCTGTTGCAATAGGACAAGGGGTAATGGTTTTAAACTAGAAGAGGGTAGATTCAGACTAGATGTAAGGAAGAAATTTTCTACAATGAGGGTGGTGAGACAGTGGAACAGGCTGCCCAGAGAGGCTGTAGATGCCCCATCCCTGGAAACATTCAAGGTCAGGCTGGATGGGGCTCTGAGCAACCTGGTCTAGTTGAAGATGTCCCTGCTCATTGCAGGGGAGTGGGACTAGATGACCTTTAAAGGTCCCTTCCAACCCAAACTATTCTATGATTCTATATAATGCAACACAGGAAAAAATAAGTTTTCCAAAGAGCTCGTAAAACTCCTATACTTGCGTTAGTATTTCAATTCAGAGCTCAGTTCTGCTAGGTGGTACCCTGTTCTTTGCTTAGCCTTCTTCCTTTCAACAGGACTATCTAGGGAGAAATGGCGTACACAGAAGAAGGTCAAGAGACTAGACAACTGCTGCTTTTAATGAGGGCTACCAATTTACTGATGCTCTAGCAAGAGAACCATATGATAAGGCTATGCACTGACTTGAAGAATCTTGAGCATGATGCTGTAAGAGCTTTTTTAACATTATTTTGGTACAATTAGTAGCTAAATGACCATAAAAATCTAAGTTTTAAAAATATTTCTATTACAGTAACTTAAAACCTGTGATTTTTATAGTCTTCTTGTAAAAATTTTCTTTATTCGTTTGGGTTTTGTTCAAATAAACTGTAAAAATAAAGGTCTGGGCTTGACTGTTAATTAATCTTTTTATTACAGCTGAGACTTTTAACATTTTATTGATCATCTCATTATTGTCTTTATAGATTTTAATCTCTTTTAGTTACAGTGAATTTTGTAAAATCTAATTCCTACTGTCCCCAGAAAATAAGTGCTTTGTTAAAAAAGCCTTTTGATCACTTAAAAAGAATCACATGGCATAAGTTTGTTGTTTATTAGAAAGAGTTTGACATGCAAAAAATCAATAGAGTTTACTTTTACCTGCACCAAGGTTAGTTGGTAGGAAAGCAGCCAAACCCACAATTTTAAATTTTGTTCCCCAGATATTAGATGTGACCTGAGCAAGGTAGTTGTGCTGCAAAGCAAAAACAAGATAATTTTCACCTAATAAAATCTGTATCAAGCTCTATAAAAACCTGCAGAGCAATCAAGCTATTGCAAGTGATAATACAATTTCAGGTTCTCTTGTTTTTATTTTATTGAAACAGCCTAATGTGCCTATGTAGCAACTGTTATACCCAGTCATTAAGAAGTCTCATTTTGATATCTGAACACCATCAGAAATTATGTATACAACAGCCACATAGGCTGATTAAAGCTGTTAAAGAACTGCACAACATGATGGCTGCTTAGTGAGAATAAGTCTGTCTTCAGATGCTTGCTTCTCCTGCATAACAAAAGCGTGGCTATTCTGTATTTCAGAAAGTAATACACCCCACCCTTTGCTTCTAGGCTTAAGAATCACTTTATAGAACAATAAATATGACAGAAATTAATTACTCATAATGACAAACATATTTTTCCTGGAGCTTCCAAAGCAGCTTCCCAAACCACTGCTTCCATCGTGATCAAATTATGTGTCTGAAAGACCAAGAGATTTTCTCAAAGGCCAAGAGTTACACTGTATCAGGAGCAGGATCTAACCCTCTGGTCTCCTGCCCTACTCAAAGGACTTTTGGTCCTATCTACCGCTGCTATGTAAGTGATCTAGAATGTTTCAATATGAAGGAAAAAGTGAAAAGACAGAGCAGAAAAAACCAACCAAAATGAAACAAAACAAAATTAAAAGAACGCAGGCTGGTATTAATAAAATATGTGACCCAGACAGTTCTACAGCTTGCTAAGTTTCACTTACTCACAGGTCATGAACACCACAAAGAGCACAAAGTGCTAATTCCTTGCCTTCCTTCCTATTAAGGCTGTTCCACGTTCCTGATCTAGTTGAAGATGTCCCTGCTTATTGCAGGGGAGTGGGACTAGGTGACCTTTAAAGGTCCCTTCCAACCCAAACTATTCCATGATTCTGTGATTCTGTGATTCTATGAATTCTGAAACAGAGAACATGTGGCCCTCTGAAGAAAGCATTTCCTTATCTCTTCATTCCTAGCAAAGCAGAGAACTATGGTGGCGTTAGGACAACTCTGAGAAACTGAATAAGAAGCGTTTTCACACACACTTTCAAACAGCCAACAACATCACCAGAATAAAACCTCTCACATGAATTCACATTGACAGAAGTTAGCGGTGCCAGGATTTATCAAATAACACCTGATATTCCATTGACACTTTCAAAACATTAACATTGAACTGGAAGATGCAATTCTCTAGTTGTTCCATCCAGTTACTGTAATTAAATGAAAAATTTTTATTGGTGATCATTGGATCTATATCACAACTTGCTGCCTCTGGAAGGAGATGCATTTGGACTCAGGTCTGGTAACAACATGCACAATACCTGAGTAATATCTTCTAAAGGAAACTCTCTTCGGGTTAGGCTTGGCGAACCAATAGAAGGTTTCCTTATTGGTAACCTTGGCGATCTTGATATCTCTTGCGCAGCTCGTGACATCTTTGGAGATTTGCGAGCTTCTATATTGATTCTGCATATAAAGCAATAATTAGAATCATCAACAGGCATACGAAAATGCCCAAAATTCATGTCTTTGAATGTAAAGATGTAATGAAGACAACTGGTATGGTGTCCTCTAAGTGACTAATGAAGACTGTAGAGTCTACAGGATGGAGAGTTACGGGTCAAATTTAAAGATACATAAGGCCTGGCACACTTGCAGTAACTCTGACCGGATGCTTTCTGATTCATTTAACAAAGCTTACAGCAGTTCTGCCACATACAATATATCCTCCACTAATCCATAAAAAGGTGTAGGGCTGGCTGAGCTATTTCAGCTATGTAGACTTTGAGCAAAGCCTCAAGAGATGGAAACATGACACCTCAGCTGGCAGATCTCCACATTAGTACAGCAAACCAAGGCTCTACAAACTTCGTCAGTGCTCTTACTCTAAGCCACAAGTTAATCCTACCTCCCACTGTACAAAGGGGGTCATGAATAAGAGATCAAGCACCTGAAAAAGTTCACTGGTAGAAAAAATAATGAACAAAAGTTACATTTCAAAAGTACGGTCTTAGAAAACCAAGGACACAGGATAGTTGTTTTTTCTGCGCCATTTCAGTTTTAGGCTCAGGAACTGATGGTTCTTTTGTCAAGTACTACCAAACTAAAACGTTGGTATTTCACACATTATGTTCACATATGAAGGGATGCATTTGCTTTGCCTCATACTAGGACAAGCTCATAATATAAGGTCTTTGGAAAAGCGTCATCTGCAGCTAGAAGGCATCAGGCCTCAACCCCATAACATGAAGCTGGCAGATAGATGTCAGTGCCTATAAGAAGCATCACAGACATCACTGAGGCTCTGTGCAGGTGGAGGGTTCTGTCTATGTACATAATGAATATAATGAAGAACTGGCAGAAAAGCAATCAGATGAATAATAAGCTTATTTTGCATATCATTACAGAAGCTCGTCAATCCAGTGTTTAGGAGGATCTGTTTGTTGAGAGTCCCTTGCAAGGTCACCACAGGAGCAGTGCCACCTATGCCACAATCTATGCCATCGATGCATGGACTTATGAATTTGAAAATACCCCTGAGGAAATAAAGGCTTTAACTAGACCAGGGACCCTAAGCACAGAGGAGGTAAAAACACAGATTGTCTGAAGGACAAAATATATCCTATGGTGGCAAGAGTTTACATGTGGCAGAGGAAGTGGGGGGAGAGTTTATAAAATCTTTCTTCGAGACTGCTTGGGGAGTAGTTTTATGAGATGTCAAGACAGTGTTAGAAAAGAAAAAAAAGAGAAGAGAAGAGAAGAGAAGAGAAGAGAAGAGAAGAGAAGAGAAGAGAAGAGAAGAGAAGAGAAGAGAAGAGAAGAGAAGAGAAGAGAAGGAAAAAAGAAGAAAAGAGAAAAGAGAATAAAAGAGAAAAGAGAAGAAAAGAGAAAAGAGAAGAAAAGGGAAAAGGAAAGAGG